>VZTG01005248.1:1083321-1304341 GCA_013397845.1 Melanocharis versteri | reverse complement strand
AAAAAGAGAGAGAGAGAGAGAGAAACAAAACACCGAGCAGGATCCTTCAGGATCCTTCTTTCCCTGGTTAAAAAGCACTGACACTCAGATGTTGTGTAAATGGTTCCACACCATCTGGCAGCTATAAAGGGAAAAACAAACCATCATTTGCAGGTTACCGTACTTCTCACATTTTTAATAATGTGCCGCAGTGTACTCATTGTCATAACACACAGCACAATGTACAAAATATTTAAAGTGCAGCATGTTCCCTCTCATTCACATTTATGCTACATAGCTCAGGAATGCACTTACATGGTGTGCCACTGCTATTCCGTGTGCTGCCTGGATGTGTAGATTACATGGGATATATGAGAGAGAGCATTATACAGAAATGACACACTTTCCACAACACAGCCTAGCTCTGCACCAGGGATGATAATCACAGCAACTCCTTCCACCACGCGGATACTGGGACCCTGTCACCACCTCACAGCCTGCTCCAGCATTCCCACAGGCTGCAGCCTATCCTGCAACTGTTCCCCCTGGATCCCTGCAGAGCTGCACAGACATCAACAGAGCCAGTTCCCTCAGCACTTGGCCAAACCCCGGGTCTAATAGGAATCAACAGATTCGCTTAGGATGTGCTATTCTCTCTCTGAGATAACCCTGCATCCATCCACCTGCTTCAGTGATGCTGAACGTAGCCCCAGCATACCTGCACCTATATTTTTCTCCATTCAGACATGGGGAGACATGTTTCTCCATCTGCCTTGCTTTATTATGGTGGTCACTGGAAGAAACAGTGTCTGGGGGATGGAGCCAGGAAGGAAGCAACCACAGACTTTGCAGGGTCTCATGTTTGCAGCTCCCTGGGTTATTTTTGAAGCCAACCATAATAGCAACACAGCCCTCTGCTTCTTTGCATATACATGTCTGTCCCTAGAGTTCCACGGACAGAAATTTAGAGAGGGCAAGTAAGGGGCATTGCTCATGGCCTAGAAACAGCGACAAGCAGGACATTTCCAGGACTTGGTGTGTACATAGTCTTAGAAATTAGATGGTAGCAAATTGTTCCTCACAATCTCTTTCAGCATCTCACACATTTTTATAAATCACAGTCTCTATCAGATGTAGCTAAACTGGGGGGAAACTCGTGAAGATTTCTGTCTTCCTGACATCCAGTAGACCTCTTTTTTCCTAAGGAAGGCATCATTAAACTTACACAGCCAGACAAGTTAGCATGTGTCATCCAGTCTGGGATAGCTTTCCATACATATCTTCTCAGCCCACACCAAGGCAATTAGCTATTTTAACCTTCTTTCTCCGAAAGTTTACATTACGGAAATGTCTTGCTCTATCAATTGGAGAAATACATTCAGTATCGTCTTCCCCAGCAGACTTTTATGCCTTCTGTTATCACAGTTTTTCTCTCATCTTTCACTCCTCTACCAAACGCAAACTTCATGCCTACTCCTGCTCTTTCCTCATCCGCTATCCATCCTACGCCCCCTCCTTCAGTTCAGTAGGGTTTTTCCTTCATTATATGTGCATGCTACCCAGCAGGCTCAGCTACAGAGTGAAGCTGGCATCTCACAAGGTCCTGCCTCTGCCTTCTGTACATCCTCATTACACTGAGAAATAAATTATCTTGTTACTTACATTATTATATTATAAGTTGACAAGTAAATCTTATTATAAAAGTGTAATGATACAATAAGATATTTTATTCATGCATTTAGCCCTCACTCTCTGACACTTAATTATATCTAGTGCTGCATAGTGATCTGAAACATTAATTTGAAAAATCAACTAAAATCCTCCATAATAGACTGATTTCCTGCCCTGCTCTTAGGGTTCTCTTTTAACATATATTGAAATTACTTTAAACATGTCCAGTGAACCTTAGAAGAACTTGATGGGAATGGAAAAAAAAGAAAGACTGTACGGAGGGTATTTTGTTAAGAACTGCAGACAGAATCAAATCTGAACTTGTGTATAGGATGAAGTTTTGCAAGGACAAAAATATTGCTCCCTAACAAGAGCAACATAACACCCATACATCCGCTCCACCACAGTACAGAGAGCACGTAACCAGAGAGTGTTGTGCTATTGCACAGTGAAGCTGAGGCTGCTTCCCAATTTTTCATGGTGCTTTGGCCCGGGGACCTTGGTTCCCACGAAGACGCGCACACGTGGCCATGCTGGCCAAGGAAGCTGTAGTGTGAGTTGAACACTGGGCACCATGGAGCCCTGAGCACTCCTGGCACACAGCAGATAATCCAAATTTTTCCTTTAAGGCAACCAGCATTCAGCCCGTGTTTAGACTCCCTACAACTCCCCACCACCACAGTATGGATAGCCCCAGAGCTGCCTCGGGTCTTGAAAGGAAAAGTAATAGGTTATTCCCCCAGCTCTGCAAGTGTACGCCCCTTATCTCATGGTAGGAGCTGATGGGGCAGCCAGCGACTGGAAAGAGAGCCAGGGCCAGACATCTTGCAGGTAAATCAGGCCTGGGGTCCACTTGGGAAGTAGAAGACCCATTTGATGCTCCCCAAGAACTCTAGCAGGTTAACTCCACGACAGCCCTGAAGATACTCCAGGATACAGAGTTTGATATTTTCATTGGAGCACTATTTTAGGGATATTTTTTAGATGCACCTAAGCCCTGTTGTACAACTCTTCTCCCACATGCCTCCCTGCATCACTGAACCATCCCAGTCTGCATCCTCAAAGAGCCAAGAAGTGTTTGCAGGTGTAATGGCTTACAGGGACACACCTGCATGGCGTTAGAGCTTGAAGGGGGAGGCAAGTCAATTGGATCTGCAAATCATAACATAAAAAATATTCTGAAATTGAGGAAAAAAATATTATAGTTCCCAAACTACCTATAAATTGTGTTCCTGACACTGGGATGATCTCCAAGCAAATAATCTTCTCTCATGCTGAAAACTAGCCTGACCCTGCACACTTTCAGTAAGAAGCCCACAGACAATAAACAGGAACATTTTCATTTTCTTAATGTGAACAAAAAAAAGCATCTCATGAACATGAACAACACCCACCCTCTTTAACTAAGCAAGCTGACAAATTTTCCTGTCTAGTGTAAAGGAAATTGGAAGAAAAAAGGTTGAACCTCTCCTTGTGGTGATAAATAAGGCTAAGAAAATTCCAGTACAGGTGCTGCACAAAATGTAAAGGAGAGCTTAAAGAACTTTGGCACTCAGTTTTTGCTGAACATCAGTGGGAGGTAAATGACTAACTTTTCCGCACTCCTTCAAAAATCCTTCTGAAAAGTATATTCACTTCATCACTCCAGTAAAATTTTGTCTTCTGCTTGCATATCACATATCCCATCAAACTTGGGACTTGCCACTTTAAACAGAAGACTTACTATCAGTAAACATGTCTTTTCAAGCCTCACTCTAGCATGATTCTATTCATCAGTAATAAACTCTGAGTATAAATCTTTTTTACTGCTGTACTTCTCTCTGTGTCAAAAAGTCACATATAGATTTGGTACAAGCAAGTCCAACTTCCTCTGAAAGTTTAGGAGGCAAACTCTGCAATGACAGAACATTGCAAGTTATAGGCAACTATAAAAACATTCGAGTGACAAAATATGCCTGTTTGCAATTCAGGGAGAGTATCAAGACAGCAATTCATGCTACAGTTTCCAGAATAACTAAACTTCAATAGCTGGGACAAAAGATTAAAAAAATTCAGATCTCACTAAGACACCAAAGGAAGTGACCAGGTTTTAATATAAAATGAGTCCACAAGTTGTCTACTAGGAGCTCAGCATTTTCTCAAAGTCCAACTCCAATTGTGATCAACTCTATCGAAAATTTAAAAATTAGCACGAGTTATTTTCAAAGTCTGTTCCCTAAGGACATTTCAACAAAATTCTGGAAAAGGTGATATGAAGAGTAAAGCAGTTCAAAATCAAGACTTGACCCATATGTCCATACTGCTTAACCATAAGCTTGAATGCAAATTTACCATATGGTACTTTAAGTCATCTGCAGAAGATATACTCTAAGTCACAACTGTTTCCTTCAGTTAGTAATATTTAGGCAGAAAGAATAAAAATGGTGCTGCAATGCTATGAATGGTTTAGGGTGCCTATTATGGTTTAGCTCAGACTCTTTCTGAAAATCAGCTATCTTCTGGCTGGAAATAGGTGTAAATTAATCTTTTCATCTGGGAATAAATAATTCCTTCTTAATACAGTCTTCCTCTGATTTTCCAGCGATTCTTTCTTCTTTAATGCTGTTTTAAGAAGTATCTTCAATTAAGGAGTAAACAACCCATTCTGAACTTGTTATTTCAACTCAAGAAAAATGACTGGTTCAGTTCATTGTAGTCAAACTATTAACTTAGACAATTATTAAGAACCAATTAGTTACAATGCAGTTCTGAAAGAAGTCCTTAAAAACACACATATGTATATAACCTAAATTCTACCAATAATATGGATAAATAATTTTATACGGTAATCATGATTCTATTTTTAGACAATTATATAAAGCACATTTGGTTTTTAAATTGACAGGTCTGAAGAACATATGTGTGAAAAACATTTTTGTTTAGTAACCAAGAAACAAGTCTCAAGAACAATGCAACAACTCAGAACTATACAATATTATCCTCAGTAATTGGCAAAATCAATACCTTACTGCATGACCTACAGTATCTGTTCCTGGTGGAAAAGTAAATTGAATCTACTTGGGAACAGTGATAAACAGAACCCTAAACTTTTCTAGAACTTCATTTGTCATGCATGATTTATCATTATTTTTTCATTTTGCAATGCAAGTGTCACTTGTTGGTTTCATCTTCCTGTAGAAAGCAAATTGTTTTGATGAAGGTCAACTGTATGAGTTGGCTAAAAAAGGCAGACTGGTCATGATAGCTCACTTAAATGGAAAATCATCCTACATGAATGCCATTAACAGTATCCTTCCTGATGGCAGAGTATCTTAAGGCAGTGACCCAAGAAGGGAAACATTCTGAGTTTTACCTTAGGCATATTGAAATATAAGTCAGAGTGTAGAAGACTAAATACAAGGCATTTTTCAGCCTTCCTTGCACAGAGAAATAGGCTCTAAAGAAGACATATTTTAATTTGCATTGCCAATTATATTATAACACCTAGAATTTTCCCTTCCTCTTAACCATGCCTTACCCTACTAAGCACTCATTGTATTAGATACTGTTGATAGTTAGAAGCTTCTATGGACTGCAGCTCAATTGGAACAAAATGAGTGAGAAGGAATGGAGTAAGAAGGTTGGGAAAAATCCCATGATTATTATGTTAGACTATTAACATTAAAGAATTTGTTATATGTACACAAGAGATGAGGAATGGACCATGGATAAATTACCTATCTTTGGGAACTTCTTTACAGGATTAATGATATAGAGTAAAGAGCACATTATCTGTAGAAGTGATTGGACTAGTGGAAATTGGTGCTGTTGTCAAAAATGGGGTGCATGCACAAGAAAAAGTATGAAGGAGAAGCTATGAAACCCCTTCAGGATAAGAACCTGTGATGTACCTTGAGTGCAGTTTAAAGTTCAGTCTGATACTGACATGACCATCTTTTGTAAAAGAGAACAAAACCACAACATTTCTAGTTTTTGTAGGAAAAAAAAAAAGCAAATATTTCCTAAGAAATCAGTGTCATGGAATCTGTTTGATTTTGCAGAGTGCTCAGAGAGATTTACATTCCACCACAACTACCATACTACCTTAAAATCCCACTGGGTAGCACCAGTTTTAATATAGACCCTGTTCTGAGTGGAGCTAGCACAGATCTGCATTATTCAAGTATGTCTGATATATAGAGCAGCCACATGTAAAGTAAATCACATTTAATAAGAAACCTGGAAAACACTGCTCCCTCTCAGCCCCAAAATTCTCTTGAATGGAAAAATTAGATGATCTCCCAAATGTCAGTCTTTTGTTTTCATAGGGTATTAAATCAATCTCTCTCTAATGCCTTGTGCTTCTCAATTTGTTTTCGGTAATGTAGTTTTTTCCCCTCTTTTCCCACATAAGTAAAAGTCTTATTAAATGATTTAATCACTACATAGAAATTTCTGTCTGAGATTGAACTGCTAGTAATTCAACCACACATCTTTAGACCTTTCATGTCTCCTTTAAAAGTGAGCTGTCTCCTCTGAACAACAGAACTTGCAAGATGAATTTAAGAGTCCATGTCAAAAAGAGGTAGCAGTAAAATGGAAGACTAATGCATATAAAAAAGACTGAAGCAACTACCGGTTTATATTTTAGTTCAATACTTAAATCTCTTCTGCACTAAAAATTGCTAAATCTTTTCCCTTGATCATGATTTGTGAACATTTCTCTTATCAGTTGCACAGATATTTTTCACAATTCCAGAGGAAACAGAACTGTCCATACACTATGGTCATGCTGCAGTCTTCTGAAATGTAATTAATTTTTTATATACATTAAGATATCATTCTGGGTAACTGTCACAGTAGCATGGGCCAGGTGCTCAGTCCTGAGGTGAGCTGAGACCCTGGAGCCCTGGGTAGGGCGTTCCAGTAGGGTCTGAGGTGAGGGGGGTCAGGGGTTCCTTGAGGATCCAGCACTAATGATTTCAAAGGCTTTTATGTGCTCAGGAGTAGCATATTACCTACCACAAGTGTGCATGTGAAACTTGTTCTGTGTTGAGTCATCTTTCACCCTAAAAGGGTCACTCCCTGGGAAAACTGAAATTCATGAAGCTATCTAAGGCATTCTGTAAACAGTCTGGTCCTTCTCTTTTCCTTTCTCATGTCCTTCCTCTTGTTTTCCTCCCAACACACAGCTCCTAAACATGGAGTATTCTGCCAAGCACGGTAGAAGCTGAAATATTAAATTCACTTTGAATTATTCAAAGAAACAGGAAAGATTAAACCCACTTCCACCTCCAGGTCAATTGCACAACTGCTTAACCTGCATTTGCAAAAGGGAAGAGGAGACAGTGCTGAGACACAAAATGGTGCATGGAGCCACAGTGACCCATTTCAGCTTTCAGGCAACCTCTTGGGCCCTGGTTTCAGTGCTGGCAGCAGTGGAAACAAGAGGAGGGGAAGAGCAAAGTATAAAATTGCTGAAGTGATGTGACAAGCCTCTTTGGCAACAGTTAGTGGCTGTCTGGCAGAATTAGCAAGAATCAATCATGCGGCAAGTTCATTGGAAAAAGAAAATGAGAATAACAAGGGACAAGCGAAACACTAGCTAAATAAGGTGGAAAAACAGATTCTCAATAGGCTGGTGAGAAGCAGTTGATGTAGGATATTACAGCCACTGAGGCAGAATTATGGCAAGTAATTAAGCATAGGGGCACTGTCAGAAGGTGGGTTTGAGCTGGGAAAACACTTCTGTTCAAATGTGAGAATGGCTCTGGTCAATGCTTGTTCCAGCAGAGCTCAGCAAGGGGATGATCAGAGCTGTCTGGATGCAAGAAGAAATCTGATTAACCCCTGGGTGGATAGACTTATATTTTTTAACTACTGTGCCATGTACGGACCTGCTGCCTTGCAATAGAACATAGCTCAATAAAGCTTATAACTTTTAAGAGCAGAAGGACTTTCACATCCATATTTCTGTCTTGACATGAAAACCTATTTTTACCTGCCCCATACAACATAATTACATGATCTTATGTCAGCGTTTAATCCCATTTCATCCACAATAGTCTCACCTGCTTTAAGAAGGTAATTATAAAACTCTTCAAGGTATATATCCAAAGGACAACATTGCCCATTCATTAGTAAGGAAACAAAAGGAAGATAGTATATAAACTAATAGCAAAATAGGGATTCCAAATTCTGTTTGCTTGCATTTAAAATGTTTAATTGTTTTAATAACAGGCTCACTGGCAAACTTCTAATTTGGATCTATTATCTTTCTCATTAGAATTCCAGTGGCAGGGTGAGCACGTGGGCTGCTTATTATACAGGAGTTCATTATCAAAATCTACCACAGATTGATTACCAATAAAGTGTTTTTCATTTCCTTAGAACTCTCATCACAGCACTCTTTTTATTTATTATCCTTCCACTCTCTTTTCTTTATCTAATCAGCCTGTGTTGAATCAGCTGCTAAGCATTCAAGAGCAAATGGTTTCTTCAGCCTCATAACCATTACAAGTCAGTAGGAGCTATCCTTCAGACCAAATGTGTTATTGTTCTGCTGAAGATCCAGCTCTCCTTTCATTTTTAAATACTTATACATCAAGAGTGTAATGATACCAAATGACGACCAAATGTTTTTCAGTTAGATATTGAAAACAGGCCTCAAACAAAGAATTTACTCTTCTGATCTAGAAAGTCGGAGTGTGGACACGCACACTGGCACCCTCCTCCTCACCAACTGGGGACAACAAGCACTGCCCTCCCTGAATTTCTGCTGCAATAGAGAGGGGCCTGAGAAGGATCCCAGGCAAGCTGGAACACAGCAGCTACACCTTGGCTAGATGGCTGAGGTTCAGTAGCACGCAGCTGGTCTCTCTGGGTGCCTCTCTGATTAACAAGGGTGTGTTGGAAAACAGCACATGGCAGCTGAAGTTCCTGCTCATCTGCAATCAGTGGAACTGAAGTACTCGAACCTCCTCCAGGGCTGTGATCGGTAGGAAACAAGAGGAAATCGTGGGCAATGTTTAGACAACATCTTTTGTACATAAAAGTTGCCAAAGGTCATATCAATAAATTATAGAAAGAGCAAGTGCTGGGTACTCTTTTCAGTGAAAAAGAGGGAAAATAATTCAGGAGGCTTAAAGGAAGACCACAGATCACTGTGTGATACTAAACCAGGGAAATACTTCATTCATCACCTATTTGGGCTGAAAATACCAGAGGGAACTGAAATGACTGGAAAATTTTACTAGCTCTGGTAAAATTCATTTATATGAGAAGGTAGTTACATTCTTTGAGTCTTAGTACTAGTAGGTGGAGATAAGAGATATCTACCTCCACCTACAAGCTAAAGAGGGAAAAACCTAATTTCTGCTCTATGATTTCTACCCAGCTGTTCTTATTTACCTGAAATGTAGTACAGCATGCAGTACATTACTCTGAGCTTTTCTATTTCCATTTTACAACTAATAGTAACTCAACTGACTTAACGGATGATGTTCCATGAACTGCTCAAAGCACACCTTCATTAACAGTCACTAACCGACTGTGGTCCCTCAGGCTTTTGGGAAAGAGTATTTCAAGAGGCTCTGAGATAACTCCCCAAGATTTCCCAGCTGGCCCCTGACATGCTGTGATGGCTGCTTTTGGGAGCCTGCTGTGCCGACTGGGCTATCCTTGGCTGGGGGAAGGCGAGGGCTCTGCTGGCTGGAGACTATGGCACTGGGGAGCCTTCTCTCTGCAGCTGAGGCACATAATGCTCAGTTTCAACTCGTGAGTGAAGTTCCAAAGTGGAATGGAGGACAGTATCACAGCACTGGCTCCAAACAGGACAACCACCTCCCAGCTGGAGCAGCACTGCAGCACACGGCTGATTTCCTTCTGGAGTTTTACTCATCTGTTTGAAAAGAACACTTCACATGTTTTACCTACAAAACGTATTTATATATCCCATTGTCAAGCATTTTTTCATAACTGAGTGAAAGAAAAAGTATTAAAGACTGTAAAGTACCCAAAAATCCGTAAGTGACACTATATCCATGGCATTCATTTAAGAGAAGTTCCTTAGCAAGTGGTATCTTCGTGATTCCCTCATCCCAAAGGCAGAGGTTTAGAGGAAACAAAACTATTGTCTAGCTAAAGGCTATCCAAAACTTTCTATCTAAACCTGTCTCCTCAAGTCTATCTTTCTAAAGTGACTGTCTCAGTTCCCCACCTCACCACTGAGCTTTACTAGAAATAACCCTGCAACCCCGTCCTGTGTGTTCTCCTGTTGTAGATCTGCAGAAATAATTTTCCTTTCCATTTGGGAAGCTGTTCTTTTTCTTCTTATATCTTGGACGACAAGTCCTGTCAAAGTGGGTGCAAGACTCAAATCATTTAACATTCTTAAGAAAAATTTAGGAGTCATATATAAACATAAAAACTGAGAGAGGAAAGATCCTGTTTCAGAAAAGGTGCATAAAGTGAAATACCTTTTTTTCAGTTGTTTTGTTTATGTGTTGGTAGACCAGGAAGGTTTTTTGTAAGCAGATGATTTCTTATAATTGAAAAAGGCTTCTCATAAAATATGCAAATAACCAACACAGTATTTTTTAGCCAAAATGTTAAATTGGTAAAATTTTACCAGCATAAAATACACCTGCACAAAAAAAGGCCATAGGTCATCCATACTAGCTGAAATACTAGCTAGAACAGCAAACTATATAAACTAAAGCCTGAGGGCTCAAACTGATCAATGCTGGAAGCCAAAGAGGATTTATATCCTCTTATATAATATTTTATTCCTGTCTCGATATCCTGTGAGCCTTTTCTGCCCTCTTTGACAAGCTAGTAGGCTTGATGAATCATTGTTTGTTTTCTGATTTGGCAATTCCCATGTTCTTATAAAGAAAATAATGTATGACAAGGTCAAGAATATGAACACAATTATAAAGGAAGCTTGACAGATCAGATAAAACTTCTGGGGTATAAAGGGAAAAAAGTAAATAAGGAGTTTGAGAATAGATATTAGTGAGCATAGTAGGAACACAAGCAAGCAAAAAAAAGACAGCTTCAGTCCTGGAAAGGCACAGCAATCAATTATTTGTCAACAATAGGAAAAAAGAGGGGAGAAGTAGGCACTGTTACTTGGTTGCAAAATAAACCACAAATGGTAAGGTTGGGATTTTTTTTTAACTAGACCAAATATAAATGAAAGAGAAAAAAAAGGGGAAAAAAAGAGAGGAATCAAATTCTGAGCTTGCATAATTGCAAATAAATCAAAATTGATGTCAGCACACCTACAGGGCATGCTCCCTGCAAGGATCTGGTCTGGATACACAGCAATTGGTGTTCAAAAATGTGTGCAAGCCAAGGGCACAGAGTTTGTCAGGAAATGAAAGACTGAGATGAGTAGATTCAGAATGAAGAAAAATAATCAGAAACAGCATATCAGGTTTCAGGTAAGCAAAGAAAAGAAAGCTTTCTTGAATGAAAAGCAATTTACAAGTGAGTAGAAGAAAAGAAAAAGATGATCTGAGGAACATCAAGTCTTTGGAACAAGAGGGGGAAAGTTCAATAAAAATTAAATTCTTTCGATATAAATTATGGGAAATATTAAAGGATTTGGGGTGACAGTAAGAGATGGGCATACAGGAAGAAGGCGTAGAGGAGAGAGAAGAGCTGAAGTAGAAAGAGGATGGTGTTGCAGTCCAGATGCTGTGGGTGGGACTGTGATGTATAGCATCTGTTTAATTTTCTGGTTTGCAGTTAGTGTTTTTTATGTTCCTTTTAAAAATCAGTGGCTGGTAGCAGGCAAGAAGACTGTGTGTCTGCCTTGCCTTGACCACTCTGCCACTGGGCTTTGGCAATAAAGGAACATTTTACGGACGGGGCAGTTGCTTCTTTTCTGACAGCAACTGAACTTGCTTAGCAGGGAAAAGGTGAAGGAGAGCAGAGCTCAGCGTCTGGGAAGGGACAGATTTGGCAAGCAGGGAACTGCTAAGGTGGAGAGACAGGTGAGTGGAGCAGAAAACACACATGTAGTCCAGAGCTAAAGAAAAGGGAAATTTCTGAGGTACCTGGTGGGATGGCAAAAGTCGATCCAAAGCAGCAGGATATTTAAATGCTGTAGACTAAAAACAGCGCCGGAAAGAAAATCCTGCCCAGCCCAATACAGGAGATGAAGGTTTGCAGTATTTTGTTTTCAGCCCCTTAGGAGTTTCTCACTTGAAAAAAATATTTACTGTTCTGTTCTAATAAAAAATAGTGTTAGAAGTTCAATGTACTCTGATATGCTTTGCAGTAGCCACTTTAAGAAATAGAGGTAGACAGTGGCTTCGCTTCAGGGTGAGGATGTTTTCAGCTCAGTTTCTAGTCCCAGCACAGACTTTTCAGGGGATCTTGTATAATATTCTTTTTGTTTCTGCTTCAGTCCAAAGTTTCTGATACATAGGCAATATATAGTCAGTGTATGACAATAAATCCTTGCTTAATTCTGGAAATTGTACATATCCATATAAGTAATAAGAAATTACCTTTGTGTGTCCTTTAAGAATTTGTCCAGTTTCTCTCATTTGATATTGCTGCAAAAGCTTTTCCATTAGCAAAAATACCCTAGGTTTTAGGTGTGGTATAATACAATATTAGTGCTAGTGTAGGTGTATGAAAAACAGGAATATATGGGAAAATGAAGTGCCTCAGAGAACAGGATAATAGATAGAGTGGCTGTAGCTTTGTTGCTTCTTCCAGCTGGAAGTGATGATTCCTCCAGGCACACAACACTGTCAGCAGTGAAAACAGAAGGAAAACAGGGTCTGTCATGAACTTGCCCCGACCTTGTGTCCTTCCATTCTGAAAATCCAAAGGAAGACCCATTGCCTTCTTCAAGCTCCTGCATAAGACCACTGAGCTTGAGCTGTTATTTGAGGTTTCCGTTCTCTTTAGCAGAATGAGATAAAAAAAGGTTAATTCCTTATCCTGATGAGAGCTACTGGCAGTATGCACATCCTGGCTTATGGACCTGCAGCAATGGAAGACACCTTGTCAGTGACAATGCCTCTCTGGTCAAATGCAAAGGATACATGAATCAGGATGTGGTTGCATTATTATAGACTGAACTATGAAACCTGAACTGCATTTGTGGGACTACAACAAAGTAATGCACTTTCTCAAAACCCAAGATGTATGACAATGAGCTCATCATCACAACAGTGAGGTGAGCAAAAACACAGGATGCTGAAATATTGTGATGTGATATAGCCACCCATATAGGTGAAACAACTAGAGGGTTTTTTGTGTACTGAAACACAGCGCAGACACTTCTTAACCTATATCCTTGTAGTAGAGTTCAACCTGTTCAGTAACAAAACTCTTTAAGGAAGGAAAGCTGATATTTATTCCATGAGATCATAATGCAATACCATTGCTTCAAGGACTCTGGCTCTGTTCTGGTGTGGATGTTATTTAGGAAAGAATTCTGATAAGTAGGCTGAAGAAATGCAGCACATTGGTATGTTAAGAAAAGTGACATATTGAATTATGTGTACATTGCATCAGCAGACACTGTCTCCATATCACCAGGCAGTGTGTCACGTCTGCTTTGGGATTTTTTTTAGTTGATCAGTTATAAACAAAGGGAGTAAAATTTTTAAAAGGTGCACCTGTATTGCACCAATAAAACAGGCAATTTTGTGCCTAACAGGCCATACAAATGCACTCTCATGCTCTTGAGGATTTTTTGAGCACAAACATTATTATGGACCTAACTGAGATTGAAGTGACAAATGGTACAGCCTGAAGCCATGTTATCTATTTATAATAATAATCTTTCCCTCTTGAAAGCTGTATCCAACCCATGATACGATTTCAAGGTAAAATTAAAGAAATATGTTTTCTGAAATGGAGTTTGGGTCGATCCAGCCAGAGTTGGCTGGATGAAGGATAGTTTCAATCCTTTATTGCAGTCTGAATTTGCAGGGAAACACCATACTTTGAACCCAAGACCTGTGCAACTGGAGAATGGAATAAAGGAGCAATAATAAATTGTGTTACTCTATTAAGAGCAAAGACTCTTTCAAGTAGCTGCAGCCAGTGCCTTACTTTTTAATTATGTAAGATACCATCTTTAAATATAGAGAAAACCTTTGTTCATGACTTATCTTGCTGCCACAAAACGTATTGCTGAATTCCAAGGCATTCTTTTTCATGACCCATTTCAGGCCAGAAGTTCGCAAGTGCTTTAAGCAGGCATTTGCCAGCATTGACCCTAAGAAAATTGCCCTGCTGACTTCACTTCTCCTGCCTGCTGTTGCATTTCTCCACCCTGGCACAAAGCTACGTGCAGCTGAGTGGCAGACTGGGGCAAGGAGCTGATCCAAGCTCAGTCTGAAGTGGGAGAGGTGACAAAATGCTCACATTATTGCATGAGAAATTTAAGCACAAGGATGAAGGCAAATGAGCTAACAAGATCAGGCAGAAGCTGCTGGGGAAGGGTGTTCAGCAAGGTTGGTGCTTTGAGCAGCAGTGCCAGCTCCTGGAATTACGGTGTGTGATTATCCTGCTCTTGCCAGTGACATTCATCATCCTTCTCCTTCCCTTCACTGAGAAATCTTCAAGTGCTGAGACGAGCAGGCTAGACATAGCCCCAACCATGTAAACACGTGCCTCAAGAATTTCTTAAATCAGTTATAGATACTTCTAAAACTACAGGAAAACTGTAATTTACATGCTACAGAGTTTTCATTTGCACACTAAAACCAAGTCTATTTGCTTTAGAGTTGTCAAAGCAAAATGTCAATTTTTTGGTATTAGATTCATGTCAGTTATTTGGTATTAGATTCGCATTAACTCCATCCTAGGACTTTCTTTTTTTGCTCTTCTGCAAGAGTAATTAGGAAATTATAATACAGATTTGGTCAAATCTAAGAGAAGTGTGCAGTGTAAGCATGGGGTATGTTGTATCCTATGCTTCCAAATGGAAAGTAATTAAACATCCTAAATTACAATTTGTTCAGAAAAAGCATCATGTGAATTCTCTGTGGCCAATATTCCACATTTTGTCTCCCATTCCAGCACACCAGAGCAACAGCTCTGCTAGGGAATTGTATGTCTAAGGAGGTAAAGCAGAATTTCTAACAACTATTTTAATAAGTGTTCTATTTTACATTATTTTCATTTTTAATGGATATGAGTTCAGAAAAGAGCACCTCATTCCTCTATGAGATAAAATAGGAGAAGGAGGAAATACTCATCAAAAGCTGATAGTTCATGACATGCCTGGTTTGGAGTGGGTATTACCTAAGGAGAAAAGCTTTTGTTTCTATAGGAGGGAAAGGGAAAAATATTCAGTGAAATAGAAAACCTGCACGATGATTTCATTATGTCAGGTCAGTGATCCAGTTTGATGGACTAGGACAGTTAGTACCAGCAAATCTTCTGGGTAAGCATGCAAAGGAGGAAGTTACTCACCCTTCTGAGCTTATTAAAATAGACTGCAGGCATCATGGATCCTTTTAAGGACAGTTAAGGATGGCAGTTGTCTTTGCTGGTCACATATAGTTAGGTAACTTGTTGCCTGGAAACACAATCCCAGTGGTTTATACACTATAAAGAGTCAATTAAAAAGCTGTCTTTGTTCCAAATTTTAGGTATTCTCTTATTTTCAGCTTGTGCCTTCTATAAGGCAACTGCTCTATATTTTGTAAATTAGGCATAATGGACATTACACTGATTAAATCCCTTCATAAAAGTAACCCTTAATAAAAATAACTCATGGTAGGAATGAGTACTTGAAAAAGCACAACTAATTTAGAAGTGGTGTAAAGGACTGAGGATCCTTTTGTCCATCCTTTCTTGATTGACTGAGTAACAGAAAGGTGTGGGATAAAGTAAAGATCACTTTAAAGTGCCCAAGAGGTAAAAGTGAGAAAAATAAAATAGCGGTGGAAAGCTATTAAGGGATCTGGCTGCAGGCAGCACACTTGTGTTTGCATAAGGGCTGTCCTTCAGACAGACTCGTCAGTGTGCTTGGCCCTTTATAGAACATCAGAGACTCCAAGGCTCAATTTAAAATAAAACCTGATCAAACACTGTATGTAATCTATGCCTACCCTGAAGTGAAGGGAAATACTCCTGAGGAATGAGCTATGTGCTGCTTCTGAATTATAAACACCTCAGCCCAGATTACAAAGAGACAACGTGTTCAGTCTCATAGCCCCATTTTAGGAACTTGGCTCCCTATCTGAAGGGATGCCTCAAGAAAGGATCACAAAATAAACCTGCTGAAGGGGAAGCTGCTTATCTAGCCCAGAGGAGACAGAACAGGTTTTTCCTTTTTTTTCCCCCCTGTTCTTCTTCCTTTCCATCTCCTCCCATCTGGAGGAATCCCTCTGAGATACTCACTGCCCAAGGGTAAATCTTTCTTCCCTGAAAGTGGCAGGCTTCATCCAGCCCTTTCATGCAGTTGCATGGTATTTAACTCACCTAAGATGCATGCTGTTTCATTCCCTTCATCTCCACATATTTTGAAACTGCAATTTCAGAACTACCTCCCTGGAGGAGCCTAAACTGCTGGCCAGGCTGAGGACAGGCTGTAAGGATTTAAAGAGCACAGTAGCCTGTCTTAAAACACTGTCAAGGCCACAGAAGGATCTTGCCTAAGATAAGCCACCACAGCAGGTACTTGAAATAAGCACAGAGGGGAGGAATTTGCAATAGGAAGGTGCTAATTCCCAGCCTGGTGAGGCGAGATCTGGTTCGCACATCCTGGTTAATGTATCCAGACAAAAATTCCCACTGTGGCAAACTGTGAGAAAGGAAGCAACTGCTCATACATATATCACCCAAGTTATGGGAACAGCATCTGCAACCACCCTGTGGATACTCAGAATTTGGGCTGTAGAAAGGTGGTACCAGCAGAAGAACGACTGCCGAGAAGCCCAGTGTGAAGAAGGACCAACAGGATGCCACCGGATCCATGGGTGGTGCCTCACTTCTGCTTGATCTCTCTCCCTGGCCTAACCCCACCCTCTTCTATTTCTTTCTATCTCCCTACCTCACTATTAAACAAAATCCACATTACTGACTCTGGCATATGGTCTCATTTGCACCTCACTTTGGGCAGAGGCACCTCTCACTAACCAAATCATAGCACCGGCTATAGCACTTCGACCCTTGTCGAAGACAGGTCACGGCGCAGTCCTGGCTGAAAAACCAACCAAGGCACAAAGAAAGCTCCCAGCAATGAAACTGGATTGCTACCTACACCACAAGAGAACACACTGGGGAGGGGATCTCTGGCATTTCAGATCCCAGTGTAAGCATTTTACAACCTAGCTAGCATTTTACTCAGATGCTGCATATCAACAGTCCTCAGAAAAGGACTGCAACTCAGGATTTTCCTTTCCCTTCTTTCAAGTGAGGATCCCAATTTCTGATCCAGGAGCTAGGCTGAGAGCATGTCTAATACACCAAACATCCATGCTGAGACAGATGGCACAGCATCCACTTTGTGAAACGTGAAAGCACTCAGGTGTAACACAGATGCCAAAATGCTCAATATTGTCAAATATAAGGCATCTGTGAGCATGCACAGAGGCGAAGCTCCATGTTTCTATAGTACATAGGGTTATGCAGCAGCTGAGCAAAACGCTTTGGGATTTAGTCATCAAACAGTACTTACGTCTTTCAGAGCAATGTAGGATTTGATCTTCAAGCCTAGAGTGGGATTATTGTTTGATACTTTGTCACTGGCCCATCTGGAGCCTGCCATTACAGCTTCCTACGGGACCAACCATTTTTAACATGTGGAATCTGCCACCGGAAAAGAATTAAGCTCATTTAATTTGCAGGATTAGAAATCAGTCTACAGGACTGTGTTTTGTGAGGAATGGGTAGGTGTGGTACAGCTTCCAAAGTAGCAGATAAGTCTGCAAACTAATTGCAATATACGGAAATGAATTAGTAGCTATTATCTTATTATCTCGCTTATTATGCACTCCAGACCAAAGTCCCAAATGCATTTGTATATTCTCTCACACAGTACTGCCACATTTTATGTCCCAGACATGGATTCCTTTTTCTGCACACAGGAGGAAATGGGTATCTTGGTCTGGAACTGTTGCAGCAGCACTGGGAGTGTGGAGAGAGGTCAACAAAAAAGAAATGCTGAAGTGAAACCTGTATCTGAAATATTTTGTGCAAAGGGGGTCTGAAAACATTTCTTAGGGTGAGGTACTCATATCAGTCTTGATATACAGACCTTTCATTGACAGGTGTTTTTTGTGTGCATGTTTGTTTTTAATACAATAAATACAGGTGGGAAGGGTCCTCAGGATGTCTCTAGACCAACCTCCTCCTCAGAGCAGTGTCAGCTCTTAGACAAGACCAGGTTACTCAGGGCTTTATCTAGCTGAGTCTTGAAAAACTGAAAGGATAAAGACTGCACATATTCTGTGGCAACCCAGCACACAGCTTCATTGTCCCCATGGAGAAAAAGGTTTTCCTTCCCTTCCCTTCCCTTCCCTTCCCTTCCCTTCCCTTCCCTTCCCTTCCCCTTTCCTTTCCTTTCCTTTCCTTTCCTTTCCTTTCCTTTCCTTTCCTTTCCTTTCCTTTCCCTGAATATCTCTGTTTCAGGTCATGCCTGCTGTCTCTCATCCTCCTTCCATTTCTGCTGTGCAGGGCCTGGCTCCAGCTCCTCAATGACTTCCTGCAGGCACCTGGAGTTGCTCTTCAGCCCACCAGAAGCTGTCCCTGCTCCAGGCCAGACATCCCCAGCTCCCTCTGCCTCTTCCCACAGGGCAAGTGCTCCAGTTCCCCACCATCACGGTGGCCCAGAGCTGAACTCGTTCACAGTTATGAGTCTCTGCCTGGGGCTGGGGACCAAAAACCTTTTCCTCTCTTTTCTACAACACTTCCACCAGATGATACAAATACTCAGAAAATACAAAACTCCTCTTCAGTGCCTTCTTCCCTTTGTGGAGTCAGCTTCCAAGCCACTTCTCTGTGCTCCTTAAAGGCTTCTAGATACCTGGTGCACTAGGATGGGAAGGTGTGTGCTGTGCAGATACACCTGGCCTGTACAGCTGGGGATGGAAGGTTGACTGAGCCACTGTGCCAGATTTTTACCTCCAAGTTGTTTGGAAATGGGGGAAGAAAGGTGAGTTTCTTCCTTTTGCACTTCTTTGTTTTAGCTTAGCAGCTGCTTCATTCAGGTGAACTTTATCATTTCTCATCCAGTGTGATTTTGAAAGTCACAGCTTCTCCAGCTGTTTTGCATGGCTCTAAGCCTTAAGTTTCCTTGTTAAGATGAACATCATTCTCCAGCTATTGATCTTACCTGCTAAATTTTTCATTCCCTTTTTGAAGCTGCAGCCAAATAGAAATGTTCCTGCCACTGACTGTGATTTTCTCACATTAAAATTAAGCTCAGTGTATACGGGTATGTAAAGGTAATGAAATCGCATCATCATCTGAGAAAAATCAAAGCCTTTACCAAGTAGATTTTATGAATTTTTTCTCTGTTTTGAGGTACAATGGATGGCCATCGTCTCTCTTGGCCTAAGTGGGGCACTACTCAGATGATAAAGATATTCTGATTCCATATAACATTTTTAATGATTCTGTTTACTCTCATAGATTCACTTTCAGCAGATTAATGATTGTTTTCTTTCTAGAGAAGATGATTCAGTAATAATACTTTCAGGTAAGAAAGAAAAACTTACCAGACAGAATTGCTAATGTTTAGGTGAAATACTGTACCACACAGAATTGTAAATTAATGCCACATACACATACCTGAAATGATTAAAATTCAGCTGAATTGTTTGTACATTTACTCTTCTGTGAATGTGGGGAAATTAGTTAGAGTAAGGTGGTGATCATTAGTCAACTATCAGATTAAGAGGTAGGAAATGTTGACTTCATGGACCTACAAGACTATGTAATTAAATTTTCTCCTATTTTTAATCAGCATAACCCTAATTATAAATTCATAAACCAGCCTACTGACCAAACTACTCCATGCAAATTGTTTCTGTGCACAGCACTTCAGTTGCAGGAAGGGTATTTGTCATAGAAACAGAGGGACAAGCAAGAATTAGAAAAGAATTTCCATAAAATATTTTTTCCGAGTTTTATTTTACTGTAGCTGGGAGAGGTCTTACTTATTGTAGGAAAGCCATAGTCAGACAGACTTTTTAGGCATCTAGTCTAAGCTCTGAAGCCTGATCTAGAACCTCTTGGAGGCAGATGTGTCAGTGTCCCCATAGTCACCAAGTAGCCCCTGAGATCTCAATATCCTTCTCTGAGTGCAGCTCAAACCAGCAGAAGCTGAGCAGTGGCAAACAGCTCAGGCACAATGACAGGATACTCCTGAAGCCTGCCAGTATCAGAGCATGGACATTGTGGTGTCCGGAGAGCATTGGGCTGCAGGACACGCTCAGCACTTGTAAAGCCTGGTCCACAGTTGTGCGTGGATGCAGTGGCACCTCATGGTTTCCAGAGCCTGGCAAGGAGGAGCAGTGGCTGCCAGCCCAGACAGGTGGCAGAGGGGTGACACTGCTGCTCCTGCTGGGTGTCCCCACCCTGGCCAGCCTGGGGCATGGGGGGGCCAGGCACTGCCCTGCAGCTGCAGAGGGAGAGCCTGTAACTGGGGCTGAGCCGCCCAGGGACCGGAGGACACAGTGGGGCGTAACTCAGGCTCTGGTCCTCAAAGTCAGATGGGTGCAAGGGCCATATGGGTGGCATCAGATATAAAACTTCACTGTGTACTCTCAGACTAGCAGGACTTCTTGTCAGGAAGGCTGGCTACCCTCTACCACCCTCTAGATTTCAGTTTTCAGCTATTAGTCTAACGTGGAAGTCACTCAGATAGCCCAGGGATGGAAAACCGTATAAAGCAAACAAACAATTACACTTCATCCACTCCTAAGCAGGGTAATCACTGTGAAGGTTAATACAGCTGTTAATTCTCCATTTCATAATGAAAATGCCTGTCTCAAGACCTGTCTGACTTTTATCTGTAAGCAATGATACTGCAATGCTCTGGCCATCCTTTGATCTGAGATACAATGAGACTTTGGAAAGCAGCAGACTGCCCATTCCAGCCTCAGAAGTCTCCTCTCTGATCACAATGTTTCTGTCAGAACAACCCTACTTTTATGTTGCTCTCCCAAACAAAGGTCCTGCCTTCTTTCCTCACCTCTTCACATCTTTTGTGACCTATTTCCCAACAAAACTTTGTTCTTTTCAGAGTGGTAGCTAAGAAAAATTTGCATTTTTCCTTCATTTCTGGATTTTTTTCTTTTCCTTTTGATGCCATTGGTGACACGCTGAACTCAGGACTCTGCTCTCAGCACTCCCTTCCTCCCTCTGGCTCAGTTTGTGCCACCCCTCCCCACCTTCCTGTGCTCCTTCCTCTTTATGCTATTTGGTTTATGAACTCAATGAATATAACTGTTCTGTTTAGGAAAAAAAGATCACTTTTTCTTTTGATCCACTTCCAGGGCTCATTGTACTACCTCTTATTCAATTTCTTCTACAAAAGTCATTGTTAAGCCTCTTTTTTCAAAAGTATATGCCTTTTTTTGATTCAAAAACCACTACTTCAGTGCCTTTTGAGAACTCTTTTATCAGTGCTGGTATCCTTTGTCAACTCCCACCACATTTTCAATCTCCATTTCCCTCGGTATGATCCCTGAAGAGTTATGTTGTATTTTTCTCATGTCTCTTCCGCTCAGTGCTCATTTCACACAGGTTCCCATGTTACAAACAGCACAGTTACTGTAATCCTTCATATTTTTGAACAAACTACACATTTTACCTTCCGAACATTAGTACACTGGAATTTGTTACGTCTGCCATTCCAATTCATAAAAGTCATAATTTTTTGCTCTGCAGAAACGAGTGATCCTGCAAGTAGTTACATTCACTCTTCACTAATCTTTGGACACTGTTTACAGTTTTCCCTGTCTAAAAAATGCCAATGCTGTGATTTGCCTCATATTTGTGAGGTGTTTACTCTCCAGACTGAAGAATCAGCATCTTTCTGACCCATAACTTATTTTGGTACCGTTGTCTCGAGCCACTGAGAGCTCAGCTTTTGAGTATACTAAGCCTAACAGTGCATTGGAGCACTTAAACCTTGACTTACTGTTCAGCACACGTGCCATCTTCCCCAGCTGTAAGCACCTGCTCACATATTTAAATTTAAGTACGAAATTAAATCCTCAGGTGGATCAGGGTTCATGGGTTCAGAGGCAGAGCTGAGCCTTATGTTTTCCTCTGACATCCTGTGGTGCTGCTCAGTGCAGAACCATATCCATGCAGCCCTGAGTTCCCCAGAGTCAGATCTAAAACACAACATTTTTTGTAATACTAATGTGGGGGAATTCTGTGCCTTCTATGTCCTCCAGTGCTGGCATTTAATTTCAGCAAAACCAAATATAATGCTGGCAGACACACCCACATGCCAATCAGCACTTTAACAAGTAGCTGTCTAGAGATGTATCAAGTCATTTTACCAGTTCCCTGTTGAATAATTCCCCCACGCTCTTCAACCACTACCCTAGACCCTCCCCAAATTAAACTAGATTTCCCACACTACTGTTGCAATAACTTTAACATATATCCCAGATTGCTTTTCAGTACAATGGTCTGTTCCCTGTAGCACGGGAGGAAATACAGCCTGAAATATAAATTTGGAAATGAATAGAGTCCAAGTAATTATAAAACCTGATACTGGAATATATTATAGTTATGAAAACCACAGCAGAGAAATTGGAATAAATCAAAAACTTATAGAAGAGAGGATATTAAAAGAACAGTACAGTGCAGGGATCAAATTTACTCGTGAATATCTGAGCCAACTCAAAAGTGGTAGTGCTGCATATGCTAAATGGTTAAGAGAATTTTAGCGCAAAATAATTGTGTCTCTCCTACAAAGCTCTCTCATTTTCTGCTTACAAAAGCAGATGATTAGTGTCCCTTGAATTAGTGTCCCTTGAATATAAACTTTTTCCCAGGCAAACTTGACAAGGAGTGATTGAGTTTCAGTAAGAAAGCTGTAACTCAAGCTTTCTTGCACATTTCTCTTATGTAGTTGCTTTTCCTATCTGTATCGTTTCTGCAAATTTCATGAGGAATTCATATTTTTACTCTGGGTCAAGTCAAGATATGAATTTACTTTCTAAAGTATGTCCCCCTACTGAAAATGCAAAATATAAAAGCAAACCATACAAATTTTAAAACTACTTATTATCTCTCTGTTTTAAAAAATCCACTATCTTGGAGAGAATAAGTACCAAATACTGAACTTAATCTTCAGAAGTATGTGTTCAGTTTTATAGCACCTCCAATACAACTGGAAATTGAATAAGACATTTAGATTTAAAAAAATATTCTGGAAACTGATTGCTTAAGAGCAAGTTTTGGCTGGCATTATTTTTAATCCTTTATAAATTTCTGAAAGGAATGGAAGGTAAGCCATGTTTTGCAGATTTAAATAATTAAGACAGATTGGCTAAGGGGACTGGATTACTACCACTGGTGCCTGAAACTCCCAAGTGATATGACTGCCACAGCCATGCACAGTTGCCCTGTGTTACCCTTGAGTTACTGAAGTTACTCAGTTTTCCCCAGTGAAACATCCCAACATTTGGAGATTTTGTACATCAGGAGGTTAGAAGCTTGACCTCAGCATCTGACTCCAGAAGAATAAGGAGCAACTTCAGTATTGCAAGAGAGCCTGCATTGGCTCCCTCCAGGGTCAAGTTCCAAGCAGCAGCAAGAGTGACTCTGAGCTGCTTAAAAAGTTTCTTAAAATTCAACTGAGAGCTTGGACACAGAGCTCACAGCTGAGTTAGGAGAGATAAGGACCTGCAAATCTCTTTTGTGGACTTTTTGGACATGCTCCAAACACATGTGGTGTGAGCAGGCTCACAAGTTTAAAGCCAAACAGATGCTGAGACATCCATGGGCCTGGGGACTGCAACAATCCTTTGGAAAGAGCTGTGGATGTTCAGTGAAACAGCTGTAGTGGCCCAGCACCTGCCCGGCTGCAGAGATTGCAAGGCAAGCTGAAGAAGCTTGTTAAGAAATGCTTCCAGCAAAACTAAACAGAAAATATCATTGTAAGGGAAAAAAGGGAACACTTCAAACGCAGCCTAAAATGATTATTCTGCAAATAAGTGCTGCCTTCAATCTCAGTAAAAATACCTGTTTAGCAGGAAGCCAGCTGTGGAGCAGGACAGTGCATGCTTTAACTTGTAAAGCAAGGGGAGAGAACCTTTGGGGTCACACACCAGAGCAGCACAGCACAGCACAGCATGTGAGAAATCTGCACCCCTGTCCAATTCCCCAGTGACACCCCCACAAAGCCCTCCTCTGTGCCTCAGGGGGCAGCTCAGCCTCACAGGGACCAGCTGTGGAGAGAAGGGCACTCAGCCTCCCCCAGGCATTCCCTTGCCCTCATGCCCAGGTTTCCCAGGGCTGGGAACACCCAGAGCACAGCAAGGCACAATGTGTGGGCACCTGCCTGGCAGTGCCTGCCTGGGACATCTCCCAGGCCCCAGGTACCTTCCTCAGCACCCAACCTCAGAAACAAAGATGAGAACTCAGTTGTCCACAGTAGAGATTCATCCAGTGAATATTTTGCCAAGTTTCTTTGAAAACGAAACAATCACGTAAATGCAGACCAGCCAGCCCATACAAAAAATTTCCTTCTTCCCTCACAGCCACTTTCATTCCTCAGTTCAGGAGGCAGCAGGACTGAAAAACAGACTCTGGAGGGAGCCAGGCTTTGGAATTTGCAGTGTCTTTGAACACTGTGTTAGCTCCAGCTCCTCGTTGCTGTCCCCTCTGGAACTCAGGAGAGGAGGATGCAATGGGCCCTCCCCTGTGCACAGGCAATGCTGCCGCAGGGCAGGGACACCCCAGACCTGGCTCTGCCAGCCCATCTGGTCATGTCCAAAGGAAGGGTTCTCAGGCTTGGCAGCCTTCTCCAGTGGCTGTGTGGTGCTTGTCCCCTGCCATCAGAAAGCTGCTCTGTCTTCTCCTGAGTACTGCCCACCACAGGAGGAGTTTTAGCACTACTCAGCATGCTAATGGACTGGGATTGTACTGATGTTGTACTGTTGTACTTCCTCTCCTTAGATGGTTTCCTTTGTGAAACTGCCAGGAACAAAGGCTGAATTTGTTAAGTGTTGCCAAATCCAGTAGCCTGGCAGGTGAGAGGCTGCCACAGCTCCGTGTTCCCAGGGCCATCCCAAAGGGATCTGAAGGTCCAGGCTGCCTGCTGGGAATCCAAGGGGCTCCAGGGACCATCTACACCAGATTTCCAGTCCCTCCAGTAGCCAACTTTCAGACTCTCTGGACTCTCCAGTGCCCAGCCCAGAGTAGGGGCTGTTTGCCTGACTGGGCGAGTGGAGCTTACCCTCTTGCCTTCCCTTGTGCCCCCGTGTTCTTCACATGTGCGTGGAGATGGTCTTTTAATCCCATCATTTAAAAATTTATGTTAGTATCTCCACTTTATGCTGAAATGAGATGTTTGTCTATGGAAATTATAATTTGGTGGGTATTTAAATTTTACTGGTATTCATGTGATCAGTAAAAATATGTACCTTTTAAGAGTATCTTCATATTTCCACACCACAATCATAACTTGCTTCAGATGGGCTGAGATTTATCACAAAAGACTAAGGAAAAGATCATGCTGTTTCTACAGCTGCTGCCTTATGTCTCTGTTTTCCTCTAATGCTTGGCCATGTACCCCCCAAACTAGAAAAAGCTTCTCTTGTTGAGCAACTGAAAATCTTGGGAGTGAGATACAGAAAGACACTGTGCACCTAGTTTTATATTTGAGACATTTCCAGATGATTCTTATATTTCCATTTAGTAGGTCACTTACAAAGAAAAGAATATAAATTATTAATGGAAGAATGGATCTCTTCTTTTCCTTTTTTATCACTCCCACTGGGCCCTGATCAGTGGAGTTATACCAGAGATGAACTGTACCACAAGCAGGTTTTTTTACAGTCTACTTTGTACTAATCAAAATGCAAAAGCAAATTGTTAATCAAATTATTTCAGAAGTCGCATCCTAATGTTCAGTGATTGTTCTAACTCATTTTTGCCAGGGCAGAATCAGCTTTCAGGTTCTTTCCTCTTTTTTTTGCCATTCTGAAAGTGTATGCACTTCTACACCATAGAGGAAAAGAATAATGTTCATGTATTCACAGTCATCAAATGTTACCTTTTCATGCTGGCATATGTTATTCCCTTAAATAATCAGACCTTCAATTTGTGCCAGTAAAAGTACTACCATGATTATTGGGGAAACATTTTTTGGAGATAAAACCCACTCTGAAAGGCCAACCTGTAGCTCTCAGCTTACTGAACTCAGTGGGACTTAACTTAGGTCCAGTCACAAAATTTCTGGAAAATTCAGGTGAAAAAAGGATCTGTCTTTTTGATATTACGCATCTCTTTTTCCTTTCCATCTCTATAGTCAAAAATACTGAGTTTGTTTCCAATTAACTTTTATTAAGCTTGTATAATAAATTGGGCTTTTTAATTACAGAAATAGAAATATGAAAAGCAATTTGAAACACAGAATGATTCTTTCTGCCACCAGAGGTGGAAGATAATTACCACCAGAGTAAAGTATTATTTGTAAAAGACATCAGGAGAGGAACAGCTTTTCACAGTCACAAGTGGCAATTATACACTAACCTCTCCAGGAATCTCCATGGCCACTGAATGCTATCAATGCTTCTGTGAAAAATCCCCTTGTTAATGTATTTCAGCATCTCTCGTTAGCACTAAAATAGGTTATAACCTATTTACAAAATAAAACACCAGAAGAACGCTGGCAAATCTACATATGCAATAGTTGACATCCAGAGGTTTGTGAAAGTCTAATGACTGAAAAGTTCACTAATGCTGTTGCCAGGTGAGCAGTGAAGGAAGCATGTCCATAGACAAATTTGATTTGACAATTATGTGGTCTCTTCTATGGAGTGTTTTTTATGTGCAGAAGCAGATAGCAAAGCCTAAAATATTAGTTCGTGTTTTACACTACTGCCTTAGGTGGAAGAAGATGATATTGGCAAAAGGAAGTGTTAGTAAAAACCACTCTGGAGTAAACACAAATTTTAGAAGCTACTCAGTGGGAAGACGTGCGGTTCAGAAAGTGCAGGGAAATATATTACAAGAGTTAGCGCAGGCTAAGTAATGAAAAACATGCAGAAGCACATTCTGCAGTTATGAATCATTTTTCTATCACAACTATCATTTTTATTAGCTACAATACTAATTGAGTTTCTTTGCAGCTACTTCAGTTCATCTCACTATTAGCAGAAGAGATATTAAATTGTGAAATCAGAGCCTGTGGTGATCTCATGGAGGTAGGTTCATAATGAAGGAATAAAAGTGCCCATTTCTGCAGCTATGCTTCATGAGCTGCGGAGAGAATTTACTGAGATCTCACTCAATTTTCAGCTTCTGAAGCTGACAGGTAAATGTTTACATGCCACAGGAAAATTAGGAAGAGTGGGGAGAAATATGATATATAGAAACCAGTTATGGTTCTCATCGTGCCCTGAGCTTATTAGAGCCTTAGGATCGAGCTAGTGGAACCCCAGCAGGAACAGTGCCCGAGCCCACAAAGCTGCCTTTTGTCACTTAAAGCCATGATGGCTGGCTGCATCCTCTGCTCATAGGGCTTACGAGCAGAGCTCCCTGCAAACCTGACATCGCCCCACAAAGATGTCAAATCCTGAGCTTAGTCAAAATAAGAGGGCAGCATCAGTTTTTCTTTCCCACATAGCACAAGGGGATAGGTGCACAATAATTCTGAGCAAAGCTGTCTCTTAATTATGTTTTTTCCACATAAAAACCAGCCTGGCAAATATCCCTTGTGCCATGTCACAGTTATCAGTTGTTAGCTGGCAAGTTGATCAATTTTCAAATACAAGTCAGCTGCATCAAAGTTCTGCAATAATGATCCAGTCTCTTTTTTTCTGTTTACTGTAAAATATTTTGTATGCATTTGTATATATATGGTTGCTACATTTCTGATATTAAAAGGTTATCAGGAAATGCTGCTAGTAATTGACTTTGGGGCAAGAAGGTGGGAGTAGATATGAAATGTAAACACTGGAATGTCCCCTGCTACCTGGAAGGATTTTGCATGCAGTGAGCTGTAAGGTTTGGCATGCCTGATATTCAAGATCAAAGTTACCTGCCTGCAGGTCTGTCCATTGTGGACACAGCCAGGTTAATCACAAGGTTGGTTTATGCAGCTGAGGAGGAAAAGGGATTATGAGCTCCAGTAGCAAAACGTGGTGAAGGAACCAAGGGTGACTTAAAGCTGTAAAATGTCATTGGTGCCACCAGGCGGACTGAACCAAATGGCTGCCAGGGAGAGGCTGGGCACGAACAATTCTGGGAGCAGGAGAGCAGCAAGAGACGGACAATGACTTAGTTCAGAACAGGAGAGTCTCCGTAAGTCAAGCAAACAGCCAGAATCGATGAATCAAACTTATTCAGAAGGGGAGGAGAAAGTCCATGTGTTTGTTTGTTCATCTTTAAGGTTTAAGCAGAGTTTTATTTCCTGCAGAGCTGTATGTTCGGTGTTCTGTTGTAGGACATGTTCTTAGACCTCAAAGTCACAACAGGCCTTACCTCTTTCAGTCTGTGAAAGTTCACCTAACACACATTTGCAATAACTGCTTTTGACTAAAACTGTGTCTTCTAGATGAGTGCTAGGAGCTGAAGCATTCAGTACTCTCTCTCATGGTTTCCTGTAAAAGATAATCCTCGTGTGGAGGACCTGAGCTCTGTTTCCTCTCTGAAACAGGAAAAGAGCTTTGTTCACAGCAGTGGTTGCTCAGCATATTCCTGTTCCCTTTGAGAGAGCTCTCTCACAACAATCCCATGCAGTGCAGCAGGCGGGGGGCAAAGTGGCTGGAAAGCTGCTCAGCAGAACAGGATCTGGAGGTGTTGGACTTGGGGGTGCTGAGCCTGTGTGTGCCCAGGTGGCCAAGAAGGCCAGTGGAATCCTGGCTTGTATCAGAACCAGTGTGACCAGCAGGAAGTGATTGTCCCTTGGTAGTTGGCATCAGTGAGACCACACCTCAAACCCTGTGTTCAGTTTTGGGCCCCTCACTACAAAAGAAAGACATTGAGGTGCTGGAGTGAGACTGATGAAGGGTCTGGAGCACAAGTCCTGTGAGGAGCTGCTGAGCTGGTCTGGAGGAGACTCTGGGGACCTTATCACTCAACAACTGCCTGAAAAGAGGTTGTAGTAAGGTGGGGGTCAGTCTTTTCTCCCAGGCAACTGGTGATATGAAGAGAGGACACAGCCTCAAATTGCACCTGATGAGGTTTATGTTGGACATCAGGAAGAATTTCTTTACAGAAAGGGTGATTAAGCATTGGAATGGGCTGCCCACTGAGGAGATGAAGTCACTGTCCCTGGAGGTGTTCATGAAATGACTGGACACGGCACTTAACTTGACAAAGTGGTGATGGTTCAAAGGTTGGACTCAATGATATCAGAGGTCTTTTCCAACCTTAATGATTCTATGATTCCTAGACATCAAATGAATTTTTCCTGGGAGGTACTTACACATTGGAGTAAATCATCTCTCTTTCCTTTTGGATAAATCTAACCATAGCAATCTCTTTAAACTTGATATTATTGGGCTTATTTTCCAGCCTCTAATCATATTTGAAGGGGTTTTTTGACAGCCAGTTGAATTTTTTCAGTGTTCATTGTTTGTTCAGTGTTTGCCGTAGAACTATTCACATGCATTTGATGAATTTATAGAGAGAAAGCCCCTTCTCAGCTTCCCTTCTCCTAGATTGAAGAAGCTGAACTCCCACCTTCTAAAGCAGACTTGCCACTCCTGCATCCTACCAGCCTTTTCCTGCAGCTAGTCAACACAGAAATCCCCTTTCTTGACCAGGAGTGGCCAGAAATTCACACATACATTTTATTCACCATCTTACCTCCGTGTCAGTGTTTTTCTTACAGACGTCTCTGTAGTTTTTTGGGTTTGTTTTGGTTTCTTTTGTTTTCTCAGGCGCTGCTAAATACTAACATTTGTGCCTCTGTGCCACATAATTATTTCCCAGTCTAAACTTTACAGTGTTCCCTCTGTCTTTGACAGTAAATAAGTTCTAGAATATTCAAGGAATGGCTTTTTCAGTCATTCCCTTGTTGTCCATATCTGCTACCTGGTATACAGTGATAACCAGCAATCCAAGTGTGCTGCCTGTGCCAGCAAGCCCTGCTGGCACTTAAGACGGATGTGCTTGAGAATGACTGAGACAGAACAGGGTTCTGCAGGGACCTGAGAAACCCCTCTTCAGCTGTCATTTGTAGCTAAATAGAGACACATCCATACCTCCAAAAGAATACCTCATATTTATTCTCTTTCTCAGAAACCATAAACTAATTTTTGCCATTTAACTCTGGTTATTCACTGAAAGAAGGATCATTTACTCAAGGACTGAAAACCCCAAGTCACCTCAGAAGTCTAAAGATCCGAGCCCAGTGCTCCTCTCAGACAAAAAGAAACCTCTTTCTTAGACATCAGCACCTAATAGCCAAAGCCACAGAAAAATACACAGGAAATTTTTTCCTTGCAATTGCTTTTTTCCATCCCTCTGCATTTGAAGGCAGTCAACTTGTTATTCAGGGAATTAGTGCCGTGGGATGTGGCTGTTGGGTAGCCAAGGTCATTTTGAAATGTGTGTTTCCGATTGAGGCACACTAAGGCACCTGTGGTGTGAAGTCGAGATCATTTAGAGTGTCTTCACAGAGTGCACACATAAAGGAATCAGTTTAGCTTTTGGGCTCCCTATATTTAACTCACTGGTAGCTACTTCCCCAAACAATAGGAGCATCAGCCGTCAAATGATTGCTGCATTCAGCTGTATTTCATTGAAGTGAAATTGAAAGTCCTGACAAAGAAAGGGGAGAGACAAGATCTTGTTTTATCATTTTGTTGACTTACCTCTTCTAAAGAAAAAGAATAAATTGTAATTAATAAAATAAAACAGTTCTTCAAGTGAATGCCTCTCTAGGTATTAACAGTAGACAAAATGTTCTAAAGTCTGTCAGAATAATAGAAGTCTTATTAAAGAAATAGAAAAATGGCATCTTATATGACTCAAAGTCTCAGACTTCTGTTGCAAATTGATGCCTAAAGAGTCATGCTCAGCACGCAAAAGGGCAGAGTTCTGCACCTGTGTTTTCAAATATCCTGCAGTACAACTTGGAAAGAACCCCTGCTGTGTAACATCCAGGCTGGGTGCAAGGCCAGCCACTGAGATCAATACAGACACTCAGAACCCTGCAATACTTATAGGCCATTACAGCAATTCTAAAATCAATGGAGTATTTAACAAGGTGCTAATGTAACTCCATTGAGACCGAGACAGTGAGCCAGCCACAACATGCTTGTGACAGATTTTTGCAGAAGCATTTTCAATTACTGTGTATTTTTGAAGAAAGGATAAATAGCAGTCTTGTTTGTGCCTGGCATCCTAAACAACACCTCATCCCCAGTCTGCCTCACTCTGCAGCTGACATGGTGCTGTCCTAAGGCTGCTGTGCTTGAACCAGCCCAACTGCTAAGCCAGTCCTATTCCAGCAGTGTTCCTCAAGGCAGCTCACTACCTACACCCAGCATCCAGTGTCACAGTTCTAGCACGCTGCCAGGAGACAAGAGAGCAATGCTCAGAGCAACCTCTTCAGCTGCAGCCAATTAAGCTCCTCTAGAGCGACCTGCATAGAATACTCTTCAAAGGTCACTTCTAACTTAATGTAGGCCAGTAAACTACCCCTTCTTAACACGTAGTGCACATAGCAGATGCCATGGCAGCAATATTGATGGAGAAGTCTCTGCATTGAAACTTGTGACCTGCAACGGCAACTTCTTGATCCCAAAGTGAGCAAACGGACAAGAGAACTGGAGTGATATTGCTGTAATCAGTCACCTCGTCCATCCAGTCTTAGGCAGTGACTAGATGCCAGTCCTTATATTACAAAGGCAATATAAGAAGTTCCCATTCTGTCCATCCTCCCTCACTACAATTTTCTGCACCCATTTGTGCAAGCATCTGTTGGAAAAATATTCTAAACTGGACCAATCAGATGACTGTGTTTTTAAAAACAAAAAGAATTTTAGAAAGGACAGCAACTACCATTCAAAAATAATTTACCTTGATCCTATTGCACAAGTGGTTTGGATCATGGGCAACAGGCAATTGCGTTTGTGAGAACAGCTGCAGGCAGGATGTGGAAAGCTTTGCACCACAAGAGAAAATCGGCATGGAACCATGGAACCTGAAAAACCACTTTATGATCGTTGTCTTAGTCCCAGAGACCTCACTTCTGGAGAGCTCATAAATCTGTTCTCTCTTCCACCTGTTCAGCTGCTATAACCAGCTGTTGGAGGATGCCCCTATGGTACAAATTAGGATGCCAGCACTATACTGATGGACTTGGGAAACCTTTGGTTCGCATACAGGAACTTTTATTAAGTTTCCTACCTATAGAAAGTGTTGCTTCAAAGTTTTTTCTATAATGTAACATTTGCACAGAGGAATTTGAGACTGCAGAGAGAAAAGAAATGCTATTTTTTTAAAAAAATAAAATTAGGGAGTCAGTCAAAAAGGTAGATGCAGCTTGCAATGATTACTTCATGCTTTTTATCTCAAGAATCATAGAATCACAGAACAGTGTGTGTTGAAAAGAACATAAAGACCATCTAGTTTCAACCCCCCTGCCATGTGCGGGGACACCTTCCACTAAACCAAGGTACTCAGAGCCCCATCCAATCTGGTCTCCACAGGGATGGGGCATCCTCAGCCTCTCTGGGCAACCTGTTCCAGGGCCTCACCATCCTCACAGTAAAGAATTTCTTCCTAATATCTAATCTAAACCTGCTCTCTTTCAGTTTAAGGCCATTCCCCCTTGTCCTATCACTACCTGCCCTTGTGAAAAGAACTGAGATTAAAGCAGCCAGGTAAAAGGCTAAAGCACTTGGGCTCCATATCGCACTTCCAGTCAATATCTGAATCTGTGGAGTTGAACACAGCTTTCCTAGAGGGAGATTTTTTCTTTTTCATTCATCTGTCTTGCTTCCCTCCTCTTCTTTCTCCCTCATCCTTGTCACTTTTTATCTGTTCCTTCCTTGAATTCTGCTTTTGTTTGAGATGTTTTAAATTTACTAATCTAGTAATTTTTAAGGTTCAATCTTCTCCTGGAAACATTTAATTGGGTCAGAGCTTTGTCTCTGAATGCTAGATCCCACACAAAGTAAACAGTGCATTGCTAGGAACCGCAGAAGAGGTGGTGGATACCATCACATTTAAATCATGATGCTGCATGAAGCCATTCACTGGGTACATAAACTCAGGGTTTTTTCAGGTGATATTCTCAAGCTGTTTTCAATGGGATATAATGCTGCAGTCAGTAGTCATTCAAGGCAATACTGAATTGTGGTCAAATTCTTTTGAGTCTTGATTTCAAGAATCTGGAATTATCTACTGCCTGGCAATAATTAGACCCATTTCTGAAAAACCAGCTCTTTTTGCTCGGCTGCTAAGTATTAGGATATTCTTAGTTCCTGGTATAAAGTATTTCTCTAAGACTGTTTTTATAACATGTATCAAGCTACAATTATAAATCAAACAGCTTTACAATTAAAAGACATACGTGGCCTTTTTAATCTTGTGAACATTTGCATGAAATTGGAGCCTTGCTGTGGGGTTTTTTTTACATAATCGAACCTTTTTGCAAATCCCTCAATTAAAATGTATAACAGCTTTTCATAAAAAAGAGCACAAATTCATCAAAACAAGTAACAGCCCAAATCATCACTGAATTGTTGCATCTGTGTTTCCTTGTCACCTAGTTAGAGATCTGGAAAGTAAGGCAGGTGACATTTCATTCTTCTTCACTGATGGTCACTACAGACTCCCAGCACTCCTCCACCTATTCTCCTCCAGGACAGCAGAACCCGTAGTTCCCTTGGAGCATGAGTGTTATTTGCAGCTTATTGAGAACATCTTTCTACTAAACTATTGTTTTACCTGGTCTTTACCACTAAAGGTATGTCTGCATTAATACAGCCCTTCACTTTTCCACAGCCCTATATATCATCTGTCAAAGGGATTTCTACTCAAATAGAAGAACACATAATCCACTTTCTAGGACAACAAGTTATCACTCCTATCATAGTACTACCTAATTTCAGAGAAAATACATTTTTATTCTGTGATAGGCTCCAGCCTTCTCGTATTTGTCTGCATCATAGCATGGTGCAGTAAGCCTATGACAAAACATGAATTAATTTTTTGTGGCTGCGGGAAAAATCGTGTGTGCTGTAGGCTGCAGTAATTGAGTGATCCTACTGGGACACTCTGATTGTCACTGCAGGATTTGAAGTGGCAGGTGTTTAGTTGTGATGCAGATTCATCCTCTCATGCCTGCACTGCCTAACAGCATGAAAGCAAATCCAAAGCTTCCAAAAGCCTGTAAAACTCTGATAATCCTGCTAAGATTTATTGCAATGGTTCAAGAAAGAGATACAAGCTAGTCCTACAATCAGATAAAAAAAAAAGAAACTTTTTTTTAAAGATAAGCAAGTCCACTCTAAAGGAAGAAAGCCTGTAATTCACCTTAAGTACTATCCAAGGAGAAACTAATTCCTTTCAAATGCAGAGTCAAGTTTTATGTGGAGTCATCTTGACCTGTAATCAGTTTGGCTATGAATAAACATATGTACTCTAAGGAGCCATGGATCAAAGATAAAATATGATCACTAACACATCTAGTCCAGCTCTCTTGGAGCTCTGTGGAAAGGCTGACACTGATTTTGATGGGATTTGGATGTAATTCTGTCATTCAACACAGGTGCTTTTATTCAGGACATTTTGGTTCTCTCAGTGTCAGAAAAAAAATGCAGCCCACATTATCATCAGGAGAAACCAGAAAAGCATGGTATTTCTCAAAATTAAGCTAGAAAATCTTTCAGAAACAGTTGTGTTACCTCCAAATGAGTCTTTCTCTGTTGGTGGTGAACGCTGGTTCAAGTGCTAGTTTAAATTGGAAAAGGGTTTTCAGCACAGCTGGAAAAAGTAGGGATAGATTTTGTGAAGCTGGAGGTTTCTACTTTTGTCCTTCCATGAGTGGCACTTTGTTTAACATATGAATTCTGGGGCACTTATTGATGACAGCCATCACTAACCAGTGGTTCCACTTCCTAAAGTGTAGGGAATAAAAATACATAATTGCGTTTTGCAATGGTCAATGCATTAACAAAAGAGTTCCCTATTTCAGTGATTTCTATAACAACCAACAAAATGTCCCAAATTGCTCTTTCTCAGACACACTAGCTATAAAACTGAATTCACAGCGCTGAGATCCGTGGGCTAAGTTCTTCTTGGTGCATGACAAACTGGGTCATAAAAAAATCTAAATCACATTTCTGATTGTTAGAGCCTTGGAAAAGATGTAAAGAAAGAAGAGAATATCACTTTCCACGACTTGAAGTATTTGAATTTCAACTTCTGACTGAAAGAGAAGTTAGAAGGAAGTTGTAGGGCCTTTGAGGAAAGGCTAGAAGCAGCTGTTTAAATCAGATTCAATAAGATAGTCATACCAATCCATTCTTACCATAACAACATTGGACAGTAGATCAATGGCTGAGCATAACTTTGGCACTCTATATAGCCTGTTGATAATTTTTTGTTTCGCAAAGTTTGTGTCAGAAAACAGTCTGAAAATGAAAGCAACATTCCTTGTGGAAAAAAGTCAATATCAATTATTCCTTCCACTAAGCAGAAGGAAGGACCCCACAGACTCTTGTCAGACTGGATTCAATGGAATATTTGTGTTTTTCAGATGGCTTATCCTCAGCCCCCAGCAGGACAGACTCCTTGAGGCTGTATCCCAGCCATCAGTTCCTACACTCCATTTGAGCCTTGCAGCCTGGGGAAGTGGGAATGATGGGGATCCCCTGGCTGAGCAGCCCCGGTGTAAGGGCCCACCTGGGCCACCCAGGACAGTCTGTCAGCTCAGTGCCATGCCAGTTCCTAGTGGCACTGACACCACCTGTTCCTTCATCCCTTTCCCAGCTGCATGTCAGATGCTTCTTGATTCCTGTTGGACACTGAGGACCATTCTTTTCCTAGGAGTTCAGGTTGGCTAAGTGGAAGCCCATTCTCCTGTCCTAAGGATAACCATCCAAAAATGATGGAGCCTTGCAGTTTTGCCAGTTACTCTGAAACTGCCCTTAGGAAAGGGTAGGAAAAGCCAAAAGCAAATCTGTGTATCAAATTCAAGGAGAGCAGCTCCACTGTCTGTGGAAACAGTTGGACAGAAATGAAGGGAAACGAAGCATGCCTCACACGTGACTGCTCCACTGGCGTGGGCCAGCTGAGAAGTTGCCAGCCACTGTCAGCCCTTCTGCTGAGGACACTTTCATCCAATCTCGTGTCCTCCATTTGTACTCTTAGAAGAGGATGGGGTTGGAGGGCATCCTAGTTTCCTTCACAACCCAGCTCCACCCCTGGGTGTAAGTCAAATTCTGAACTTTCCCTGCTTTTTCATTTATTACCTCAAGCAGAAACATCTCTACCTCCCTCACACAAAGCCATTGCCTGTTACCACCACTTTGCACAGGCAAAGCCACTCTCAACCAGCCATTGCTGACCAGAAGCAACCATGCCCAGAATAAACCTTAGTAGATTATTATCTTATCATAATGAATTTTCCGGGGATGTTATGCAAAGGCAGGAATAAACGTTTTCACATGTAAACCTTAGGTTCTGCATATACATTCACCTTGTTAATCCTGTTTGATAGGATGTCATAACCAGACTGATACATGCAGTATTTTACCAAAGGTCAGTTTAGATAGGATGGTAACCAGCTCTGAGAAGGAAACAAATTTGGGATCCTCACATCATCCTCTCTCCTACAAGCTTGACTTTAAAGGTTCACTTTGAAGACAATCAACTGGATAGCAGGATGGCTGTTAAATTTTCTGGACTCTGAGAGCAGACACTCAAGGGCTGGGTTTCCTAGGAAGCACCTGTCAGATCACACATGGCTATAAGAGATGCAGCTGACTCAAGGCACAGAAGACAGCAAATCTGCAACCAAGCTGTCTGAAGCAGTTGAGAGAAGAAAAACTTTCAGTTATCCAGGCTGGAAAATTACAGTGTTTGATTTTCACAAGGTACAGTAACACCTGCATTGTTTGCCACTGAAAAATTGTATTTACAGTCTGTTGAGATGAAATAATGTACTTTAATCCATGAAATTTAGAAAAGCTGAAGGGTTACTTTTTAAATAGCATTCTCTGTTGCTTGAAAGTTTTTACTGCAGACTCTAAGACACAGCTGTAAATGTAGTCCCTCTTCAGAGCCTGAAAGTCTTGTGGCAGTGCTCGCACATGAAATAGTGAATAATATAATTAAAGTAGTCTGCTTTCCTTCTAATATGAGCTTGGAGATGTCAGTGCTAGTACTCTTCAGAGTAATAACATTGTGTATTATTAAAGACAAGATCTCAACAGCTGTTTAATGTTAATACAAGACCCCTAAACACATTCTGAGAGGCTTCATGTCAGTCCAATATAGGCACTGCAATTTTAACTTACAGTACAATTACTACCTTCTCTTGCACTCTGAATGTTTATTTCCTGTTTTGTCAGGCAATCATTAATCTTAAAAAAAAATAAATTGAATGTTCAGAAAAGAGCTCCTAAAATCTACCCACAGTTCCCCACACCCCTATTTGAAGGAAAAGAAAGTTACTCTAGAGTCAGCCAAATCTCTGCCCCCTTCCTAGAGCTTTGGCATTCATGCCTCGCCTTCATTTTGCCTTGAGTAGAATTCCACTGCTCCCGTTTTCTAAGACCGAGCAATACTGGCAGCAGCTGTGATTCGTAAAGAGCCTCATGCAGGATCTGAGTTTAAATTCTAGCTGTTCACACACTGTGTGCTAGCATATGTTATAAGCAACTATAAACTGTGTACAGATGTGTTCTGGAATTCCGGTGAAGCCAAGCTAACAACATTGAATAACAGCTCATGTGCTTTGTAATTATACATAATGAATGTGCTGTCATATAACAGGGTCCATCTCTGTGGCAGGATTTATCCACTGGCTTTGGAAGAAAGGAGTAAGAATTATAGTGTGAATTTTTAAGCAAGATTTTTAATACGAGATGTGCAAACTAAAGAGAGACGACTGATTTCTGGGGAACATTTTATGCAAGAGATTCTGATTAAATGAGCACACAAGCCAGGACTTGAAAAAAAAGATTTGTTTAGAACATTTTTGAATGTCTAAAAACAAAAACATTTACACATAAGTAAAAAGAAAAAGTGTGCAAACATTGGCCTAGCTGGGAAAGCAAAGTGCCAACAAACAGGAAATAGAGGGAAGCACAGTAAAGGAATGGGGCAGGGGGGGAGGAAGAGGGCAGGCTGCTGTCAGAGGAAGGTCACTCTAATGACCAGGAGGAGCAGGGCTGAAGGGAGATGAGCATCCTTAAAGTATCTCGTACATATTCTCTGCTGTACTCTTGTGCAAAACTGATGATTTTCATTGAGAGAAGATTGCTCTCTGTAAATTAGAGTTTGAGCAATAAATGCTGGGAATATTGACCATCTTTGTTGCCTGGAGAGGGCAGCCCATCATTGCTGACATACCAGATGTGCCCTTTCCATGAGTCCAACAGAACAGCAGCACTGCTTTTCTTCTCTTCTGACCAGTGGCAAACACCAAGCAGATACAGACAGCCTGACTAGATGAAATAATTATTTTCTTTAAGCTGTGTGGACAAAGCAGTAGAGGAAAAAGAAAGGCCTGAACACAGTATCAAAATGTGAGCATAGGTTAGCTAGCAGCTGGCAGAAGATCAGACCTCTGTGGCCTGCCCCACTTAGAGCCCTCAGGAAAAGCATCTCAGCATGTGCTTTAAGCTGATCTAGATCAAGCTCTGGTCCCACTATCCTGCCCATTTCCAGCTTTTTATGCCCTTCTCTGTGACTTTAGCACAGGCACTTATTTGATTGCATAGTGAAGTGGTTCACAGAGCTGGAAAAACTGAAAGCTTATGAAATAAAATAATTAGCTTTCAGCAACGTAAGTTCCCTGGATGGGATCCACGTGAAATCAGAGAGATGCCAGGGCTCATGCAAGACTGGGGATAGAGGTGTGCAGCCTTGGTCCACAGCAAATGTGCAGGTCACAGTTACCTAGTCTTAGATTACCTTGAGCTGCTGTGAAAGCACACCTTGATGCCTCTCAGAAAATATCACAAGCTTCTTTGCAGCTCCATAGATAAAATTTTGCCTCTTCTGGCTAATAGAGAGAGACACTTTTTCTTATAAACTAAGATGTTTTGTGGTTCCTCCACCCCAGGTTGCTTCCCTGATTGAAAGAGGGCTTGTAGGTTTAATGAGAGTACTCTCCAGTACACAGTAGCAGCAAATCATTAGTGAAGAGCATCAGCTCTGACAGCAATACAGCTTTCAAGATTCACCCTGTGTTTGAAGGTGATTTGCTACATCAAAGCTGAGAAAATATATTAATAAGGCAAAGGAAAAAAACTCCGGAACTTTGATAATATCTTGCATTTTTGTTATTGAGCTTACCTTTTGGTATAGATCTTCCTTCTTCTTGTATTACACATTCCAGTGCATTTCTCCATATGCATAGTATTTGCATCATTTGGCAGAGAACATGAAAACCTAAACGATGATCAGACTGTGCTGAAAAGGGTCTGTTAACAGAGAACCCAGGCAGTTAAATCACATCATATTAAATCAGCAACATTCTTATCCCTGAAGCACGGCATCTTATTATTTATGGACTATTTATTCTTGACTCTTTGGTCTCCTCATATCTCATAAGCCTGACTAGCTACATATTTGATGGTTTCATTTTCTCATCTCTGAAATTCCTTGGATTAATCCATGCAGGTCATTTTGCTAACCCACTTTGTCCAGACTTGTGATACTGCTTGTTACCCTCAGTGTCTACCTTACAGTGTTGATATAGCTTAACACTGGCTGGTCTCCAGCCTTTCTTTGCCACAAACGAAAAGATGAATACTCCTATCCCTTATCTGGGAGGGACAGACGCAGCTGTACTTCCTAGCTCAATTTGAACTGCATATTTCTGAAAGATTAAGTGCTATATACAAATTCAAAGTGAATCTTTTGAAAACATATCTATGGAAAACATGTAAAAGCACAGAACTAACACTAGAAAGGGCTGTGGCTCAAAAATCTCAGGTAACATTAGATTGTCTGCCTGCAGACTGTCGATGAGCAACATAGATTTTTGCTATTTTATCATCCTACTGCCTTTTATTGTGTTAGATGCTATATTATTTCCTTGAGTCTTCTCTTAAGGCAGACTATATTTGACCACATTATACAGCAATGGTTCCTGTTTTTCTGGAAGAACTGATCTGAATTACATGACATTGTGTCACATAATGATGATGGTAAAAGGCAGCAAACTCTGATACTGCTTTTTGGCCAGGAAGAGGATGCTGCAATATAAGAAGATACTGCAATAGAAGAAGAAGACTTGGTGACAAGTTACATTGGAGGAATTTTTGCAAGGGATGACATTTCATCTGAGTATCTTAAACTTCACTTTAAACTGTGTCCCAGTGTTGGGCAATGTTGTTCAGTGGTAATGGTGCAGGACTTCACAAAGGGCCTGCCATCAGCTGTCAGATCAGAGTCACTGTGGTAGGTCTGGTATCAAGTACACAGCATCCAGGGTGACTTGATAAGAAAGAAAATGTGAAGGCAGTATTTTGTACATATAGAATAACCCTGGTCTCAACAACAACAAAACAGCTGTTGGTACTGGCTCTAGCCATTTTGATACTTTTTGGAGAAAAGCAGCACAAGAGGAGTTGCCCCATCCCAAAGGGTATGTGTTGCTACATCAAAGAGCAGCTAACTACATTGTTAGGACTTCAGCTGTTAAGACTTAGCATGCTCCACTACATTCCTAACCCAGCATTCCCTACTTAACAGATAAGGAATTAGTTTGGTGATTAAATTATTTCCATCAAATGCTCCCCCTTTCAGCTATGTTAGTTGTCCTTTGTTGCTTTATTGACCCCATTTTCCAGGCCATTGCATTTCCAAAGAGCAGTCTGCAGAAGAATTATCCCATTAAGGAAACAATTAGTTTGCAGATTTTAATTTTTCTGGGGCCTTACTGGGGTCTTACTGGTATCTGGTTGCATTTCTTCACCTGTTAGTTTGCTTCAGGAGGTTTTGCATGCCTTTGCTGTTGTTTTAATTGATTGCTTTGGTTTATTAGGAGAAGCACTACCCCAAATGTGAAGACCAGTGCCCAAGTACAAGACCACATTGTGCTGATATGCAATGCAGCAGCTCTGGAGCTTCCTGGATTTCAGAGGCAGGGAGAGAACTGCTTGGAAATTTTTGCGACGGGGGATGATTGTCTTACCTAAGGACAAGTGAGTTCAAACTGGAAAAGGTGAGATAAGCACCACAGCTGAACTTTCAGAGGTTGGTTGGGTCTCAAAGACTTTGGCATGGTCTCCCCATTGTAGCAAGAGTGTTGCCTTGTGCAAAAAATGAAGCAGGAGCATGACTCTCTGCTTTTCTCCTTCATGATACCATGGGCCAATATCTGTCCTTGTAACAAAGAAACCACAGACACTTTAATTGGGATTCATCCCTGCACGATGCATGTTCTCATTTTGTCTCCTTCCGTTTCAATATTGAACCAAGTTGCAGAGACAAATTCTGGCCCCATGGTATTACTCAAGGTGAACAGCTGAAGCATTCAGATAGTCATTTTCTGAATCATCTTGCAGAGGCTAAGTAGCTAGATTAGAAGAATACAGGTGGGAGAGTGATAAATCCCATGATCAGAGGCATTTACAACGAGCTATGAGACTCTGCTTTGTGCTGTTTGTTGCTTTAGGCTGGGATTTTTAAATCCCAGTCTTTGTTGTTTTCCCAGCTTTGTTTGCTCAAGGCAAAGTGATTGTCGAATACCTCACACAGAGGCCTCTAATTCTGACTGGGACAGCCCATAATATAAAACTTTAATGAGACACAGTACCAGTATGGAGGGATATGTCGTTCCAGTCTTGCTGCTGCTGGTATTTCACTAATTTTACCATATGGTCCATGTCTTCAGTATGCTATTCTCCTCTAGTTTCAGCCCATATACCAAAGCATAGAAAGATGTGCACTAAAGGCCACATTTTGCTAGATTTATTCCCCTGAAGATGTGTCCTGTCAGATCTGACCAGCCCCGAAAAAGCCACAGAAGCCACACACATGATTTTCCTGGTTCTGAAGGCAGCATCATGGCTGGTTAAGCAAATTTCTTTTGACTGGCCTGACTGAAGGGAAGCGAGTAATTTCTGAAGCCTGGCTTGTAATGTAACTATCCCTGTCTGGCATAAGCTGCTGGAGTGCGGCTGTTTTTACTATCCCCGTGTTCTAGCTGGAGACTCGATCGCTATAGTCGGCTTTTGTGTCTCAGAAGTGAAGGGTTACTGCTGCGGAGCCGACTGCCGCGTGCAGCTTAGGCTCTGCAACTGTAGGATAGATGCGCCCTCCCGTGTACCAGCTCTGAAGTGTTTGCAGAGACACAGCATTTGGACATCAAGCCAACTCTCTAGAGATTTGGAGGTTCAGGGTTTGGAGTTTGTGGGGTTTTTAACAAAATTTTGTCAAACAGCAACTCTGCAAAAACTGTCGTTCAATCTGCCAGAATTTATTGATAAAAATTTAATTTGGAAAAAATGGAGAAGCTTAGACTTGCAAAACAGCAATAAAAACGGTGGGGTTGGGTCCTCCCCACATGGCTTTTTTTTGCTTATGTGGAGAACCCAAGTCAGAAGAAACAAGAATACATTCACCAAGAGATTTTGCTACTCCCAAATATGATCTAATAAGACTTTATACATCTACCTTTCATAAAATCAGTAAAATTTCTGTCAAATAGAGCAGGGTAAGGAAAGAAGTATTTCAAGGTGACAGTCACTTTGCATGAACTTTTCTGAAGGAGTGTAGCACCAGCTAGACATTTTCATTTCAGGGAACCAGCAAAGTTTAGGTAGAACCATTGAGAAATCTTTTACTTTTTACTTATTTAAATTTTGACACCATCATTGCTGCATCAATTCACCACAAAACATCGAATCAAAATAGTGGCCATCAGTATCTGTGTACAACAGTGGAGATTACTGCATTTTTCAAGAGTCTGTGTTTCTTACTAAAATATGAGGGCATATTATTAAATTGTAAGGTATACACATTACAGAGCTGTAATACAAGAATCTCTAAACTGCCCAAGAGAAGCTCTTCATTGGCAAGGAAAAGGTCCTGAAGATAATTCTATTTCAAGTAGCAGAAGAGTTATGTCAGCTTTCCCTCAGCAATGGCATGGAGTACAAAGGGGAGGCATTCCTATTGCCCATTTTCACAGCTGACCAATCCATCGCAGTTCTTGGCCCGTGTCCCCAGTGACTGGGAGCAGGACAGAGGATGGAGGCTGTCTCTGTGTCTTTGTCTCTTCATGGTCCCTGGAAGCAACTCAGAGAGACCCTCTGAGCCATGTAGGCAGTAAACTGGCTGTTTAAAGGTGGGTACTGTGAATAATACCTGTTGGGTGACAACACAGCTGCTTCAAAAATGTGCTTTGCCTTCCCACTTCCTTTATCCTGCTATCCAAGACAAGCAAATGGTCAGTATCTTTATTTGGTTACAGACGTATTGGACTGCTTTCTTTTCAACAGATTATCCAGTCAGATTAATTATTGTCTATTCTTCTTTCCTTTTTTCTTCTACAGAAAGGAGTGGTATTTCTGTCTTTGGATAGTTTCAGGCTATTTCTCTTCATCTCCTATTGTAGGTAGGGAAATTCCAGATGTATTTTGTTTCCATTGATCTATTTTGCCTAGTCACCATAAATTTCAATGTTCTCCCTCTGCTGCATTTGTTCCATCAGTTGTCTTAACTGGCAGTTTCTTTAATAGTCCTTGTTCACGTATGAGATTTTCATAGCTTTGAGCTACTTCATTTCTCTAGAGAGAAAATTAATTTGCACTTTAAACATAAGCAACACTTAGTCCCCATTCAGGCTGCTCTTATGCTGTGGGCTGCCTCAGATCTATCAGGTTTGTTGTTGGGGTTTTTTTGCCTGAATTTGTTTCTTTCCTTTAATAAAAAAGAATCTTGTTACTGGAACCTGGTTTCAGGTCCTGAAATGACACTTTCTTTCACTCATGCCAACCAAGAAAAGAAACCTATCAATTATTTCTGAAGTTTAAATCACTTCCTTTTCAATAAGCCAGAAGCTGATGCTGTATCATTTTCTCATTCTGTAGCTCCTGTTAGTGTGCCTTAAAAGCCAGTGGAAAAAAAAATGCTTATAAAGATGATTATATAAAAGTGGAGATTGACGTTTGTGCCCTTACTAAATTCTCAAATATATTTACTGTATAAAATATAAAGTTACCACATAATATGGCAGATTAGGAAGATTCTTTTACAGTTGTAACACATAGGGCCCAGAATTGAATTTGACAAAAAATCCAAGAGTACACACAAATGTTTTGCACAGCTGTTTTTTGAACTGAGTTTAAAATCTAGCTGGTAGTATTTACCAGTCTCCAAGAGATTGTCCAAGATACATGCTGGTCCTCAGGATCCCAAAACTATACTGTTTGAAACCAATTTCTGTTTGTTGGGGCTGTATCAATCCGTAGATATCATTTATAGGTAGCTTGGATGAGTTCCACGATATGTTATCAATTATGGCATCTATGCCATAGAGGTTAGAGGTAACCACCATTTTCCTCCAACCATTTCTGGTATCTCCTAAGTTAGAGGAATGTTGGGCTTGTCCTGCCAGTTAGAAAGGAGTCTAACAAAATCTACATAAAGAGCCCAGAGCAGTTTAAGGAACTGAGGCAATAATTCAGAATGAAAACAGGCATCTTCACAATGTTCCTGCTCAATAAAACTTGATGTATTTTCCCCTAGCTCTACTTGATAATTTGAAATTAAGAGAGTACCAGTGCTGTCTTACAGAAACTTTCTACATCAATACTTTACAAGAACGTCATATAAAATATAATCAGTGTATGCAAGTAGCAAGACAAAAGATTGATGTTATTAATTTAGTTGAGGAACAGCAATTTAAAGTGGACTGGTTGGGCTCTGATACAGAGATGGGTCTCTGAACTAAAGAGGGGACAACATGGAAACCTGCCATTTCTGAAGCCCTCTGTATCAAAGTTTGCCTTTTCTCCTGACATGGTAAAAAAATAGAATCCCATTCATACAAATGAATGCAAGGTTTAAAGGAGCTTTGAGAACTAGTCTAACCTCTAATATGCAAACACCCCCTATCACACACGAGTACTTCTCAGATAGCTGTCGGATTCATTCTAAACTTCAGCAATAGCCTCCAATTTTTCCATTGCTAATACTGTTGCTTGATATCAGCGTACTTCAACAATTGTTTCACAACCATGAAGTTATTTTGTTTATCCCATGGACTGATAATATGTTACTGGTGGGTTACTAATTTGAGGGGTTGTTTATTTTTGCTTTAATAAAGGACACATTCAGTCAAGCCGCAATCAGGTCATTTTGTTGCTAACATACTGTGTTCCCAAGAAACATGCAGGTATATGAAGTGAATGTATTTCACACTAATTTGTGGATTGGAAATCTGGTCAGCTAAGCAGGGCCCCCTCTGGACATTTGTCAAGTCCTTGGTCCCTGTCAGATTTCACCATCCCAGCCAATACTCCCTGTAGTGCTCTGCACATTCCATTCTGCGAGGTAGGATCTTTATCTTCCTTACTGTCTGGAAAACAGATTATACAGTTTGGATGCTACTTAAATAGGAAGAGTAAACCCCACCATTACTATTACTTTTGGTTAGACAGAATGGGAATTTGTGTCCTATACATTTTACTTAGCAGCCTATAACGTTTATTTACATAACAAGCGGCAGGAAGAAGATCACAGTGCAAAGATTCCATTTTAAAATGAAGTAATTTGTCAACATTTGTTTTTCCACTCATTTCAATTTGCATGCAAGGATACTAAGTTTTATCCCTGGCTGTGCTACAGGGCTATAGTTTATTCACAGCAGGAGTGAGAGCAAATATAAACAGCAAGCTAATGGGCTGAGCTACCATCTAGCTGGAGCTGAAGCTTACCTTAGGTTGATGTCACAGTACAGTAGCTGCAGCAAACAAGTTGATGTGAGCTGCAGATTATAACTTATTTGGGCCATGAGAATGAATACAAGATTTGAAATTCAAGTGTGCATGTTAAGAACATATCTGAGACAGCTTGTGATTCTTTCTAACTTATGTACAGAAATGCTGTTTCAAACTGCAGTTGTAGCAGCCACTTCAAAATACCAAACAGGCAATGTTGACCTCTATCTATAGATGTCTGCTATTTGTCCTCTGGGCTCCTTTAGAGCCAGTGGAGAGACAGACAACTTTTTGGGTGTTATTCACTTAGAATCACAGCATCATAGAAAGGTTTGGGATGGAAGGGACCTTAAAGATCATCTAGTTCCAAGCCCTCTGCCATGGGCAGGGACACCTTCCACTAGACCGGGTAGCTCAATGCCCCGTTCAACCTGGCCTTGAGCACTTCCAAGGAGAAGGCCTCCAGAGCTTCTCTGACCAAACTGTTCCAGTGCCTCACCACCCTCACAGTAAAGAATTTCTTCCATATATCTAACCTAATTTTCCCCTCTTTCAGTTTGAACCCATTACTCCTTGTCCTTTCACTACAGTTCCTGATGAAGAGTCCCTCTCCAGCTTCCCCCTTCAGATACTGGAAAGTTGCTATGAGGTCTCCACACAACCTTCTCCACACTAAACAGCCCCAGCTCTCTGAGTCTGTCTTCATAGTGGAGGTGTTCTAGTTCCCTTACAAATTTCATGGTCCTCCCATGGACTTGCTCCAAAAGATCCATGTCCTTCATATGTTGGGGGCACCAGGACCTGGCTCTGGCACTTGGCACAGTCCAGGGGTGTACTCAGAGACAGGGGCAATGGCACCTTGCCTGAGATCAGCTCAGCTCGCTGGACCCTGGTGCAAATAACACCAAGGTTGTGGGTTCAGTCCTGAACAGGCCACTCACGTAAAAGCTGGACTTCAAGATCCTTGTGGGTCCCTTCCAACTCAGAACATTCTGTGGCCCGGAAATAAAGACCTGATTCTCTCCATTGGCAACAAAAGGAGAGTGAGAAAAGCTCAGCTGTAGATGTCTCTCCATTTCTGACATACTTTAAGACTGGGGAGATAATAACTTGCATAAATAAGCAAAGTTACTACTTAACCAACACTAAATCTTATGTTGTCCACTGACATATCCCTGTCAAGACAAATATTTTGTGCTTGTTACATTTCGTGGGGAATGCTTGTTGGATTTGGGTATCCTTTGCTGGCTCCAAGTATCAATTTAACTTACATCGATATGAAAATGGAATTATATTATATATGCATGTTATATATAAAATATATTCTTTTCAGAGTATTTCCATAATGAACACAAGTTTTCAAAACTAAACAGACGTCCTTGGATGAGGAAAGATGGACTTTTTTCTTATTATTCTTTCATAGATAACACAGGCAATATTATCCAGTATGACTTGAATTATTTGGAATAGCTATTACAACCCAGAGGACGACTGCACATGCAGCAACAGGCTGGCCCTTACCATCAAAACATTCACATAAAGTTTCTTTACTGAGAATGTGATGGCTGCTTCACCTGAATGTGAAGAAGTCTGATGCCCTGTATTTGATAGCAGTGATGAAGAGAAAAGTACTCCTTTTTAAAATTTATATAGAATTTTTCACTGATGCAATAATAGTAAAATATCTGGGGAAAAATATAACAGCGAAAATTTTCTTTACTGATATGCCAACTTTATTCATTTCTGCATGCAAAAGCTGAATTATTTATTTGCATGAGGCAATTTATTCTATACAGTTGTAGCAAATACTTGTTGATGTCTTAAGAAAAGTTTTTACTTTGTCAGGTAAGTATAGGACTACATTTCTTTCTCCGGATATATAGTTTATTGTTAACTACATTCTCAAAGCGCTTCTACAAGCACAGCTTTGAGCTGGAGCTACAGACTTATTTTTTTGACCACAAGAGATGAAAAATTACCAAGTCTGTTCGCTGTTTGAATGAGATTTTATGAGTGAGATAGCCATCTAACTATTGATAAGCCTGGGTATCTCATTACCTCCTGTGAGCTGTCACGGCAGATATGTATTTTGTATTTCTGCTGGTGCTAAAAGAGAGAACAGAATTAATCAAATGGGCTGGTAGCAGGAACTGTTCACTGGAAATCTCAGATCTTTCTGGAGGAAGATGGAAATATATGAAAGTAAATAAGCTGAATTTCAAAAAAGCTCTATGTGAGAGACTGCATTCTGATTTTGAGGATGAAGTTGTCTAAATACCCCAAGAGGTGCATTTTCTCCTTTCTGGAAATCAGAAATTAATAGGAATAAAACTCCTCTGTTCTCCCTGTCTGGTTTTGTTTAGGTTTTTTTTTCTTCTATTGCTCCAAATTTCAGAACGCTCTTCTTCCCATGAGGAGGATCTCTGAGTAGACACAGGTAAGTGACAGTTGGATAAGAAATTTCTGGAATAAAGTGCATTGGGTTCCCAAATCCAGATCTCACAGAAATGAGATCTCGGTTCTGAAGGATACATAACAGGAAAATCAGAGAAATATGTATACTAAATCTTGATTGATTTGATATCAAAGACAGACCAACAGACTTTGCAATAGATTTCTGCTAGAAATTTTGGCCATTTCTGACTTGTCTTTCTAGATAATTCTGTACTAGAAACAAAACTAATAACTGCACTGTAGTTCAGACCTTTAAACTTGTGCCTGGACCATAAGTTTCCAAGCACCTCTGTCCATACTGGTTGCAATTTCAGACTTTAATTTTCTCTGATGTGGAAGCTTGATTACAAGAACAAACGTGGAAGTCCAGTTCAAACTATGCACTGTGCCCATTAATTCTCCTTTGGAAGCTTGTAGGAAATTCTTGTGGCCAGAAAAAGCCCAAGTTTCAGAGCACCTGTCTCTGAGAGGCTTTCTGTAGCATCACATCTCTCAGCCTCTCATTTCTGGCACATGCATGGCCTTAACTGTGGGCTCCACACAGAAGACTTTGAAGTGTTAAGAGTCTTTGATATGGTGCCATAGCAATTTAATTATTTTCTCCCATGCTGCCTCAGCTACACTAAGCTTAAGGAATTAGATGGGATGCAAGATTTTAGCTTTAACTTATAAAAATGCAAATGATCTGGAATTAAATTGCTCAGGAACTTGACTCTCCATCATACACTGATAAGAAGCACTTGAGCCGCAGTTCTTTCCCATGGCACAGAATTCTGCCTGAGTGATCGCTGGACTGGGAGCTTTTCACCTCCTCTTCCTATCTCCGAAGAATTTTATGTGCTACAAAGTACTTATCTTCCACTCCACTCTGTTTTCAAGGAGGAAGTGACCTGAAGTACAGATCAGATTTTTAGAAAGTCCTTTCTGTTGTACTTCACATTTATATCCATTGAAAGTCCTTCATCTGCCCAGAATATCAGTTTTCCAGGGCTCCTTTTGCACAAGAAAATCAACAAATACCAGCACATACCTTGTGACCGCTTGGGCCTTTACTCCACCTTCTTGACCTCTTCTGCTTCTGAAAAAACAATTTGAAAGATCTCCCATTGCTGATTTTATGCAGAATCTTCAGAGGATTATAGCAGATGAAGAAATACAAATTTTATTCAAGGTGAGAAACCGGCATGATTACAATTCATTGTCATTCAAGCACATAACAGACAGATTGCCTCTGCATCCCTGTCTCTTTTCCCCTGAATGCGGTGTGGAGTTTTAAAGAGAGAAGTTATTGTCTTTGCCTTCCTTGTATATTTTCTCACCATACACATTGGATTACTGGAAGTTTCCCAGAAGCTTTCTTGACATGAGGGACTTAAGCTTCCTATATACATATATATACATACAAATACATATATATATATATATATACGCACACACACACACACACACACATATATGACATCTCTCCCTGATTGTTAATCTGTTTAAATCATCTTAGTTTCCAGATCTTATTGACACTATCACCTGTTTACTGTTTCCCCGCTACGAGCTGAAGTTTTCCTTTCTCCTGCACCCCCAGAGCCGTACAGAATTCTGTGCCTCCTCTGTTTGCCTTGCCATGATTTGCTCCACCTTCTCTTCAGTTTAATTCTGCTGTGGTGTCAAATCTATCTTCATCTGCTTTTTCTGGAAGAGGCTCAGCACCCTGTCTGTACATGGTCTATGCACAGACACACCCTTGGAACTTGCTTGTATTCCCAGCTTGCAAAACCTACAAGATACATGGGCAGAGAGTGGCAGAAACGTAACTGCGAACTGAGGTTCCATTAATGCATTTCCTCTTCTGGTAAAGGCTTTTGAGGCTGTGAAACAGAAACACACCAAATCCATGCTCTGGCATAGGCTGAAATGTGTTTGAAGAAAACAATAAACACAAGCTTTCCACTCTCTATAGGACTTCATAAATATGTGTTTATTTCCTCATCTTTCACCAGTTTTACAGTTTGAACTGGTGCCTCAGTGGTAATGTTTGTCAGAAGCATACAATGGAACTTCAGATAGTTCTATTCTGTAGTTATGAAATTAAAAACAAATTAACAGGCCTTTCCATACGGAACTGTGCCAAAAAATAATGAAACTAATTTCTTATAACATATTACAGAGTTACATAAGATTGCAACTTACACTTCTATCTTACTCCATGTACTGTATTTACACAGTTAACTAATTTATTATTTACATTTTTCAAATTCTGTAGTCATAAATCTTTTTATATTGTACATTCTAGCTTAAACTTTTATTACAGAAATTATTTAACACGCATATTAGACACTGCAATTTCAATATTTCACATGAGTTCTAGGAAATTACTGCCTGGTTTCACTAGTGATGTGTCAAGATGCCTCCTCCATAAGAAAATACATATTACAAAGGAATTCTATAATATTCAGAATCTTGAATTTTGAAAAAACTAAGTACATGGGATGTAATAATGATAATGCTATTTCCTTTTCTATGAAATATTTTGTTTGGAATGACATTTTACCTGAGATGTAAAATTGTTAAATGTGTGGGCTTTTGATAAAAATTTTAAATTTTACATAAATGTTGGCCTTCTATTTACTGAGAACTACTCCTATCTGTATAGATATATAAATTTGATTTATATATCTATATCATATTTTCCAGAAAAGTCTATATCTACATAAATAAACATTGGTATTGTATTAGGAAATTCCCCACTATCCTTAAAAAGCAATGTGCTCAAGTACAATATTCAACTTCTGACACAGACACAATAGTAAATGTGACCTCTAATGGTAATACTTCCTCCCAAGGGAAGTCAGAGGTACCTGTTGAACTTGGAAGACATGGCAGACAACTTATGTGGACCCAATGAAGGAAATTCTATATATCCAGTCCCAAAAATGGTATGCAGGAGCATCTGACACAGCAGACAACTTTGGGTCAACTTTCCATGTTACATGTAACTACCTAAATAACATCTTAATAGAAAAAGGTTAATTATAGAAAACCCTTACAACAGTTAATGCCGTGTTGTCTTCTCTCGTTACAATATGCATTTCTATTAACAAATGATTGCAGATACTAAGTTTAAAGCAAATGGTCATAGATTTCATGTTTCTTTTATTCTGTTATTGGTAGACACTGTTAGGCACAATATAACATTCTTTGTAAACATAAACTTGTATACATCAGACCACAAACTCAAGTTACAGAAAACAGTACACAGACACGTAAAGAAGCACAGATCCACTACACATTCCAGGCACAAATGCAGCCATCTGGGAGGCCTGACCCTGTATCCATCACAACTGAAACACCCAGCTGACACCAGTGGAAAAGAAATGCATCCTAGGTGCCAAACACTCCTGCTTCTGAAATAATTCTCTTTTTTATCTTCTACCAAAGATTTCATATACTTTTAAAATATAGATGGTCTCATAATCACATGTTGGTAAAAATGTATTTTACTTACCCTGAAACACCTAATTATTATAAAGTCAGTGTCAAGAACTAAGGCCCCTAAAGCAATTAATGTAACTAACACATTTAGAAAGCTCTCTTCAAAATATGTATCTACATATTTTTAAGAAGTTGAAAATAATCTTCCAATAACAAGTCATAAGAGAAAATCTCTTGAATGTTTTTTATTTCCCAAACTTAGAAGTGCACTACACTTTCTGTGCAACGCTGTGCAACTCAAGAACCAAACTGAGGAACAGCAAGTCTGAATTTTTAACTGTATTGCTTATTGCAACTCTCACCCTTCGTAACCTGCATGTGTATGGTAGGCACAAATTAATATGAGTTATTTACATCCAACAGAGCAAAATTAGAATTCTTATCAGAAAATATTTCTTGAAAAAAAACAGTGCACTTAAATTATGTACGGTTTAAGAAATTATTCGGTATCCCATGGTTATATGAAGAAACATTAATTTTAGTCTATATACTCTTAGAGGATTTTCGTTCTGCTAGAGACCCACAAGCAATCTGAGTACACAGTTACTGTTATTGTTATTGGGAGCTAGCTCTCTTCCTCTGAATAATCAGGAAGAAAAGGTATTAAATTATTTAACAAAAAAGCTTTGGAAAGATATATTAATTTTCCTTTTCTAACTTGCTAGAAATGGAGAATAAGGCAACAACTGAGATAAAAATATATCTTGCTTTGTAAACGAAGCTTCTTAATACATTTCTTAAAAGTGAACTTCATGCTGAAAAATTGCAAGGCCTTAAAAGAGAAACGTTAATTACTTTGACAAGACCATGCCTTCTGTTTAATTCATTATTTTAAAGCACTCCAAAATATATTGAGAGGGATTTCTTTCAGTGTAATAGATGAGTCTTCAGCTTTAAGTAACTCCTTTTTATGGCTAAAAAGCTTCTATAGCATCCTTCAAGACTGAGTAATGTTTAGAAAAATGCCACCAATTTCCGATACAGCCTTCTATATTCTTATATTATGGAAGTATTCTAACCTAATTCCATGGAAAAACAACAGATGGTGTGCTAATATCAGTGTCTTTTGAGTTATAACCAGACCTCAAAATACAGGCCTTGTTGCCTCATATGGTCTGTATGATCATGGAAAAGTCTTTTTTTTGCCACTCAAAGTAGATAAATTTCACTGACCAAATCCCTGGCTGATAAAGTCATGGCAGGTGACGCTGAAGTAATGACAAAATCATTCCGTAAGTACTTTTATGTCTAAAGTACGTAGAAAAATTGCTCATCATAAATTAGACAGACTACAATTCTCCTATTTAGAGAAGGGAAAAAAAGAAGAAAATTATGTTATAAGACTTCTGAACTCATTTTTCATGCTGAGCAAAAAAAAAATCACTTTTAAGTTCATTCAGTGCTTGATATCCTGCTTTGTCCACTTCTTTGGTATTCTGTTCTCATTCTGCAAATTCCAACAGAATTTTAATGGTCATCTTACTTCAAACAAAAGAGCAATGAGCTGAAAGCACAACCAGAACAACAGATGCCATAATACTGCAGAACACGTTGGTTCTAATGGTTTCTTTCTCTTTATGTTCATTTCTTGTAATGATTGGGGGCATCCGCAAATGCAAACTTCAGTCTGTAGGCCTCTGCTAGGAGTACACTGATGTCTTCATTTCCCCAGTGTACTGTGGGCAAATTCTGTAAAAATATCAGTAACTCCTAATTGAAAAGAAAAAAAAAAAGTAAATACATTTTTTCAAATTGCAGTGTCATAACTGTGTATTACTTACACAATGATCATTTATAAGCAATCACTCATGTAGCACTTCTGTATCCCAAACAAACCTGAGATCCCATTAGGTTTAGTGATTTTTACAGAGATACTCACTATTCAACCTTCCAGTTCAGAAACCAGCTAGTAACTGTAGCTGAAATATGGTTATTTGCTAGATAATTTTTTTTTATAAAAATAATGTGTTGTTGCCTATCCAAATTCTTTCTACACTCCAGAGCATGAAGTTATACAATTGGATACATTTTCAAAATTATGGATGCTTGCTAAGTCTGGGATTCTCCACACCGACGCAAAGATAAGGTACTTCTCTACTTATTCATGAAGAATTATGAAATAAATTATTATTTCAGCCAGTTGCAGTCAACTCCCACCTCGATTCTTAGCCCAGGTTTCCCACTCTCTGCTAGTTTCTGATCCCAAAATATTTTCCTGTGGGTCAGCTTTTCCTCTCTCTCATATTCGATTTAGGGGAAATTCACTTCCAAGAAGCCTAAGCCCAGAAACAGAGGTAACAAGAAGCTCACTGGGACAGCGCCTCCATATTCAGCTCTGATGAACATGCATCAAAATCCACCACGATCCTCAGCAGCACAAAGCCTCAAATACTCATCTGTAAGCTGAAACCTGCCAGCTGAGAGGACTCTTTGGAAGATCAGCTACCACAAATCGTCTCCTGACTTCATGCAAATGACAGTTTTTATAAGGCTCATAATTTGACTAAACTCAGGAAGTTAGTTTGCTCTCAAAAAAAACCAAAAAAACCTGGTGACCCATAAGGTCAGAAACTCTCAAATGTGATGCAAAAGCCACCCTAGGCCAAACCTGAAGTTCATGTTTGAAAATTTCCATAGAGCAGATCACCTGTCTCATGATTTTAATTGTTTTGATAAGCTGTGGCAAAACAGCAGAAGAGAAGTTTTGGATGAGTCACGACAAAATGAATGTGGATTTTTATGATGGGAAGTATAAAGCAATCTTAGGAATAAGTGAAGTTGTTAGCCTGTTTGTATCTTCTAGGTGCTCTATTTCTGCAGAAAAAATGCAGACAATTCATACACATTTGTATACGTGCATACATATTTGTGAGAATGTGTATAAGTACATTTTTGTGTGAATATGTCTGTTAAGGTTTCTTCTAAAGATCAGAAATAAGTGAATGAGAATGCAATTAAAACCACAGCCATTATCTTGTTATAAATCAGAATCCCGCAGTATCATGTATAAGTACCCAGGGAAATTATTCTTCTTCATAAGGGTCTTATTTTCCTTGTTCCTCCTTCTCTCTCCTCTGCACCTGCTTTCATAGAAGATGGCTGTAGGAGCCCTCAGCAAGGATTCAGTGATTTTAGGAAACAGCCAGGAGCAGAATTAACATTAAATGATTTCTTTGTGTTTGTGAGAAAATTATTTTGACTTCATCTATTTCACGGTCTTGCTATACTGGTTCTTGTAATATGAAAAGAGAAAGCACAGAAGTTGAGCAGTACCGTATATTTAATTATGAATAAGAAGTAGTAATACAACAGAGTTAGCATGAGAATGTCTCTATTACACTTAAGAGAACACATTTTTAATAAAGTATTGTACAACTGTCAAAATCTCACTCTTTTTTTGAAATTTCTATGTACTTATTTGACAGTTATGCTGATAACTGTAATTAATAAATTAGCAGTAGAGAGTAGGAGGGTTGTGTGGAGGGATCATAAATGCCTGCCTCCATGAAAGTTCTTTTCTCCTTTTACAAAAGTAACTTTCAAGCAGCCCTAAGACACAGAAATTAATTCAGTGAGCTTTATGAAATTACCTCTTTTACTGTTTGTAGTCCCAAGACTTTTCTGGGTCAGACTTCTGGTGCAAACTGGTGCAAATGATTCATATTGCTGGAGCAGTGTTTTGGTTTTCTTTTGGGCTTTGGAACATCCAAAGACTATAGCTTCAATATCCATGCTACATGAAATTTAACATATAGCTCAAATCTGAAATAGGACTGTTAGTGATGAACTAGTTTAATAGTTCCACTATCAATTTCAAATTTGATAATAATTTTCATCAGAATGAAATATATAAATAAATGGCAGAGTAGTGCATTGACTGTCCAAGTCCACTTCTATTTGAGTCAGCATTTTGCCACTGTTACCAAAGGAAAAGACCAAAGTCTAAGACTGATACTGACTAGTGAATATGTGTTATAAATCCAAGTGAAGTAACTGGCCAAAGACACACTGCTTGTATGATCGTCTAAAGATAAGGCTTATCTTCCTGTGATCTATTACACAGCTTCAAAACTTGCTCGGATAGACATAAAACTGACATCTTCTTAAAAATAAAGTAAAAGTTGGCAAAAACCTTACTAAAGAAAACGTTGATTTCCTTAAAAAAGAAAATTTTATTTTTCTTTAGCTGCTAAAGAAAATCATGCTGCCTTTATTGCTGCATATGGAACGTTCTTTGGAAACAAGGAAACTACTGTAAAGAAACGATCAAAAACCCCCAAAGTCTTTGGATTTGAAGAAATTTACAAACATACTACTTAATATTTACAAGACCACATGACAAGTTTGTCAAAAACTGCTCAATTCAGCATTTTACAGTAAAAAAAAAAAAAGAGCAAGAATTACTACAAGTGACCCAAGCCTACCTATTTATTTTTAATTATCATTCTTATTTTTTTTGCCAACAGATAAACAGGAACTACTAAGCAGCATGTACAAATAAGGCATGCATATTAACTGCTTAGATTCATTTTCCTATCCACAGCAGTATTAAAATATGAGGCACTCTTTGAAATATGATGAATCATAATGTGAATTAATATTTACCATTAAAAACTTGTAGATGATAAACTGCCTTGTCTATTTCAGAAGAAAACTGAGTCTAAAAATCAATATGTGTAAAATATTCCTGGAAGAGTTTAGTTTTCTGCTTAATTTAAATGGTATTGTGATGACACCTGGCTGAAGAATCAGGGCAGCCAGTAGAACATCATCAGAGCTGCAGTTTCCAAAATCCCAGACCAATGTTTGTTTATATTTTGGCTGTATCAACAAAAAATATGGTCAAAATTATATCCTTTGAATCTGGCAAATGGAGTGTCCTGGTTTCCTGGACTCTTACTGAGAGGAACAGCCGTATTAATCCCTTGAACTGGGGCCCAGCCTGCCAGCACAGCTTCAGCTCGGTCTGTCTGGGGTGTTTGCCCTCTCATGCCACACCACGGAAAGGCCTCTCCATCCTCCCTCCCTCCTTGCCAGCCAAGCAGAGGAGGATCAAGGTGCCACTTGTATTTGCTCCTGCCCCTCATCAAGCACAGAAAGTGAAGAGATTTTAGTCACAGTGTTACTACCATGGTTTGGGGGCTGCAGCTGATGTTACCTGGGACATTGGGAGAAAAGTGGCATTTTTTAGCAGGGAGAAGAGAAGGCTAATGCAGGATCTAAGAGCAGTTCTACATAAAGGGGGTTAGAAGGAAGAAAAGAGGTGCCAAGAGGCAATAGTAACAAGTTGAAGCTAACTTGTCATATGAAGCTAACCTGTCATAAGAAAACAATCCCTTGCAATGAGGGTGCTTGAGCAGCTTGCCAGGGAAACTGAGAATCTGTCCACTGAGATTTTCACAACTCGCCTGGCAAACCCCTGAACAGGCTGCTCAAGCTCCAATGCTAGCCTGGCTTGCAGCAGCAGCTTGCACTATGGACCTCCCTTCCACAGTGAAATTTTCCAGTGTTTTATTCTTTAAAGGACATGGGCTTAAACAGAAAAGAAATCCAAAGTGCAACAAAAAAAAAAGAAACAAAACAACACCTAAACATTTACCCCTTTGGACCATTTCAAGAAACAGTAAAGGAACGTTTCTTGACAAGTAGAATTATGCATTTTTCATTTGTAATTAAAGGATATAGGGGGCTGGTGTAGCAGAGTTGCTGGGTCAGACTATGAATAAATTAAAAATCTACATATCAAATTGACTTTTGAGTATGGCAGAAGATCTGAATGTAAACTATATACTAGCCTTTGTAACAGATTTCTGGTTTACATAGACATATTTAACCCACAATTCTGAAATAATTCTTCAGTACATTTGAAATTCAACATTTTTGTTACCAAACAAAAACCTTATCTTTTATAGAATTTCACTCATCGTATTTCCACAACTTTAACTACATTTGGATTTACATGATAGTTTACATATGTGTGTTTGTAAAATATGTTAAAACACTTTATATATAGCATGCTCAACTATGCTACTATATACAAAGTATTTTGAAACACTTAGAAGCAGCTATATAGAGTGCAATTTTAAAGTAAATGTACTTTTAAAATGTAATTTTTCTCAGATAATTAACACGTTTTCTAGAACTATTCTCTTCGCCTTATAGTCAAGACAAGACAGTGGTAAACGTGATGGAAGAAGTGCTGTGGTATAAAAGCACCTCTAGATGTATGAAGAGTAAAAGTATGAAGTCTATGTTTTACACACCACAGCAGTAAGAGTAATACTGCAGGTTAAGCAATGGCTGTTGTCAGATACAAAATTATTCTTGAGGGAAAAAAATGTTATCCCACAAGTTCCAATACACATATCTAACAAAAATACCAGAGTACCAGATAGGCAGCTTGAAAAGGTGATTTCCAAAGCCCTTATTCCTCAGTTTCCTCTAAAATCAAAAAGGTCAAGGTCTGCTCCTTGTAGACTAAATCAAAACTGAATATTAATAAAACTTTGCAAAATATATTTTTAATAATTATTACAAAGTTATCAGCCTCTTTCTCCTCATTGAGATTTTAACCCAGTGAAACCTCAGTATATTAAAACAATCTTTAAAAACCCCAAACTCTGAGCAAAGAAAGTAAATTTTATCATGTTTTGGAATCTGGTTCATTACTGAATCTCCTTACAGTATGACATCTGCTATAATCCCTTAATAAATACAATTTGTAGCATAAGATTGGGCAATAATACTGTTTATTTGGCAATGGCTATCTGTAGTTGTTATGCTATTTATTATCACCCCTACTCTGACTCCATATGTGGATCTTGAAGGAAGGCACATCAAAACCAATTACAGAAAAAATATGACATTGATAGTTTATAAAACATAAAAGTGTTATTCTAACGAGTAGAACACTAAGATATCTTTTGTTCTAATCAAAGCAATATATTTACTTTGAAGATCCAGAGTTTATGTCTGTGTGAATTATTGACAAAGTTCAATTTCAAGGGGTTTTTTTTAATAGAAGAAACTTAACAGGACATAAAAACCAGTAATAGTGTTTCCATTTTAGATAATATAAAATGGCAGTAACTAACGTTAAAATCAAACTTGAACATACTGAGGACATTAACAGAGTTAGTTTTTAGTGTCAAAACTGAGAACTGCTCTATTAATTTAACAAATAAAGGCACTCCTAAAATGTAGTACTTTTCTATGAGTGTTGTTAATCCTTCCTGCTGTTAACTGCAATATAATTATGGTCTGAGTACTCCTGGTCTACCACAGCTCTATTTTATAGTGATAAGCAGAACCTACCATCTTACTATATTTTATGATCATAAACTTTACAATATTATACTTTAGGACTGCATATAAGTAACTTAAAGGTAAATTAAATTTATACATAATCTTCAAAGATTTGATAAGAAAATGCTAACAACTATATTTTTAATAAGAGCTGTATCTATTACACATTATGAACACATATAAAACACTGCAAAATTTATGCTGGCAATTTGATTAAATGGCCACTTTATGAGAGTTATTTGTACTTTCCAGAGTTGTACTTGAAATCCCAGAACATAGTACCCACTTTTAAAGAACTAATGAGGTGAAATTCTACTAAAATTTATTTAGAGTAATTACTGAGACAACCTAAGGAGGAAACAAATTATTGCCAGAAAAAAAAAATGCTCATTTATCTTTTTAGATAATAGAAATGAGAAATAAACCCTATGCATGCATTAAAAGAAATCTAAATGTTTTTATGGTTTTATGGGAAATTGTATAATGTTGCACCAGAGATAGAGCTGGATGATGATTCATATATTTTTTTGCAACCAGGTGTAACCACTACACAGGCAAAAAAAAAACCCAAACCTTAATATAGGGATTATTTAATTCCTATTTCCTTTACACATTCTTTTTTCACTTGATTGCATTTGGAATTGTCAAGTGTGAAAGGAAAGGATGGCTAGTGCCAAGTGGGCATCCCCTCCGTGGCCTCAGTCCTTTCCCCGCACTGTGGAGCAGACAGACAGGTGTGCCAGAGCTACAGTGCTTCAGACCCTGTAAGAGCTGCAGTGACCAGGCTGGCAAGGTGCTGTGCCGTGTTAACCTCTAATCCTCTTCCCAGATATTTAAGATGAAGGATACCTGCTGCTTTGGGACTCAGCCAAGCTCACTACAAATCCTCCCCCCTCCAGCCTGCCATCAAAGCAGTAGCTACACTGGCTAGTGACATGAAAGCACAGGTCCAGCACACACTGCAGAGCCTGGATGACCTTGTTCAGCTGCCTTAGTGCTACTTTTCCCTTCTCCCTGCCCCTTGCTGTTGGTATGATAGTGCACCAAATGAACAGGGCTCTAGCTCTGAGACCAGTTCTCTTTTCTTTCCTGAGTACTGTTCCTCCTCTTGCAATGTGCTCAGCAATATTCCCTTATGCTGCTGCCACTTCTTACTTCTCCAGATGTCCTAACCTGCTACACAGAGTTGCAAATAATGAGCTCTATTTCTGGAGTGCTGTGCATCTTATTAATTACCTGTGTCTTGGAATCAGAGAAAATATTCCTTTCCTATTGGGCACAGCTGGAATTGAGAATACTAAGATTTCAAAGTCTAATATTAAAGAGATAGTAGGAATAAGTCACCTACTGCAGCTTAAGAAATATTTGCTGCAGATACAGGTTAAGAGGCATAAGTGGACCCGGATCCTTGAGTGGTACAGCTGAGTGCCTGTGCTGCTCCCTGAGCATGGAAAGCACACGGCAGCAATGGCTGAGGCAGCACAGAACAGTCCTTTTTGGATACTGGGTGCAAAACGCCTTCCTCATTCCTGTAACTTCAAAGATGGATGAACCGAAACTTTGACAAGCACAAGAGGGGAAAACACTGGTTTATCTATGCTAAGTGGTAGCAGCATTGAAGTCTGCACTGGACACAGTCTGAAAGACTTGAGAGACATATTCTTGGCCAGTCATAAATCAGTGTCACTCAAGAACTTCCACCTGGAATGTGAAAGTTTAGAGGAAAGAAACAAGAGTCAAAAAACCCCAACTCAAATATTTGCTGAAATACTGTAACATTGAACTTCCTAAATTCAATGCTAAATTTGGTTTTTTCTTGTACAGTCCTTTATTGTGCATTACTTACATTATGCTCCTAGAATTCCTTGAAAAGAACATTAATTATTTCAATCAGTCTTACATATCTTAATTTTGACCTTTTTTTCATACACCATGGCATCTCAATCAACAGACTATAGCACACAGAACTGGGAACAGTAGGAATCTAACTACAGAGAAAAAATGTTATTAAGAATACAGGGAAAAAATGTTATTCAGAATTCAAACTAGACTTGTTGCATCTTAAAATGAATACTTAAAAAAAAATCTAAATATTTTAAAGGTTAGTTTCTTCTGCTACCAGCTTATATTCAGCACCTCAAGGACAGTGATTCTCAACAAATACATATTGTTTTATCCTTTGATTCAAATACAGTATAAATATATATACATAAATATATATATCTTTTGATTCAAATATACGTTTTAATTCTTCATCTCAACTGATCAATCTCCCATTAATCTTATGAAAACATAAAGAAGTATGTTTTTCTTATAATTAATTTCATATTCCTAATAAGAACATCATAGAAACACACCTTAACATCCTGAAAATGAAAGCTTATGGAAAGTTGATGGTTTTATCATTTCCCTTTCATGTTTTTCTTTTCATGACTACTGAAAAAGATTCCAGGACTCAGCATACTAAACCAGCAATTAAAGTCCTGTTTCATCCAGTATGGATCTGTTACACAAGTCATTAGCAACCTTAATTGCTAATCATAAAATATGTGGTTCTAAAGGACTGTGTCAGAGAAGCCGTGCTTAGCTTCAGCTCACTTAGCTGAAGAGAAGATTTACATCTTCATTTCCAAGGGTATTGGTCCAGAAGTACATTAAAGGACCACATCTTAGCTGGTATTATAGGTAGTCTTATTACCTTGGTCTCAAATAAAAACCAAACCCACAAGTAACCTCCATCCCTAAAACGGGAATCAGATTTGCATGCTAGATCTTTTTCTCAACTAAACTTACTATCCAAACATTATTTTCTCAAGTTTATAAGACAAGGTTAAGGAGTTAAAGCAAGCATTGCCACACAACCTAAAGGATTTAAGGTCCCTTCCATCACAAACCCTTCTATGATTCTATGATACTTGAACACTGATCTAAATTCATACTTAAATTGGACAGTCAAACAAAAACAGTCCTAGGTTCTTTCTCACATTTAAACTAGAGAAAACAGAACTTCCATTTTACATCTCTCATATGAAAACTGAGTACCTAAGGAAGCATCCAGGAAAGTTTCATAGTTGATAGAGCAGTTCCAATAGAGCTGACAGTTCCAATTGCTAGAGCTCAGAACAGAACATCCCTGAACAACTCTGATTATAATTTTTGCCATATTGTTTTATGAAATATTGTTATATTGATGGTATTTGGAGATACATGTACTTATTATGTACCAAAATATAAATCATAACAAATAAATAATAAAAAGCCCAAGTATGTCGCTTACCACTAGTTCTATCCAAAACACAACAAATAAAGGAGAACAGATGCAAATATCCAGAGTAAAAAAAGTCATGAAGATCAGTTGTCATTCTATTAAAAGAAAATCCAAACAATATCCATCCAAACATAGAATGTACTGTACCAATTAAGGCTGCAGCAATTATAGCAGAATTTAATTTCTGAAATGACTTACCAATAAGTTACTACAGTCTATCTATTTTTTTCTGTAGTCAAGCAAGATCAAAATATTTCTATAGCGGATTCCAAGAGAAAATTTACAATTCTGCCTCTCCATAAGTCCATATGCTAATCAGTCTTTTTGGTTCGGTTTTCCTGACCATAATTTGGCAATGCATTTTAACTTGCACAATTCTACAGCTACAAATTCACACATATTTCCTTTCCTTATCTACAGTGACTTAGATTTTAACACTGTAGTATGAATAGCTAAAAGCTCACCAAAAAAAAAAGAAAGAAAATCAAATACCAACTGAAAATAATGAAGCACAGGACAAAAGTGTATAAAAATTTTATGTATTTCTAACTTAAAGTAACTATTACATTTTGAAAAAATGTTTTAAATTGTTCTTAGTAAAATCTCATCTTGTTTTAGAGAAAACATATATTTAGGATGGCTGATGCAAAATTACCTGTTTTCTATAACTTAAGTAGTACTGCCTGAGATACGTAACTTTTGCATCCAATAAATATGTCACAGTGCAGAGCCTACTTAAACTAGTGTATTTTTAGAAGTAAAACAAGTAGTCCTAAACACAGTTCAAATGGAATATTGTCAGTATCCTAGGGGATATAGGACTGAAAGAGGCCATTTCTATTACATTGCTCAATCACCACCAAATGAAGCCACGTTTTGGTGTTTTGTTCTCAATAACAAACAATCATTCCCCCCTTGCCATGTCAAAGCCCATAAAGCTTTTGTGCACCTCTAAGAGACTTAAGGACAACAGTACAGAGAGCCAACGACTCAGGAGCGGAAGAGACCCTCATGAAGATATCACAGTTACAGGAAACAACCTGCCCCATCTGATAACTGAATGTTTCCCAGTTAACCTGAGAAGCCTCATAAAAATCAATAAGAAGTAATCTGAAAATCCCTTCATATCTGAGAAAAATGCCACTGTTCAAATTAAGAAATCAATTAAGCTTCCTTGGTGAGCACAGCACGCAGGCAGAAGAACACAAGACAGGGGATCACCCAAGCTCCATAGGCTTTCCCAATGTACAAAAACAACTACATCCCCACAAATTTCTACCCATTCCTTGATGCCTTAGGAGAAAAGAATATGGTATAGAATGATTCAGTCAGAGAGAAATTCCAAAAGTGCATCCATAGACAATAGACTGAAGCATCAATTCAAATTAACACAATACAGTCCAATTGTACACTATACGCTAGAGAATAAAAATATCCTAAAACAATAAATACTACATGAGAAACATGATTAACAACTGAGACTGTGCTCAAGACACCTTCAGTTTGTTTGGGGACAACAAAAAACCCGAACGAGGATTAATCTTCCTGTATCGCACAATAACACAAATTTATCAAGCTTTGTTAGAAAATATATGCTGCTGTTTATGTCCTGATATTTCACATACAAGATGCTTCACTTTATCTAATGGTTTATAAATCAAAGTGAAATAATTTATATACTTTTGATCTTTCACCAAGATTACATTATGACTTAAATTTTACCCCCATTATAAAGCAATCCAAAGGCATTCTAGAAGAAAATCATGTTCTCCATCAAGCTTTGCTTCACGAGGTTAAACAAGCAACATTCTTTTAATACTCTCTGCTAAGGTCAGTTCTTCATTTCCCAGTCTACTGGTGTTAAACACAATTCTAAAGAAATTTTAAAAAACCCAAATACATCATTCTCAGGGAAGTACCAAAGAAATGCAATTTTTCAAAAGAAAGAATATATTACTGGAACCACAGAAAAATAGTAACTCTAAATGGAGTACTTGGAAGCCCTAAGGTACATACCTAAGGCCCTGGACCACTAGGACAATTAAAAAACTATCACACTTTCTTTATATAATATTTAATTGCCTTTCTTACACATCACTGTACTGACAAAAATAGATATCTACAATGCAACTTTGGCCAGCCAGATTTTGAGATCAAATTTCTATATAAGACAATAAATGCCTTAATTTCCATGAAAAATACGTGCTTTTAAACCAACAGCTGAACGCAGGGTTTATTCTTTACTTATCTACAAAAGAACAGCCTCCAAACACAAACATGAGAGAACTGAATGTCTTTTCAGTACAGTGGGTGACAACAGGCTAGGTTAATCTTTTCTGACTGCCCATTTTTAAGATTTCCAAGATTAAAGTCCTAAAAGCTCTTAGGCCATGAGTACCTCTTCTTGGAAATTGTGGTCCACACACATAAGGAAATAAAAAAGTTTACACCCAAACTTTAAAAAATCTGCACGTTGAAAGCAGTGGCCTCTGTCATGGTATCAATACCCAAAGAGCAGTTTGGCAAAGGAACACTCTAACAATTGCACAGCGGCTCCAGAATGGTCATCAAAGATCAAATAGGTCAAAGTCCTTAATTTCCCGCTGTGTAAGGAGAAATATTACTAAAACCAGAGAGAATCAATATGGAGAGAAAAATACTGTTTTCATAATAATTATTTTAGCATGTGACAACTAGTACTACATAAACTGAATATGAGTAATATTTTGCTCTATTTCTCCCAGGTGTTGGGTTCTTATACCCACTTGGTTTTGTAAAAATTCAAGTTACATTAAGAGGAAGGTTGTGGCCTTCAGAGATGCAAAGAAAAGCCTCAAAAATCTATCTGAAATGGTTATCCAAAGAATCAAAACCACACATAAACCAAATAGGTTTTAAGGACAACATTATATCCAAATTCATTTTCTTTGGATAACTGGACTTGTGACATTATTTCTTTTACAAAACCATACCTTGTGAATAAAATGTAATTTTGTTTAAATAAATAAACATGACCAGAATGTGTTTCAGGGTCTGGCAAAAAACATACAAACAGTTCTAATGGATAAACATTTCAGTGATGCATTACATGGTACAATGTAAGTGTTTGATGGGCTGGTCCCCGACGGTGACGCATCTCTCGCCTGTTCTTTAGCAGGCAGATGAGAGGAAGAATTCCTGCATTTATCACAATAATCTCCTAGAAAGGAAACAATAGCACAGCTTGGAAGATGTGACCTTTTCTCACGGAAGAGAATAAAGACGTCAACTACATGAAATATAACTTTCAGAGGTATATTACTGCTGGCAACTTTGGGTTGCTTTAATAGGTTTGCCTGTGACCTGGCATTGCCATAGCAGTTCCATGCCATGCTCTGTCATCTTTTCTCAGGGGTGGCAATATTTAAGAAAGGATGCGGTAGAGAACAACAGCTATTAAGGATTTCAGATGTCTCTGTTTAACCTGCTGACCTATGGGGATCAGCACCTGAAACTAAGCAAGATGTCTGAGAATTGCGAGGAAAAAAATTAACACAAAGCTTTAGTGAATCAGCTCCCAAGGACTCGATGGAACCATTGCTATTCACTCAGCTAACAGCAATCAAATGCTACTGTGAAGAAAACAAATTAAGATGGAATAAATGAGAGCCCTTAGTATATTTGAAAAGAGATATCTAATGCAAAAAACACTACAGAGAGCAAACAAGATGTTCAAAGATTTTACTTTTTATGGCAGCTGAAAGATCTAACCAGGAGGCTACGATAGTAATAGTAAATCTGCCATAATGACATTTCTGGAAAAAATCTAATTCTGATTTGTTTACAAGGATGACAAAACAATAGGCATTTCAGTTCTTGTTATTTTTACTGTCTTGCAGTTGCAAAGAGACAATTTTGTTTTAAGACAGCAAAATCTACATGCACTAGCATTTAGGAAACCATAGGAGAGAACAGAAAATTGAAAGAAAGAAAATTAATCCTCCTCCATCTGCTTGTCGCAAAGAAAGGCATACGTCACTTCATCCTATTACTCAGCTCATGGTCCAAAAGCTTCTGGTTTCTCTTTGTTCTCTTACCAGTAGTTTTGATTGAGTTTGGTTGTCAAGTGTACAGGCTCCTGTGATTTTAGTCTTCTCCAGGGTTACACACTGATAAGGCCAATAACTGACATTGTTATGCAGCAGGTTCTGCTGAACAAATAAACATGGAAAGAAAACAGTTTTCTTTGTAGAGAGATGTCTCCAGTGACAGCTGTGAATTACTAACTAAATGGAAGTCCTGCCAGTGCATTTAGTTTAGCAGGTCACTTAAATTGCTCAGGATGAACAGGAGTTCTTCCTTTGCTCAAGAAAAACCCTTTTTGTATTGAAATGGAGAAAATGCAGAGATCCCTTTGTGGTATTTACTGAAAATAAATAAAAGCATTGGTTGGTGAGAGAAATATATCTTACAGGAATCAGAAAGTGCTTTTTCTAGAAACTTACAGGACAGTAAAATCAGATTTTCATTATGTGGAAGATCTGATTTAAAACTTGGACAGTAACAACAGCACTGTGAAGTAGAAGCCATAAAAGCAAGGCTAACTGGAAACCCCTTCAGATTATACACAACTAGCATCACATCTTTCCTTTCCTATAGCAGAAATCAGACCAAACACAACTCTTGCCAACATGTGCAGATGAAGGGGACCTCAATTCTGTAATGTGTTCCTCCCAACCTCCAAAACACACTGCTTGACCCCTAAGGTGTTTAGTTCCAGCATCCTGAGAGGCGTAGAGGTCTGAACAGAAATTTTTTTTTTTTTTTTTTTTTTTTTTTTTTTTTTTTTTTTTTTTTTTTTTTTTTTTACTTCATATAGCCTTCCAGGACGAGGAAGGACACAACTTAGAGGCAGAACAAAATCAACTTTTTTCTAGAGTTCAATAATGCTATTGGATATGGTGACACAAATTAAAAACAATTAGAAAAAAAGCAGTGATTACTCAACAACTATTGAACCTTTTTTTAAACAAAATAGTGCTTTTCCTCTACAACTAGGCTTTACAGAAAATCACAATTTTAGATGTATTAACCAGTGCAATGTGGTTCCAACACTGTGTACTCTAAGTTGGTAAAGCAACTAAAAATTACTAGATACCAAAATGTTTAGAAGGTATTTGTTTGTAGACAAAATCCTTATACATGTTTTAGAAGTGGTGACTGACACTTCAAAATTTTACTCTAAGGCCAGTTCATTATCTAACTGTTTCAACAACTGTGAGAGCTTCAGATGGTTTTTGTACCTACACATGATAGCAACCATGTATGGCAGTGGTAGCACTGCTTGACAGGTACGCAACATAAATCTGGCGCTTGTTCCTAGAGTCATAGATGATACTGCCAGAGAAGATCATTACTCATCCTGGTCTGACCTCTTGTGTGGATAATAGGAACTAAACCTAAACATATTGTTGGTGTTTTTTTAAAGTTCAGGAAAAACACCGATTTGAAATCTTTAAGAGCTGCAGAAATTCATTGTTAGTGTCTTGGGATTTTTTCCATATCAAATTTCTCATATATTAATCAACTCACCTACTGGTTTTCTTTTTGACAAATTAAGTATGTCAAACACTTCAGTCATGCTCTCTGAGCCCTCGCTATGTCTTTGACCTAAGACATCAGAACTGGATGCAATATTGACAAAGAAAGAAAACCACCAAAAGGCAAAACAAGCTCTTAGGTTCATTAATTCAAGGATCCAGTCACTCCCATGTGCCACAGCATCATTCTGGGAGCTCATTAGGAGAGCTGTAGGCATTGCCCACCCCACAGATCTCTTTTGGAGCCACACATCACAGGGTACAGTCTCACACTCCAGAGGTATGACCTATTCTAATTTTCCTTTATTTGCGAATTTTTTTCATTTGACTATATCAAAATATGGCTTGCCTGAAAAGTTCAACTGAACAAGTGATTCAAGATTTGTTTATGTAACTGCTCTGTTCTCCTCACTTCGTAAGAAGGGTAAATCTGTGTCATCTGCAGATTTTTATTATTGGCTATTTTTTTTTAGTGGAAATGCTGAATAGCCTCATACTGACTCCCACAGACACTCACTCACTAGATAAGCCTCCTATTGAAGATGATTAATGAAAAAAGTATTTTTTCAGTCTTCCTGGTAGGAAATTGCATTATATTTTTGTTGATACTGTTAAATGCTTTTTAAATGTACAGAAAAAAATAGACCACAGTATGAAATTACTATATTGCGCATTTGCATGTACCAATGTAGATTCACTTTTCAGAATTAAAGACAGAAATGAAGCTGTTAAGAATGACATGGGGGAAAAAATGTTTCATTTGTTCTTCTTAACTGATAGTAAGAAAACTGGCTAAGTAAATATTAATAATAATTATTAGAGAGATAATAAGTAAAGATGATAGAATTTAATACTTGTAATCAAAACTATATCTTTATTATCTTCCTGAACATAGTATTTTCTTCCCACGGTGCCTTCTGAGATAGATAAAAAAGAGTTGCCACACATACAGGAAGCACTTACATGTTACAAGATTTCCATTGAAATCCATAAAGGAAAATGCCCATAAAGCTCTTTTTGCAGACAATATTAACAACTCATTACTACTGTTAGCTGGACACACCGTGGTCACTGGAAAACCAGTCTCATTACAGTTCTATCCTCTGATATGCTGGAGTTTCTCTATTTACAGTCTTCCTGAAAATTCAGAAAAGATTTGGACAGCCTACTGGTAAAGAGAACATGTGTATCAATAGGAACAGTTCTGATACACATGCAGATATATTAGGAAAAATTGACTGAATATTCAAAATCTACATGGAGGCAAAAATAAATATCCAAAACTATCCAAATAGCTAAAAATATCCAAAGTAATTTTAATTTCTTTCCAAAAAGTAAACATAAATAAAGGTAAAAAAATAGCAAATTATTTAATTAGAGTTCCACATTCATGACCTAGAGTATATTGCTTATTGGTGAGTGATCATGTTGCCACAAGGGAAATGATAACACACTCAGCAAGACTGAAACAGGACTGAAGCATGAAATAGCATCCTTGCAACCCCAGCAAAGCAGAAAGTCAGACTACTTATGGTGACTGGAACCATTCCAAGCCTAAAGCTACCTCATTTATTTTCTAACACTGTGTTGAGATAGCAAAGTTGCAGTACAGATTTGGAAAGCCACAACAGTCCACTGCTGATTCATGCAGTTAAATCATGCTGTTACTACATTGTATTTATGCTGTTATCACACTACTTTATGATGAGAGACTTCATTATGGTCAGAGCCAGAGCAGATGATGAACTACACGTCAAGAGGAAACAACAGTTGCTTGCCTGCATTAAAATATATAGTCTAAATATCAGGTGAAATTAATTCTAGTGATAAAGAACCATTACAAGTTTCAGATGTAGTCACACAGAATCCTATTTCAATGATTATATAAACATACAGCCATGTTTTGCCAAATGAAAGATTTAGCTGTTAATTACATGAGAACAGCTTAGGTACACTGAGATTTTAACATGACTTTTTATTTTTCTTTGATCCAAAGAGTCCTTATTGAGCTGTGTTTGTTCTTCATATCCTCAGGAATACAGTAGTTTGGATTTTTCTAGGGTTTCTTATAGTGTATCTTCAGCAATTCTATTTGCCAACTGTAATCAAATAATTTGAATAAAATTCCTGGGAACCTGAACAGCAAGAAACCCCCTTGGCTTACTGACAAGATTTTATCTGAAAAGCCAGATTTGGAAAGCACTGAAGAAATATTGTCTATTGATCACCGGCAACCTCCAATCAAAAATTCACCTTTTAATTTCTAACTTTGATCAAATCTTCAAATAAGTGCAATCATTCCACTGGAGTATAATTTTGGGTACTGAGTTTCTTTTGCTGAATACCTGGACTTTGGTTGCTCTGAAATAAACTCAGATATTTTTTTTCAATTTTGTGGTATTAATTTAATTACTTAACATATTTTTAGATATTTTCATCTTTATGTAAGTAAAATCTATATTTATTTGGTTTCTAATTCTCTCCCCATTAAGATTGTAGAAATGGGCATTATAGAAAATAAATGTTAAACCACCTTCCAATTTTATGTTTCCAGCATTAGTCATTTTGTTTTGGTCAACTTTCTCAATTCTGTTGATATTCACCACAGCAATTTTAGCTGAATTAGCTTCAGTATAATTTGTTGACACACTGACAGTCTGGCATTGCTTTTCAACAGTAAATGTCCACTATTATGTAGATATTTTTATCCTAAGGCTCAAATTGTTAAGACAGGCAACTTTACTGAAGTTAAAATATGGTAATTCTGCAATTAAGACAAACTCAATGTTTCCTCTGAGAAAGAAGTAATTATGATGAAACCATTCAAGATACAGCATGACTGTAATGTAGCAAAAATGAAATCTGGACTGACAAGAACATCCAATGGAATTTAGAAGAATCAAAAATCCTCTCCAGTGCCAAGAAGTGTACTATTCTGCCAGGTGAAAACTCAAACATCATGGGAAGTTACACATTATGTGCTGTTCCAATGCACAAATCATAGCTGGAACGTATATAAATGAACCCATTAAAAATCACAGCTGGGGGGGTTTTTACCAGACAGCCTCTTCTGGTTTGGATGGTTTTGGCTGGGCTTGCTGGGGCTTCTTTCTTTGTTGGCTGGTTTTTTCTAACATAAAGGGAGATTTAATACCTTTGAGGTTTTGCTAGACTGAAAATTTCTGGTGATAATTTTATTTTATTTTCTGTTGGTAGAAGGCCTTCTCTGGTTTTGGTACTTACTTAAGATTGGCAAAGAACAGCATGTCCAGAATAAAACAGCACTTTTTAAAAACACAGATGATACCAGAATATGGATGCAAAAACCTCATCTCAGCTTTTCCATCTGATTTTCTATCAGGATTTTATGCAGTATTAACAATGATATGTGTAAGTCTTAACTATAAAACAGAAAGACTAAAACTTTTGCATCTTGGTAATGCTCTGCAAATTATATTTGAATTGCTCTGCATATTTGCAAAACATTTTTTGTTTTGAAGCCTATTTACTGAACTTATATTCTATTGATTCTCAATGTGCCCAAGTGAATACGCTTTGAAAGGAGGTACGATCGTATTTATGTAACAGCAGTATACCTCTGAATCCCTGAGATCCTACTTAAAATACTCAAAATGCTAGGCCTTTTTCTTTCTTTTTTTTTGCTCTGTGATGAATTTAACTCTTCAACAGCAGCATTAACTAAAAATGGTGAATTCAATTTGTCAAATAACTCAACTGAAGCCAAAATCAAATTATTATTCCGGTTCACTTAAAGCCATCCAAAGACCTAGAGGGTTATCAAGAAACTACTTCATGGATAAGAGAACAAAAATCAATCTGTATTCTTGTATCCTTCCCAAAGGTTTATTAGCCCAGCAAAATTCATCACCCGTTGCATTCTATGTGAATACTTTTAACCTTATTCTTTTTTCTAGAATAATCAAAACAGAATCCTGTTTCAATTACGACATACACAATGCGATTTTTAGATGTAATCACAACTACTTAACCTAAAAGTTATTAGAAAATTGTGCCAAAGCCATAAAGGTTTAGCAAAAGTTATTTACATAAACTTACTGAAAAAAAGACCAGATCTGTTAGAGACTGTCAAGAGTCCTCTACCCCTAAACATGTGTTTTTCCCACTTCATATGTAATTGTTTTTTAAAGAGTTGGAGGAAAAAAAAGGTTTCCTACCAACTTCATTTTAACCTACAGATTTATGATTTCTAGGATACTACATTTTCATAAATTTGAATTCACTGTGCTCTTTGCACATTAGTAGCATTAATGATGTGTGTCTTTCTGAACACTACAGATTCGCTACAGCTTTTCATCCTCTATCTTCTGCAGCTGAATATAACAAAACTGTGGTTCCCTTCTATCATAGAAAAAAAATGGTACTAGAGTTTTGGGCAGTTTGTTTGTTTTTGGTTTTTTTCTAAAAAAACTATCTTCACCATGTGCAATATTCTGATAATGTGAAGAAACATAAAAACCATACGGGTACCATAAGCTGTAAGACTACATCTACAGGTCTGTTTAAAAAAACCCCAACCAACAATAAAATATACAATCCACATTACAGCATTTTTTTTTACAGCACTGTAAAATCATTTCTGATCTTCCAATGTCCATGTGCTGTTCGAGTAATTGCACAGTAAAACCCACAGCAAAAAAAAACCAAATCACAGTATTCCTGAAGATATGAAGAACAAACACAGCTTAATAAGGACTCTTTGGACCAAAGGAAAATAAAAACTCATGTTAAAATGTCAATGTACCTAAGCTGTTCTCATGTAATTAACAGCTAAACCTTTTATTTGTCAAAACATGGGTGTATGTTTGTATAATCACTGAAATAAAGTTCTGTGTGACTACATCTGAAACTTGTAATGGTTCTTTATCACTAGAATTAATTTCACCTGATGTGCCTTTTCTTTATGTATTTTAATGCAGGCAAGCAAGTGTGAAATTCCAAGCGCTGCTCTTCAGCTCAGGAAAAAGTTGTTATCCATCATTAAAGATCTTATGCATGAATGCTTTATGATCCCATCCAAATATTTGGATCCAAACACTAGTTTCTGTAACACTGTTCCTAAAGAAACCTCCTTTAAAATAGCAATGATTATGCTACATTCAGTCCAGGCCAGTCTCAATCACTCCAAAAGTTGCACTGGCTATTTATTTTTGTTGCTACATCTGGACCTGTTTATTAGGTGGCAGTTCATTCTGCAAGGACAACCTTCAAGAAAAACAATCGCATAAGGGACATAAAGCCATATTAAACATTTTCCTGCAATTAAAAACAACATTAATAAAACCAATAAAAAAAGAGCACTTAATCTACCACAAATTTCACTAAGCAATTTCCATTAAAAAATTGAGAATTAATTCCTGGGGAAAACAGGAAAAGCTGGCCAATTACATTATAAGGTTAATAGGATTAATCTCATCACATTCAAAATATGCAATTTTCAGAGAGTAAAATGAAATAAAGATTTTGGTAAACTGCAGAACTTTGCAGACACTATGTAGTCAGCTTTACAAGATTAAAGAGTTAGGATCCTAGAGCTTTTATGGTACCCAGAGCTCGAGACAGAAATTATTACTATGCTATTGTTACTGCAATGATCTCTGAAGTTCTACATCCAGGAAAGTCTCCATATCCTCTATTTGTTTTGATCCTTTATATTTCCTTCTTCAAGAAACTGATTCTGAGGAGACTGGCAGATAGTCAGGGACCAAGTGATATGTTGGTAATACTCTTTTTAGGTTGCTCTGCTAATTAGTCACTATGCAAAATGAGTAGTAATGGAAAGGTTTAAACTCCATCAATAAAATACATTAAATTGATTATTGGCAAGAATATACAGAACACATAGTATGATTTTACAGAATAATTATAAAGTAAAATAAAAATTAATTCTAGAGCTCACTCAGTGACAGTAAAAGATAGGATCCATTGCTAAACAAGAGTTAAAGTTATTTTCCTATTATAAACACAAGGAGGTGTTTCTCACAAAAAAGTCCAAATTGTATTCAAATCTGTAACACTAAATTCCTAAAATTCATATAATAAGAATAGGGGTGCACACAAAGGCAAGGAATCTCTGAAGAGTCAGGTAACTCTGTCCAAAGAAGGAATGTGTGCTAAAAAAACCCAGATACCTTTTCCATGAAAACATTCAGAATGTAAGGGGATCTTCCAAGCAATATGAATTGTATAAACACAATGTCCTACAGTTTTTCTCCGCACAACAGCAAGTTTTAGAGGAATTATGTTCAATATCTCTTTCCCTCTATTGAGCAGTCTCCACTGGATTTGCTCCTGGACGCTTCCAAGCTTCCATCCCTCCTCTTTACTGTCAACATCTCTGGTATCAATCAGTACAGGAAACAACATTTGGGCTTGCAAAAAGACATTCGCATCCTCAAGGAAGTCTTCACAGAGTATTTAATATTCAGACCATTAAATGTAGGATTTAACAGATGAATTCTAATTTCTGTCAATGCCGTATTCCTTTGTAAATAATACAGTGACATAAATATTTGCAGAGGATAGGGTGAGATCAGAAGTGACTGATTCACACGTCTTTCCACTGACTACAAATGTAATTTAAAGTGACTTTATTTCTAATTTAGACCTGAGTCATAGGATTCACTTTATCTCACTACACCTTAAGCCCAAGTATATAAAGTAACACATTTTCAATCTAACTGGTCTCTGAAACATGAACCATATCTTCATATAATATTTGTACTGAACTACGCACCTGGTTAGCATTTTTCTTTGATACTTAAAAGATTAATATTTGAAAAATAAGGCAGACATTAGCTAATATCACACATAATTGATTTAGAAAATAGAAATAACTGCTCACTTTGTCATACAGTTGCTTTGGGTTTTTTTGAAGAACATGGAGAAACACTAGAGTAAGAACTCTGTCCTACTAATATATGGTATAACAAACTCAGCTGTCAAATACACTAAATCTGTTGTTAAAGATTTTGTTCTGTATGAAAGAAGGGTTAGAAGTTAATGAATTGCAGTATGTTGCACATGAAATCCAAACACAAATCTGCACTTTCAGTGCTTACATTTGAACTTTTTAATTTGATGCATCATCTAAAATTGCAACACATCCCCTGACTATCAGAAAAGCAAACTATTCAAATAACAACTTAATTTGAAACTAACTGTAGAAAAAAACCTGATGAAAGGCAATTTTTCAAATGGCACGAACATTTACATGGAAGAAAATACAGACTATTCAGGATTATAAATTACTATATCCCTTTTTGATTTTTTTTTTCCAAATAGCAAGCAAATGCGAAAGTATTACAAACTGACACTTGTGTGTAATGAGTCAAAATATATCTCCAGACTGTTCTGGTGAGAGACGTAAGTTCTTAAGACCTTTGCTCTTTGAGCATGCTCCCCCATCTACTTGCAAGAAAAAGTAGCTGGCCATCACTGCAAAACAACTCTCTGTACTCTTCTTACATCTTACACATTTCCTCTAGAAAGAGCCACTGCAGCTTTTACAGTGAAAGACCTCATTCCCTTTTAGATGCTTTCAACTGATGTGCTAGGGAAGAAGACACTTGTTATTATCCCCCAGTACTTTGACTTTCAGATTTGTTAATAAACTCCTGAGAAATAAATGACTTTGCAAAAGCCACGTGCCTTGGGCACTTAAAACAGGTGATGGTAAAAATGAAGTTACTAAATCTCAACAATCATAACAAAGGTTACAGTTAGAAATATTTATAAAATACTAAGATCTTTAAAATATTTAAAAATGCATTTATTCTACTTATATCAATATCAAAAGCTAAAGATCCTCATTCTGTTTCTTATCAGCAAGGTTTCAGTTTTCTACTTTTCATGCTGCATTCCAAATAAAGTTTTGTACTGATACAGTATGCTGGCCCTGTGGAACCAGTCTCCTTCAGCAGGGATTTTGAAAATTTCTTCCTGTTTTGACCAACTTATTTCAGTACGAAAGAAGACTGGACAGATTTCCCAAGATAACTCATGACTGCAGCAATTAGGTGTTCAAGGACTTCTGTTCTTCCTCAAGTGCTTTGGAGAGAGCAGGGCTTAGTCTCACTGATTCCTTTGATTTATCTGATAATATTAGACTAGATCATACCACAGAATAAATTCTGAGTTTCAGTAGCAAATACATATATTTAAGCTACTTTTAATTCAAAATCATTGTACTATAGCCTGTAATTTTACTATGTGCACCTGCTCCAAATAGCTTGAGCAGGGAGGAGGACTTTTGGGAGAGAGTTCGATGGAAGGAGGGCAACAGAAACAGGGGCAGATTTCAAATTCAGATATTAAAAAATTTATCTGTATTACTGGAAGTTATATTAAATATTATTTTTACATGCCAGGCATGAGTAATATATTATTCCTGTAGGCTCTTGGCCTAGAAACTCAAGCAAAAGAAAGAAAAAGAGGTGAATTTAGGAATGAAAATACACACATTGCTAGCTATATAAGATATAAATCAAAAGTGGGGTTGGTTTGTTTGTTGCTTTCTTTAAAATTATTTTCATTCTCAGCTTTGCACATTTGAAGCCAAACTTTGGGGGAAAACAATGTATAACATAGGAAAAATCGGCCTACAGTATAATCAAAAGAAAATGAAAAACCATACAGAAAGAGCTAAGTAAGGGTAGTGTTACAATTATTTCCTTTTTCATGCTTCTTAAGCCATTTTTAGTGTACCATAGAAGCTAGTCAGAATCTTCCAGTAGCTTCCTAGACAGAGGGCAAGTTCTCCTCCTAGCACTAGACAAGTACCATTAATACAAGAAGGATGATATACAGTCTGTTACATTTCAGTTCAATATTAAAATTTTGCAATAATAATTTCTGTGGGACAAAACCTGTACTTCTAAGACTGTATGTTAAAACATCTTTGCACCGTTGTGTTTAATTTACAATACACTCACATATGGAGACCAAGATATCCATGACAATCAAAATATGCAGAAGCTTTTGACAAAGTTGAGTACAGTTGATAACAGAGCAGTTAAACTACTACCACTTACATCATTCTCTGTTCATTAAGCCCTGCGTGCAAGAATAAAGTCAGTAATTTTATTATTGTAAATTGGCTCTTCTGAACATAAATGATTCAGGAGTGTTGAATCCCAGCTGTCTGCTACCAGTACTCAGAGATTAAGGAGCGATCTCACGTTAGCTTGCCAGCTATGACTTTCAAAGTCTAAAACAGCAGAGCTTCCAGTTTATTGAAACACATGACAGTATATTGAACATCTTCCAAAAGGGCTCTCAGTAGGGAATAAAATCACAGCAGTGTTAGTAGCCAGGCTCCTTACAGTTACAAAGATTTCCATGTTCACAGTTCTTAATTCTTTACAGGTTTTGGTACATCCAGAGAAAAGATCCTCTTAGTTTCCATACACAGAAAAATGAGGGCACAGGGTTCACAATGCAAAATCACCTAATCATAGAGCTTAGAGAGAAGGAGTGCAAACATTCCTCTGTTCAAAAAACTAATCCTTTCAGAAACATTAATTTTTAATTTTTTCTTTAATTGAAAAACATTTATTTTTACTGCAGAAGCAATGGAAAATAATTTTTTAGCACAGTACATACCAAGAAGCTAAATTAAAACAGATTTATTAGTTACACCTCATATAATATGAAGTGAGCACTCCTGTACTTTCAGGTAGAAAAAGTAAAATTTAAAAATTTACATCATAAACTATGTAAAGATCACAAAAGATTAATGAAATCTGTATTACTGTGGTTGAGTGTAAAAAGATACTATGAAATTACATTTCTGATATCTGGCATGTTTCTAGAGTAGATAATTTCTAGGAAAGATATTAATATCAAACTTTTTAAACTAAAGCCCATTACTTATATAGACAGCAGACATGAATTGAATTTGTCTTCTAAACATCTTGTTATTCAGCATTTATCTAAATTTTATAAGACATACAATTGTGCATGCATTCATTTTGGTAAACAGGTCAATAAGGCTTACTCCCTATATTTATATAAAATAATAATTAAATAATAATTATTTAAAATATTATATAAATAAGAATAAAGCACAGTCACTATCCCGAAGATTTTATGGCTCAAGTATAAAGCAAGAGACAACAAATTCACAGAAAAGTAAAAAGAAGCAACACAAAACTAATCAATGTGACTGTCAGTGCTATTAACAGACTCAAGCCAACCTGTCAAATCTATTCTAGGTATTGCAAAAAAAAAGAACTTAACTTAAGGACTTAGAGAAAAGTGGCTGAATATCTCCATTAGGTGCTCCATTTAAGTAAGGTGGCAAAGTGGGAGATAGCACTGCTACTTTCTTGTGAGCACAAGGGGGTGATGAAGCTGTCATCACGGGCTGATAGACTGGAGTCAGCACCTCAGCACTGAGTCTGAGATGCCAAGTAAGGTGTCAGTATTACTGCATTAAAGGCCTCAAAAGAGAAAGTGTCTAAGTTTTCCTTGATGCTCGAAAAGAAAAGGAGCTAAGGGAGATGCAGAGCAGGAAAGCAAGAAAAAATGATGGACTGAAAAATGGTCTTTACGGCTTCTTTGCAGTCTGGGTGAATATAATTGGAGCAAAAATGCATTTGTCAAAGACAAAGAAAAGGACAATGCAGTAATAAAGATGTGAGTTGGTGACAGCATGGGTGAAAATGTCTGTTAGACAGACAGAAAAGCCTATATCTTAAAATTATGAATAAGAAAAGATCTGGAAGACAGATTCCTTACTACAACATACTGAATACAATTTTGTAGGTCAGCTATGTCAACAAAATGATAACTTCCTTAAAGTACAAATTTGGACTAAGTCTAACAGATAAGCCAGTATCCGTTCAACTATTATAACTTAATAATAATTACCATCAGCTTATATTCAGTTCTACAGTTGAATCTAGTCCCTGAAGTCGTGTTTCTGTAAAAATCTTTCCGATATCTTGTACATTCCAACAGTAAACTAAGTAGCCATATTTTCTATTAATATTTTAATTCCAAATATGTTCAAAATCATTCATGAATATTTTATCACTTAACAGCATCAGCTATTCACACTTCTTAAGAATTCAGGAGAGTTTTGGAATTATGGCTGTAGTTAAGAAAATGAATAACAGCAAGTGACAGTCAGAGACATGCTGATGAGTAGAAAGGTTTTCATTATTTGCATGTTTAATTACTTAAGCTTAGATAGTAGAAGCTGAATGAACTTCACATTTTGTTTTCAAAAGGCATACTTTATCACTTAAAAAATATTTTTATTTATATTAAGCTTACTGCTTTTTTCTTTTTTTTTTGTTTTGTCTGACACTAGTATGGAACTAGTAAATTAATATAGAATATTTATATCATCAACAGAAATGTCAGAAACCAAGAATGACCTATTTGAGTCTATAAAACATCACACTGGTTACAACAGAAAATCTAAGCCAGGATCAAAATTTCTGCCATTTACTGTCTAGCCATTGTATTCCCTGCTCCCTCATATGTGAAGTATAAACTGCTAATCTGAACTATGAGTAGAGTAACAGAGCTATGCAAAACTACCTCTCTGTACCTGGGTTTGTGGGGCACCCTATCTAGATAAAGAGGACTTTCTGTAAGTGAGAACCAAGAGAGAATAACAAGCTCTAATGAAGACTAAAAAAACCCTCATTCTCTTCCATAATATTAATCTTTGTATTATACATGGGCATGAAATATTTAAAACATCTCCCTGAAAACATGTCAGTTTAATTTCACTGCTATCAAAAAGTGACTCTGGGGAATTTGAAAACTGCTGAATGTAATATTTTTTGCCCTCATTACATAGCATTGCATCACTCAGCTCATTGCTTTAAATAGCAAATTTCAAAATGGGATTAAAGCTTACTAGAAAGATTACTGAATAAGTAGGACAAAATGTAAGCAACTATAAACTCCTAGGAAAATAAAACCATCTGACATTTCCCCCTCTTCCCATCTTCCTAAAATCAGATGCTGTCTGTTTGGACACTGGAGTTCGAAATAGCTCTTCATTGTTCTCCAGTGTATTTTACAGTAGTCAGGCAGGAACAATCTATAAGGACATGAAATGGACAAGTGGCATAGAATATTCTCTGAAAAGTCAAGAGGTCCCAATTTGCATAAGGCACAAGATATGGGACAACCTCTACAAGTAACATAAATTGCTCAAGATTTACATATAAAGCATCACCTATCTCCTCATCTCTCTTTGGTAAAACTTACATTAACCTGCAAACCTCAGGTTTCACAGGAGGTCTACACTGATATTTTGTACTTAACCATATAAATGGCAGTGAGAGCAATAACTTGTTCAAATGATTCAAAAGAAGACAACTATCATCATGAATTGATTATCATCTTACCATGAAAAAATGATTTTATTATGTTGTTTGAAACAAGAAAATTATTGCAGAGCATCAACACAGTTTTATATGCCTGTGTTCCAAGTCTATATATGCACCTGTTTAGGTATATACATGTACATCTATAATATATACATATGTACATTATTAATATACATATAATATATACATATGAACATTTGAACATTTGGAGGCCTGAGTTGAAACATTTATTTCTTCTACCCTTCCCTTATCAAAACTTACTTCCCTTCATATCTTAATATTTAATTCTACACATATAAACCAAATACCAAGCAATTTTCAGGTTGTATCACTCTATAGTATGAGTCCAGCCTAACTTCTTTCATTTCAATATTTATTTCTCTGCTACCTGACAATACACAAAAAAAGTCCCCAAAACTACAATGACACACATCGTGTGTCTGTAATAAGGAAATACTGAGGGATGAACAATAGGTATCTAGGTCAAATAATCTATTCATATGAGGAAGAATAAATATCATACTTTTACTGATTGCTTAGTTGCAGACATACTTAAAAGAATGAAAACAAGTATCTTAAGAGCAAAGACTATTTTCTATCATCATCCTGTCTGTAATATTACTGATAATATACTTCATCAAATAATAAGAATAAAAGTATTACATAACCAATTCCTTTTAAATTGGCCTTCCATTCAAAATCTGTTCAGTGTCTCTTCTGGCACAGTGCCACACCTGATGTTGTCGGGAAATTATTCTAACTTAAAATTCCTGTGAGGTGTGTAATTCTATTGAGAGAGGTCAGACAGACATGTAAAAGAAGAGCTGGAGTTTTCATAGCTAGTAGAAAAGAACCAGGCCCTCTGACTGACAGGAGAGACTTCTTTTATTCCTGTCATATGCAGAAAAACAAATACAACACACACTATGTGCAAGAGAAATGACTGAATGCATGTGATTCTTGATACAGTTTATGTAACAAAAAACTTCTGTACAAAATGTGCTATAGCTATGACTTCTCAATAATGTGAATTCAATGCAATCAGAGTACTCCAAACAGCATATACTGAACTTCCCAATTTTCCAATGTAGTTTAAGTGCTTATTACTTTGAAGACTAGGCCATGATCTACAGCTATTATTAACAAAGCGGAAGAATAATGGATATTATTCTTGCCTGTGGGACAGAAGTATCATTTAGAGAATTGATAACACTTTAGTTTAGCCATTTTAAAAGGTCATGTTACACAATATAGAAGGCCAAGCCTTTTAGTGATAACATATGATGGTGATAAAACTAGTACGGATCTGCAGATCCTCAAAATTACCAATTGCATTTCTATGTTGTAAGCAATCTAAAGCAGCGTGATAAATGCCTTCCAGTGTATTCCTGATTTTTGTACTTTATATTCTAGTTTACATGGCCTATAAAGAAATTAAACCATAAAGAAATACCTTAATTATTAAATAAGTAAACAAATCTGAATGTGTGTAAGAACAAAACCAGTCTTCATAGTACTATACCACAGTATTATTTACTTGAAGCATAGTTATAATAGATTTGATAGAGAGAGGAAAATTATGCTCTTTGGTGCAGGAAATCAACATGAAAAATTTAATAGGGAGGATTAACAGTGAACAATTGTAATCGAGAGGTATGGATACCAACATTAGAGTTGATTTTGATGAAGTACCATAAATTGAGAAAATCTGACAGTGTTAGCAGATAGAAATTAAAGCTGTTATGTTGTGCCCTTAGGGATTTATCTATTTCAAAGGCAACAACAGCTCTGAATAAATCCTTTCATGAAGAAAGATAAAATAGATTGAAGTGATACACAGATTTACACAATGGTTCATTTGTACAGGGCCACAGAGTTCAGTCAGATGGAGAGAAAATAAGCTGGTAATGGGCCATTTCCCCAGGGTAGGCAATGGTGGGGGCTTTGCAGCACAGGCTATTCACGTTCAGCCTTCAAACAAGACTTCAAAGCCTTTTAGGCATTGAATGTGTATGATAGGGTAAAATTCAATATAAATATTCCTATGAAAGTGAACCGTTACCAGCCCACAAAAATAACTGGACTTCTACAGATGTATGCAAATGATTTGCCTATCTACCATATTCAAAACTTCTTACAAACAACTTCCTGATATGCTTTTTGCTGGAAAAATATAAGGTTTTGAAACGTAGGGGCCTGAAGTCCTTTTACGTCGTAATGAAAAACAAGCTCCTTATTTTACAAGACTGCTTGCCCAGCTTTTTTGAAAGAATGAACATGACCTTGTTAGAGAATGTTATATTAAACAGATGAGAAATTATAAATAAATACTTCAGTGATGCATTTAAGACTAAAAAAATCCAGTTACCTTTTCAGAAAATCTCTGCAAAATACCAAGGTAACAGCATCTCCAGAAATCATCTTCTCAAAGTCTGCCTCAGTTAAAACAGCATTTTTTTTCCAGAGTGGAGAAAGAAAACACATCTCCTACTGCTTATAGTCCATCACTTCAGGTCTAACAGCTTTGGAGCAACTCTAACTAACAGTAAGATATCGTCAGTCTTGCTGCTCCTATTTTGTCTAAAATTCATCCCCAAGTAATGTTAGGAAGGTAAATCTAAGAAATGCCACCCTGTGCTTGAAAAATATCCCTTTCACTTACTTGAAAATCTTTCTCCTCCAGGATCTCTTTCCTCCACCTGACAAGGAAGGCAGCACAGACGTACAAGTGGAAGTGAGAAAAACCCTCTGGTTCAGACTAGAAAAAATAAAAATAGATCATCCTTTCAATACACAAATAATAATACTTTTGATCACCATATGCCCCAAGTGTATTTTTATGACATTTACTTCTAACTACAAATGTCAGCCACATCTGTCTTTCTTTGTATCACAAACATGTTTGCATTTCATCTGTGCCAAGCCTATTCATTGCTATTATCTGTAACAGGGACGTAAGTGAGGCAGCATCCATTCCTCATATTTAAATTCATTCTTTACTGATGTGTTTTCCATTTCTGGTGTTATCCATTGGCTTATATTTGGTATGAAATACTGCACTGTCCAGCTCAACACTGTGGTGTGAACACGTTTCATCCCCACTATTAAGAGTCAACTCTACTACCAGCAGTAGCTTTTGAAGTATAAATATTGATATAGGAAATTATTAAGCATTGTAAAAATAAATAACTTGGATTATATTGAACTGAATTAGATGTTTTCACTGCAGTAAAAAATCTACTCGTAAGATGAAACATTTACAGCTCTGTTTTGTATTCAGATCTACAGCTTTCTCTTCTGTTTCAAGTCAGCAGATTCCACCAGTTTATAAAACTCCCCCTGGAAATTAGTATTTTATAAGTATACATAAGAGTTCAGAAAATTTTGTGATGAAGTCTTTAAAAGACATCACTAAGTTTTCCCATATCGCCCACTTAATCTTAGATTTTATTTTCTACACCACTGAGAACTGAAAAAACAATTATGATATTAAATTATCAGTGTTATGACTGTGAACTAATGCTATATAAAATCTCATTAAAATAAAATTTTAAAATAATAATTATAGAATTATACTACATAATCTGACAAATGGAGGCATATTTCAATGCTGATATCTACATAATTTACAAGATCTAATTACAGTGCTTTAAAAATACAGCAATTTTTTTTTCATATTCTCTGCTGGTCATTTCAAAATTGAAGTTTACTCTTTAGAAAAATACAGTGTTCTGCTCAAGTATAGTAAACTGAAACAACTTCTTACATAAAGCATAACATGATAAAATACCTATTTGATTGCTATTTAATGTAGAACAACATGCTATTTAAAATTTGTGCAATAAATTAACTTCCCACCTATAACAAGAGGAGAAGGAAAAATATTCTCCTACTACTTTTCCTTCTCCTCTATCCTTGACTGATAAAAGAGCAGTGTGCTGCAAGAGGTTTGTAAAACACCTCGTTAACAGCTACAGAAACTACAGACCATCTGGTCCACCAAATCAGTAAGGTTCCAGAAAAGAGATAATGCCAATTATTTAGAGGAAAGCTTTTAAGTTTAAAAGTGTACTTGGAACTGAAAAGAATTAGATAATTTTGGAAATACTTTTAAGGAATTGTAGAAAAATTATCTGGACTTGTATAAGAACCCGTACTTTGTCTTGTGATTTTTCTGTTTAACTTTTTTTTTTTCACAAATACAAGTTTCTTCAGCGCTTTTAAATGAAACAAAATAGGTTTAAAAATGCAATTCATTAGAGAAAAAATGCATATCCCCTACAGATTTAAAAATTCATCATGCTTCAGAGATAAGTCTAGGTAAAAAGTATTTCCAATGGATAGTTTTAGACAGTTTCAGAAATTGAGTAAAACAGCTAATGCATAATTGCCTTTTCTAACACCTGATACCTATTATACTTTTCCATTTGCAGCTTTTGAAGTTACAAACAGTTTGATCTCTAAATGTACAGAAACGCAGACTACCAGCTAAAAGCTATTTAAAATCAAGTATAAACAATGACCTTGATTTAAATATCTTAGAAAAGAATCTCAAGGCAGATGTACAACCTTCCAGAAGACTTATTCTGAACATATTACTGACTCAGAGCACATTATCTAAGAACCATCTGTCATTATCGATAAAAATCATTTAGACTGTTAACATCACAAATATCTTATTGCCCTGCAAATGCTGGATCTCCTCTGCAGCTGAAATGAAAAGCCTTCTTTGTACTGCAGTCCCCAAACTTCTTGAATTAGTAAACCACCAAAAGAATGCAAACTTTGTTGTATGACAAGATTGATTATTGTCTTGTCAATGATTAGTCTAAGCTGCCTTCCACTCTGGATACTTCAACATTTCGGGAGTGTAATACTTCATGCTATTACATTTGTTAATAAATACAATACAAGATTATTGTTTAGGTACTCAGAATAATTAAAGCTATGAAATTTTGTCAGGGTTAGGTATTAAGCCACATTTCACACTCAAGTAATAGCTCAGACACAAGGACTTCCAAACACTCAATGATTACACATGAATAAAGCAACCTTAAGCAACTCCATTTCTACCACATTACAAAGAGCAGATAGTTTAGGTGAAAAGAGACTTAAATAATTTTTGCCAAAATATTCAAGCAATCTATGGCAGAAAAAGAGAAAGAAGCCAACACAGGAATATCATGGAAAGTGGAATATGTTGGCTGTTCCTCCAAGTTTTGCATTTTTGAGCAGCCAGGAGCTTTGACTTCCTAGGCATAGACTCAATCCACTGTCAAAACAGACTCAAGAGTTCCAGCCTGAGAAGAAACACAGCAAGAATACACCAGAAAGGTCCATCACAGTAACTCGCCTCTCACCAGGAATGACTCAGCAGATGACTGAGTATAGGAGCGCAAGATATAGCAGTACCTCCCCAGAACACTCCAAGTTTCAAAGGTTTCATGCTCAGAGATGTCCTACGAGAAGCTGTAGTATATGTCCATTTAATAGGTGTTAATGGATTTGTCTTCACTTAACCTCCTAAATCTTTTTGCAACTGTAAGCTTTTTGGTAAATTACCAAGTCCTGGAACAAGGAATTCCAAAATGCAAATGCATGCTATACAGCATGTCTGGTTTAAACCCAACACCTGCTAGCTTCATTCAAAATATTTCAGTTATTGCACTGAAAGAGTATGAATCACTTCCTGTTCACTTTCTTCAATCCATTCATATTTCCTTCTCTCTTGCAAACTAGAATTGTTTTGCCTATTCCACTGTTCCTCATGTACAAGTTCTACCACCTTTGCTCAGCCTTCTTAAGCACCCTTTCCTGTAGTTTTCTGATTTTGAAATAGGGTCTGAACTGTATACAGTACGTAAGTTGCAGAAAGAATATAACTCTCATAGTGCATAATGATATTTTGTTCTCCTTACCTTTCCCAGTAATTCCTTTGGGTTTGTTTTTTTTTTTTCTTTTTCTATTCTTGACTGCTACTGAGCTCATTTTTTCTTCTTGTGCTTGACTCTAGGAAGCTACCTGGAAGCCCATAGTTACACCAGTAAAGCTAGGATTGGTCCAAACACACAATATCACTTTAGATCTGTCCACACCAAATTTCACCTGTTATTTATGCCTGTCTGTTAACAGAATCATGAAGTCCCGCAACTCTTTGCTGTCCACCTCTCACCTTTACTACCCTCAGTAACATGGTATTGTCAGCAAACTTTGCTGTCTCAGTTGCTCCTGTATCCCTTTATCTCTTCAGCAGAAAGAGCTTAAGCCTCATGACAAATTGCAAAAACATATAAAAACATATAAAAATTATATGTTATTTCCTTTAGCTTTGAAACTTGCCTGCTTGTTCTTAACATTTGTTTTCTATCTTTCAGGCAGTTACTATTCCTACAAGGGCATTTCCTTGAGCTCCACAGCCGCATTTCTTCTTTAATAACTTTTAGTGAAGAACCTTCTTCACTGTTTTCAGCAATCTCTATATTCTACATCAAACTGGTGCATGTGTTCACTGGCTCTTAAGCTTTGTGAGGTGTGATCTCTCCCTACAAAAATCATGTCAACACTTTCTTAAAATGACATATTTAGTCAGGGTGGAAGAATATTACAATCAAGTTTAGAGAACACTGAATTGAAGTCAGCTTAATATTGTCATTCTAAAAGATACTGGAATACTTTGCAGACTACAGCTATTTTTATTGTACACAGCAGCCTACCAGCTCATGTAGAGTCATAACCTTCTCCTGCTCATCAGATTCCCAGCCACTTATATAATGAAATTTCCATTATTCAAAAAGTGCTAAAAATTTAAATTTTATTCATTATACATGTTAATTTTTTTTAAGTTATATGCAAAAATACCTATTAAAAACACTCTTGCTGAGTTTGCACATTTTGGATTGTCTTGTATCATTGTTTTTGCTTCACTACGGCTATTCCCAAGAGGATGATCCTAAAAGCAGTAAGTGACCAAGAGCACTTGTGTAAGCTGAATCCAATCTCACCATAAACAGAGCAACAAAGTTGGATCTTTTATGCTTTAAAAAACCAAACCAAACCAAACAAACAAACACAAAACCTAGCCTATAGGTAAGGCTTACAAGTAGCAGTTTCTAATGCAAACATCCATCAATTAACATGAAAATTTATGGGCAGGTTTGATCTTTGCATAAAAAAAATCTGATCCAAACACATTACATAGCATTTCAAAATCTTTAATGGGAAGTAATATTTCCAGGTCATAACAACAAGCTAGAAATATCTGTCACAACCAAAAAACTATCTCAACCCTTGGAGCTATATCTCAACCCTTAGAGCCCATAAAATCCCTTACAGAAGAGTTATTTTTAAAAAAACGTTACAAGAACTGGGTTCACATTTCCTATTTCTGCTAGGCATGGTCAAAAAAATTACTTAACATACAATCTTCCATTACATTTGGCAAACTTATGCTGAAAAATAGGTGAAGATCAGTTTTCACAACAATTTAGTCATTGGCCTCTCCAATCTAGTCAACAACAAATTGGCAACAATTCCTAAAATAGGACTTGTGATATAAACCTCTGCTGTGAAATCCCAGCCACAAAGAACACAGACCACTGCTGGAATTTTTCTGGATCAATACCTTGCCCTGTTGGAATGCTCCATATGGCATGCAAAATTCATGTCAAGACTATGAATCAATATCAAATACAAATGGATGCTAGTGATAATTACTATTTACCCGATTTAACCATTCTTCAACTAATATTTTAGTTTTATGAAGTATCTTTCATATAAATTTCCACATGACCTTGTATTTTCAGAACGGAGTTTAAATTACTGCCCTCTTCGCTTGCTAACATGCTCAATTCAAACAGATTAAAAAAATAACTAACAAAGTGTGTATTTGACTTTTTTGTCCTAGCTTTTCCAGAATAAACTGTGGTGGAAAACAAAAATCAATGTTTCTCATTTGGTTCTTTTAAAGAATTCACCATGAAGTTTTTAAAGAGTTCAATCATGACTAGGATGTCAAGTGGATTCTCACTCAATGAAATGCTTTCACATCCAACACTGAACTGCCGTTGTCTTTTACAGCTATTTTTCTCCTCTTGTGTGGTCGTTTCTTACCTTCACACCCAGGAGTGGTGCTTGATCTTAGCAAAGGAATGGAGCTTCTTATGCAACTCCCTTAAAGCCCCTTCTTGCTGAATTGGGTATTGACAGAAGAAAGTGGAGTAAAGCAGTTTTCTTGAAAAATGCCTTGGATACAAATGCAAGAAGATGCTGAACTCTACTCAAGGAGAACACTTTGCAACACTTATTTCTAACATTATTTTGAAAAGAACCTAGATAGACACAGAAGCATTACGGATAGTGAGACAATCAGAAAACATAATTTCTTTTGTCTAATTTCCCATGTTAATAAGCCTCTTGTTATCTGTAGTGAAGTGTGACCATGAGTTGTTGTTTGTACTTGCTGGAGAAACTATTACTTAATCTGCTGCTTTGAATTTCTACAACTCGAAAAGGCAAACGACTCCCATGTTACCTACTAGTTATAACTACATAGAAGATAGCAAAACAGGGATGTGGCAATGTGAGCATGAATACTGCCAGTGATAAATCAATCACTGTGATTTTAGATAATAATAGTGAGGGATGTATATAAAACCCCAATCTAATATACATATTTGTGGGCCCTCTAGTAGGAACAAAAAATTACTTTCTGAAAGTTATTTGTTTGGCAATGAGAACAAAAGAACCAGCAGCAAGAACTAATGAAATTCTTCCAGGCTGGGTTCAATGCATTAACAAGTAGGAGCCACACAACATTATAAGGCCACATCAATAACAATAGATAATTTACACTGTTTGGGTTTTAGAGAGCAGTTGATTACTTACAGGTATATTTTCTTTGTTTACCATAGCTGATGTATTAAAAACCAAAGTATTTAGGTTAGCATCATTAATATGGTTCATAATTATCGTACCAAACCATGACGCAGTGTAATGGCTCAAAGTAACGAATCTCTCTGTAATTAACACTGAACATCACTACGTCCTTTCCTTCCTCTAACAGCATGAAATACAAGCATATACTTCATTCTGCTTCTCATGCATATAAAGGTGAAGCATATACCTCCCTACACACCTTAGTCCTGAGTCTTTTCCTCAGAAGAGGCTTAGGCAGACAGACCATACAGGCTGTAAGAGGGTATGAGAAGATGACACTACCAACAGCCTTTTCAAAAACTTCCACATGCTTGAAAGTCTAACCCTCTAGCTATTTCTCAGGAAATTCACTTTGCATCTTTAATTTGCTGAGATTCCCCCACCTCAATTTGAAATCCCTCTTGTAGGTGTGAGGTTATGGAAGTACAAGTTGTTGTGGAAAGTCTGAGGAGCAATAAGATAAGGATAAACCCAGAAGTGGCCAACTAGCTGCCTCCCCAGCGCAGGTGAAGTTGCACAAAACACTTTCTAAAACCTGAAGGCTATTTCTTTCTTAATAGGTTACATGAGAGATTTGACTAAAAACCTCCAGACAAAATATTTTCAAAGGCATGCATATTGGGATACCAAAATTTAGATTTCATCTTTGTTTCACCATTCAATGATAGATTGAATATGTATTGCAAAGACTTCTTTTATTTTAAGCTAGGCTTAAAACTGGGCTTCAATTATTCAGACATGACTGTCCAGCTGGAAAGAATTTTTTTTGAAGTTTCCCTCTAATTAAAACTCCATTCATTCTATCTGAAATCACTAATGTAATTTGTACTTAAACATTTAAATTCCATCTCAAGTCATGACTTGACACCAATTAATTGGCCAAAAATGCGGTGGGAAAAAAAGCAAAGCTGTGTCACACGAAAATCAACACTGCTTTTAGACACAGAATTCCACTTAAAAGTACAATTTAACTTAAAAAGCACAAACTAAATCCAGATAATTAGTAAATACAATTTACTGCAACTGATTTAATTCTGAAGTACTTTGCTGCAAGGCAAAATATCTTTACATAAATGTCAACCTGTTTTAAGCAAACTACTGATTTGAAATAGGGACAAGCACAATTGATTAAAAAATAATATGGCAACTTTTCCACCTGTGAGAACTTCAGCAGATCATGTAAATCAAAACCAAACGACACTTCCTCAGTAACCTGCTTTTAAAAGGCAAATGAGCACAAATAAGCAGTATGACTAATATTTACTAAACTAATTCTCTATTTCACCTTTTGAATTTCAAAATTATTTACCTCATGTATCATTTTAATTATTTTTACAGTTCATTCCCAGAGAACCTCGATGCTGGGAAATTAATTAATGGGCACAATAGAAGAACTGACAGCATTGTTTAAATATAATTTCAGCACTAGCCTCATTTACATGTATCCCTTTATTCTGAACAGTGGTACTGCTGAATTTTTTTTATGAAATTGTTAGTTCAATAAAAAGAGCACAATGATATCCTTTTCTACAGATATTCATGGGTTATCAAATCTACTGAAATACATGCCCGAGACAATCACCAGAGCTTTTAGTCCACGGATTTCAGAGATACTGAAATAGTTGTATAATACTTGTACTATTGTTTAATTAATTGGCTTTAGCTTTATCATATTATTAGATTTAATAAAAGTTATCAAATTAATACTTCAAGGCAGACCTACAGAAAGTAGTAAGTGCTAGTCTACCATTTCACAACTCAAAAAACCAGTGTGAATACCTCTACACATATATATCATATATTTATACTGAAAGACTAAAACAAAACCTAACAGTATTAAAAAATAATGGTTGCTTATTCCAACTTCTCATCAAATATCAAGAAAGTGCTTACTGACACACTGCCAACATGTAATTCAAAGAAATTCTCACATGAAGTATGTTTTAGGCTACATATATCACTTCCAGATAGCAAGGTTCTCGTGTGCCTTTCTGGACAAAGTTGGTGGTTAGATTACAATGAACTCTTAAATAAAATATTACAGGTCATTTGAGCAAAGCATATTAAATAATCCAACAAAGATACTGCTGAATTCTTATTCAGTGAATAAAAACTCTACAATCCCCAAATTACTACTTCTGTAAAAAGGGGGATGATTACATCAATATAATGTAAAAGTTTCATGAAGATTTCATATTAGATTGACATTTATACCAGAACCTTGTATGTTCTAAGAAAGACCTATTTTCTTCTTAATAATAACAACAAATAAATTTTCAAGCAAACTATTTCAACAAATTTTTCTTTCTCTCAAGGAACACACCATAAGAGCTGAGAATGAACAAATATGTCACATGTTCAGTCACATGTTTTCTAATAAATGGTCTTGTTGACTAAGATGCTAAGTCGAAATACCAAAAGGGTATTTAGTAATAAGCATGAGATATTACCTTCCTTCCCTATTTTCCAAGCTAACAAGTTTATGCATGACAGAGTTAAGTCATAACACAGTCAAGAACATCATCCAACTTTCTAGCACAACCATTATCAAGATACTTAAGACACATCACTGGCTGCCTCTTCTCCCATCACTAAACCACATTACATTCTACAAAACAAGAAGCAAGCAACAAAATCCTTAATTTCTGATCACCATTATTCCTGTTAGAGGCCAGGAAATAGCTGGGACAGGTATTTTCGTCCATTTGCTGTCCTGCAAAAATCTTATTCATGAAAACACTGTTTTGTTGCAGAGCAACACTATCTGAATCAGCCTCTACTTAGCGATGGCAATTTGCCTGAATGTTCAATCTTGCTTCGTGATGATGATATAATTATACCAAGCTTTTTGTCACCATATGACTGCTTGCAACAGTCCTCGGTCTGCACACTTCACACTTCATTCAACTTCTGTTAAAACAAACTAATGCCAGCAAAACTAAAGTAGGCAGTTGCTGAATGCAGGAACATCTTGAGAGACTAAAGAGAAGAAAAAGCACAAGATCTGAAAACATTATTCAGCTGCTCTTCAGCTATGTCCAGCACAGACGCTCTATAGTCGTGATTGCGCAAAACTGCAGGTTTATAAAAGTGCTGATGTCAAAAGCAACTGAAAAGCCAACACCATTACTCATTCCAAGTATCTGAAAATTGCTAGTCATTCAATATCACAGCTGGAAATGTTAATAATGCATGAATTTTAATTAGATTCATTAAATACTTGATAGCTATCACCAGGAGCTTGATCTTGTTGGGATGAATAAGACTAGCTGCTTCTTTTGTTAATACAAAAGACTCACCAAGCTAATCCAAAAACTACTCTTCAGACCACTTCTATTCCCATCCACCAACTGGTTAGCACACAAAGAATAAATAGTGATGATCAGATGCAGCTTTGCTGAACTCTGATCACAATGAGAGACTACATCCACTAAATATGACTGCCTTTATTAGATTTAGCAAAAATATTTCCTGTGAATAACACTACAGTTATGAAGATGCTAAATGATTCCACGGGTGCCACAGCCTGCTCAGAACTTAAATATCTTTCAGGACACTGAAGGTAAGATCTTTGATTTAAATCTTCTTAAGATGCTGACAATCATCTGCAGAACAATCAAGACAAAGTCTGCTTTAATAATAAGTCTTCACACCAGACCACTGATTGAAGACAGCAGCACAAAGCAAAAGACTCATGTGGGAATGGCAACACCTGTAGAGCTGTTGCAATCTGCTTTACCAAGGTTCTCTGGAGGTTATCTCTGATGCTACTATTCTTACCTCTGAAAAACGAAATTCCTGTGCTGACACTGAAGAGCCCTGAGCAATACAATATTATTACAACAGTAACACTTTTATACTTTTCTCCGTCTCAGCTATATCAGACACTAACCATCAATGCTTTCCTCACAGCCACTTCCTTAGAAAAGCTCCTACAAGAATATCCAGTAGCAGTGCAAATGAAGAAAGAAGTGGCAGAAAGTGAGGCAAATTTCAAGATACTACCACCTGCATGCAACTTTATTATTCCTAATATTACCAATAATGCATTGGGTTTTTTTCGGGAAAACTTTACTCCATCACAAATACAGCACAAGAGCTTAAAAAGCTTTTGCTCTACAACAGCTTTTCCCATACTGACAGCCTGAGGTAACCTGCACAGCTTCATGTTTTTCTTGTTTGACATGACATCACCAGACTGTGAAGTTTAAGTTACTCAAATCTCTTACTGCTGTCAATAAACATGACTTGCTGCTTTCTTTCCATCAGCTTTTGTGAGCAACTCTCTACTGATCCATGCTGACATTTAAAGGACTGAGTCTTCCGTACCAGGAGCATGAAACACTACCAACAGATGACAAAGCAAACAAGAGTGCCCCAATCACTACCTCTACCCTTAAGCAGCTAAAAATAGGAGGACAGCTTTGATCCAAAGAAAAGCTTTCTGGCTGATTTTTTTGACTGAACACAGAATCTTCAGCTGAAATTCACAGTTAACACCAAGTATAGTACTTCTGTGAGTTCCTTTATCAAAAACTATTGACCAAATACTTTAAAAGGACAATACTAGTCCCACTGAAACAACCTGGACACTGCATTAGATTCCTAAGCATCTCTCCAAATTTTCAGAAGCATTTTACTCACTTATTTTATGTAAGACTTCACAAGAGTACATAGTGAGGTTATAAATTACTCTTTCTGGATTTATTTTCTATTATTAAAAAAGAAAAAAAAATTACATACAATTAAATCCCTCTTATTAAGTTGTAACAAGCAACAAAAAAACAATCATAAAAAAAACCTATGCTGCCAGGCTTCAAGATGAATTTTATCAACAAAATGAATGTGAAAGAAACAAATATGTTGCACAGTAACAACTCAGCGTCTAGAAAATTACAACAGAAACCAAAGAAAATATTATCTACCCAAGGTGTGAACTAAAATAATTTATTTACTTATTAAAGACATAGCATCAAAATGTAATTGTTAACTGTATCTCTCCTTCAGCTTTGTAATATTTTTCAAATTAATTAACCTGATTTTTCCCACATGATTTTGCTTATAGGAATTAAGACTGAAGACTCTGAACTTTTAGACTTTAAAATCTGACTAATATATATCCCAAAATGCTGGGAAGAAGTATGTCAAGCTGTATGTTCGAGCATAAATTTAAGTTAAAGACAATGTTTTTATATCTCACAAACAATGTAAACTGCAAATACAACTTCATTTGGTACATAGCTACAAGACTTTTGACACAGCTTACTCTGTGTTACTTTGTGGACATAGTGATTCCTTGATTCCCAAACATCCTAAATCAATATCAAAATAGCAAAGGATATAGAAAATCTAAATACAAAAAACCCCATATTTAATACAATTAGATTAGAAAAAAAAATCAGAGATTTTATGATGATCAACACTGATCATCCGAAAACTGTTTTCTGTACACCTTATTTTTCAGGGTAGCATTAAAACCGTACTGGTATAAAATCTCTGCTATTGCAGAATGGCTCTGTGGAAAGATGAAGCTCACCACGCACTGACAACATCTGTAGCTCATTCCAGCCAAAACAAAGGCAGCACAGCGTGCATAGTTGGAAGAAACATGCCCGAAACAAGCAATGTGCAAAATGAGCTGCAAAACAAAGTGATCAGCTCACACTAAGTTATACTGAAGAGACTCCCAGAGCCATGCACCCAGGCACAGTGATAGAAACAGTGCTGGCAAACTGATTCCAGAAGTTTTACAGTTCTTAGGACTAGTGATGAGCTACTGAAGATGGATCCTGGCCACCTTTCAAAATCTGCATTTGCCACATAACTTTCAGACAGCAATGACTCTATCAGGAACATTCCAAGGGCTGTTTATTTTTCATGTTATCCCACTAAAGCTTGGCTAGTCTTTGACGGCTGTGAAAATTCGCTGCATCCCTGGGCACTTAAACTATAAACCAAATTAGTAATCACTTCTCAAAAACGACAAGGTGCTGCTACTATGGAAACAGGCGGGAAGCAGAGGTTGTCAGCACTGCTCACTGGGAGACTACAGGGAACCGAACAGCAGCGTTCTGTTTCCATAACAGGTACAGAACCAGAGACAAAGAGAATTTAAAACAAAAAGAAAAACAATAAAAAAATAAGTCACAGCCCAGATAGAATAAAAGCCATGAAGAGTGCATGTGTAATGAAATGGGACTCAATACCAGAGAGGAAGGGAATCTACGAGTCAAAAATCCAAAAATCTCTCTACCATGCACCGAGTTTACGTAGCAGGTATTCAGAGATTCTATTAATAATCACACTTAAAACTTAAAAAAATAAATATACTGTAACCATAAAAACATTTAATCTGCACTTAAATATTTAACTTCAAAAGTCATACAGTATTATGAAACAAAACGTTTCAAATTGTATCTTATGGAAAACTGAACAAAATTGATATTTTTAATTATGAAAATGTTTTACTAAAAAGCAGGTGTTGGCCTGTTTCAAAACAAACCAACAGCACATAACCACCAGAAAAATATCTTTTTCTGAAATATTAAAATGAAGTTCAAACATCCTTAAGAGACAACGTTTCTGTCTGCAACCTAAGCTTTAAAAAAGTATCACCAGTGAAAGTTGTTTATACTTCCCAGAAAGGACAGATTGATTTGTTTTCCCATTAACACACTGCTTTTCCACAGGCTTGACAAATTACTGTGAACAAGGAAAGAATCCCAAAAGAAAGAAGAAAACCTGTTTATTAACAAATAGGAAGATTATTAGAATTTAAAAGCTCAATCATGAAAATGCTACTATTAGTTTTTTGGAACTTTCTGAGCACATTGTATAAGATTTTTTTTCAGCAACATGAGAATTTATTAAAGGATGATCAGAACATACAGTCTTTGTTGAGCTGATTTGTATTTAATAATTTATATAAAACTTTCACAAAGTCTGTTCTCCTTTTACAGAAAGGAAACAGTAGGCGATGTTATCTGGAAATTTTCAACCACAACTTTTTGCAAGAAAAAAAGAAAAATTGACTGTATTTAAATGAAAAGGCAAGAAAGCACAAGCATTTCAACTGTTATCTCTATTGTCCTATCTACTAGACCATGTTTCCTCTCCAAAATACTAATTTCTGTCTGGAATGCAAAAAACCTGCTGTATAGCTATTTGTATCTATTTAGCTCATTCAAGGTATTATTACTATTTCCTAAGTCACTACATAAAACTTACATTTTCAATACTATTTATTGTGTTTCATAAAAGTTCCATTAGAAACAAATTCAGAGCAAACAGAAGTTGGAGGCATAATTTCCATTTATTACTGTTCATAATACCTTTTTCATTCAGAGGTATCAACACAACCTATGGAATTTCTGCCATTGCGCTCAAAGACAGATAAAGGACAAAAAGAATCACAGCATGCAATTATTGTAATCTACCAAAACCAATGGAATATGTATTAAAGGTTATACAATACAATGTACAGTAATCCTATGGATATTTACGATGACCCAGTTGAAGAGTATTGTAAAAGATTATTATATGTTTTCAGTTGGTGGGGGTTGTATTCCTTTTCAAAAACAGACACCAGGAGGTCAGGATGATGTCTCCAGAGGAAAAGTGAGATCCCTTAGGAGCTTCCCTTCAGATGAACTGAAAGTTCCAGGGACCACAGCGAACACCAGGAGAAAAATCACAGCAAAGAACTGGGGGCCCGCACCAACCAGAGCCAGAAAGACTGATGAGAGGATCGGGAAGCAAACAGAGTTTGATGAAAAGAATCTTGTAGAGGCCAGCGAGGGCTCTGAAAAGCTTGCTAGGATTCAGAAAGTCATTTCTGAATGACACAGCTACTGTGGTTTGGTTCACATTCTCACATACAGCCATGTATTGAGCCATAGCTAAGGCCAACCTGAGGTTTTATTGAGCATCCAGGGTCTTGTCAGAGGTAGTTATGGACTATGCTCTCACACATGAAAGTCTTCTTGCAAAGCTTTATTTGTCTCCTATTCCTTCATTACTTAAAAGCATAACACAAAAAAATGAGTCAGACTGGGAATTTCATGTAATGTTTTCCCATACACTCCCTCTGCAGGAAGAAACAATCAGACACAAACTATTTTAGTTTCAAAAACGTTCAGGCAAACTAAACCACACAAGAGCCTTTGATTTTATCTCAGTCATCTGTTTCATTTATAAGCAAAGAATGTTCCATGTACTGCAATAAATTCAAAGCCTTCAATCTGTCTCCTGTCATAAGAAAAATGAGAATGTTGCAGTGCGAAAGATGGGAAAAACTATGAATTTCCATTAATACCTGAAGTGGCCAAACACCTTTTGACTCCAGAGTAAAGCAGAATACCATGCCCAATTTCCTTTATTCTGATATTCAAAAATAGAGAACTAATACAGCCACAACTCCAATTACCACTTAAAAATAAAAATTTCTCAGAACTTGATAAGCACTTATGACATAATTCTTAGCACTCTGAAGTCAAATGGACACCCCCATCTTCCCTCTAGGAAAGGAAAGCATAGCTAATTCAGAGTTATTACCACATGCTCCCTTTCATTATTCAATTCTTTAAGAAAGCACGGACATGCACAATTGCTAGTCCAACCTCCAGCAGTAATGGTATTCATCAGTAATCTTGTGAGCCTTTACAATGGCTCTACTACTTGACTTCAATCAGCTGTAAAGCTCTTTTATTCTGTTATCACATCAGTGTGAGGGAATGAATGCCAAGGATTGAATGCCCTCCTAAAGGAGCACAGTCATGCTGTTAGAATAGCAATGAGCTTCATCTGACACTGCTCAACACGTTCTTTCACACTCCCTCACTCTCGCAGAGAAACACATGCATGACAAAAATAAATGTCTCTTGAGTGGGAATGCTAAGAAACAAATCTACAGAATAATATACTAAATAGAGCATATCACAGTTTAATAGAAAGAGTTGGAAGTTGATAAAAAGGATGCAATTAATAGACAACTGGCAGCAGTTGTGTTCCATTTGTCAGAGGAAAAGGATGAGTGGAATGATTGTGCTACTAGTGAGAAAGACTCAGAATTTCCATACAGAATGTCTCATCTATTAATACTCAATTCTTCTTAAGCACTTTTTATTTTTGCTGATGCAAGGACCTAAGCACAGACTTGCTCTTAATAATTTTAATAAAGCAAAGAAAACTAGAGGTCAGATCAAAAAATGGAAGACTGTTGATATTCTAAACAGAATCTTTTGGTAGCTCAGCCTGTCTCCTCCCTGCACTGCTTAGTGGTGTGTACATGGCTTTAGCCAAAATAAGGAGACAAGCCTGATATGAAATCTCTGCTAATATGCCCCCAGAATCTAGACTGCCATATAGACAAAGCTATCAGACAACTCAGGAAGGCAACTGAACTGTCATTCACAACTTAATACTGCTTTTAGGACAAACTCAGAGGTTTTTACTTTTATTTTTGGAATTTCAAATACATCATCAACAGTCCACCATGAAAGCAAGCTATACTTTAGCAGGAAAAATAAAAAGTGCAGGAAAAATAAAAAGTGCAGGAAAACTAAAAAGTGAATTTTTCTAGTTCACATACATTAATGGATATTCAGTAATAAGTACATTATAAAGTGCTTTCCAAAAACTTGTATTTCATTAGTTAGTTATGATAAATTCCACTTTCTGACCACCTATAAAGCAGTATCTTTCCTCTAGAAAGATTATTTCTACTAAATATTTTTTAAATATTTAAATCAAAACATTTTCACAATGATACAGAAAAATCTACACAACCTTGTAGATAAGATAGAATGGCTGAAAGAAGGAAAGACATCAGAAAGCTGGCAAGAAAATGAATCAACTAACCTAAGAAAAAGTAATTCTTTTTGTAGGACATTCTCTTTTAAATCAACACTGAGTTGCAAGTCCATTAATTCTCTAAATGTTATACTTCATAACCACAAACCCAATGGGTTTACACTTCTATTTCCTGACAGTCACTAAGATATTCTGACTTTCTCCCTTCAGTTAAAATGTTTATATCAAAAAGAAATAATCTCCCTTGCATGAGAGCTTCTTTAAATTCCTGTGCTGCTCCATAAAGGATGAAGGATGGTGCTGTGGACTGTGAAATGCCTTTGTGTTTGACCAGAAGCAGATTATTTCAATAATGCACTACACTCTACAGTCCATTTTAGAGTGAACAGGAACACAGTGGAATCTCTCTGCTGTGAAGTATGCCAGCATCAACTCCAGCTTGGAGAAACAGAGAACGACTTTTGTGCCTCTTCTCAGGAATAAGGCATTGATGTGGCAAGTGAATGAGGCTTCTGAACACTGTTTTCAGAACACGAACTGACATCTCAGTACACCAGAGATGCAATAAAACTTAATGAGTGACTCAACTGATCACATTTTCTTGAGAAACTACACTGCTCCAGTGACATAAACAGCAACTTTTCCAGTAGGAATGTGTTAAATAGTTTCCTGCACCTCTCAATCATGCGTGTAAAAAGATCAAAACTCAGGATGAAGCTCTACAAAACACCTGCCCCAGTGAAAGTATATAGCTAAAATTGTATCTGCAGTAGTGCTAGACTTTAGTATACAGTATTTTGGTGACACCCTTTCCTAGTAATGTAAGGAAGAGAAGGCATCAACAGAAATCAGTAACGCATTGATATTTTTCTCTTTTTTTAGTGTAGGTGAGCAACAAAAATTTATCATAATGTGGTCAGGCAGTTGGACTAGATGATCATTGTAGGTCCCTTCCAAATGAACTATTCTATCCTGTTCTACTAATTACATCATAAAAACCAGTTATTAGCACATGCAGTCAGTAAAACTGACCCACATCTCATGCAGAAATGGGCCAGAAATGGCTGCTTCTTACATGGCCAGCCAGCCATTCCCTGCCTCTGACAACAGCATGATACAGAACTGCCCAGCTCTGCCCAGCTCCCTCTGCCTTGCCTAAACTTAATCATGTCTAATAATCAATAAAGTTCAATTAGCAAAGGATCCTTCTCACAGCCATGGGCAGGAAAGAAATCAATGACAGCTGAGATACCACAAGTTCAACCTTCTCACTGACTGGAGAACAAGAAAGCACTCACAACTCACACTTGGTTTCAGTAAATAGCATTATTTAAAAGAACTAGGCTGCACCAAAGGTAGATTGCAAGAAGACACATGCTTGATGAGATAAAGACCTCTCAAGGTTGTTAACACACTGTTTTTACACAAGATTAATGAACTCACGGGCACCACTTTTAGGATTATGTGTGAGATTAAGCTTGTTTTAGCACAGGTATGCATGACTCCACACGTGCTCATCTTCACACTTCCAAGAACTCCTTCTAAATATGAAGAGTTTTCTGATTCAGGATTTATTTGCACTTCTGAAAGCAATGAAGCAGAATAAGGGCAAGAAGAAAACGTAATAATGAATTGTTGAGTAAAAACATTTAATGAAGATTTAACTCAACAAAGTCTACTTTTCTACTAATACCAGCAGAATTTTTGGAAATGACACAAGGAAAAAATATTTATAGCAATAAGCTGATTAATCTGAATAAAAGCTAAGGGGATAAAATGCACAGAGTAATTTAAATCATAAATTCAAATGCATCTAAAAGAAAACACATAGTCATTATATTTTAAAACCAAAATGAGTAATTGGTAAATTCCTCATTAAAAAGTGCTTTACAAGACTTATTTACTACAGTAAAAGTACCTGCAACATTACTCCGACTTTGTATAATTTCCTGTTAATTATCTAGACTTAGCAATATGATGGAAAACCTAATAATTTGGTATTTAGTACTTATATAAAGGGACAAACTGGAAGAAAACCAAATTCCGAATGGTTTTAAATTACTCAAAAAGATGAAAGAAATTTTTATCTTCCCTTCAATTTCCAAGCACTTATTTGAGGGATCAAAGCATGTTAACACAACTGTTTTATTTAGAAATATTAAAAACAAGATGACTCATCTCTCCTATACTTTGTTCTCCCCGCTTCATCCCTGCTCCCCTGCTGAAAGAATAACATTAGGTTTTGTTAATGCTGTTAATCAATATAAATGTCTTATCTGTAGTGGAAAACTATCATGATTAAAATTAAAGAAATATTTATTTCCAAATATATGTGCTTCTGGCATTTAGACACATACAAGAGCAAAATTCTTCTGATATTAATAATGTGGAACTAAATAAGATATAAATTATTAAAAAGGGGATTACTGGAAACACTGGAGGTCAAAATGGATGTTTGCTTGAGACCAGGAAAAGGAAGCAGTAAAAAGAGGAGACAAACAAAAAGCAGATCTTTACTCTATGAGCAATTTTAACACCTAAAGGAAACCACTTTGCAGTTGGAGTAAGTTTATTAACCTTAGAAAGGCCTACCTATCAAAATCTCATTAAAATTAAGAACTTTGATGAATAATTATTTAAAGGCTTTCTTAATTAGAAGCAAAGATATAATTTTCCTATAATACAAACCATATTTTATGTAAAATATTTGTATCCTTTTTTTTCTTGACATTTTTCTCTTTTTATTTATTTGTCAGCAAATCAAGCAACCTGCTGACCTGGACTTAACAAAGACGCCAGCTCTCCTCACAGCTCTCTTCATATATTTCAAGACCAAAGAAGGAAGTTAAATTTTCCTACTGTGTTATGTTGCAAGGTGCTCAAATAAAATGTACATGGAAAGAAGAGCACAAAATATAACCAAAAAACAAAAGAGGACACATTTAAGAATATTGCTTTTAAACAAAACAAATGTACATAGAAAACACAGATTCCAATGTCTCGCAAATCAACGCATTGCACTTTTCTATTTAAATATTTAAATTAGTAGAAAAACTCAATATCAATATTGCAAGCTAAAAAATACTGTGAACGAAGAAATGCTGCCTAATTTTGCATGTCAACTCTGCCTTCCTTAGACCCTAGAGGTAACATAAAACATTCCAACCATGATGTGGTTATGAAAAAACACAGTGCCTTGTAGAAGAAAGGCAGTCTTGAATCACATGCAGTTTGTAAAAAACTGTAAAAAAATAGTATCTTGTTCAAGGTTTCTAACCTAAAGATCTTTTTCTATGTGGAATATGTGCAAATGTTATCAACGGAGCTTCAGTGTCCCAGTATGGCTACTCTAGAAGAATGTAGGTTGAATATCTTGTCTTTGACAGTAGCAGTAAGGGAAAACTCAAGGAAGTGCAAGCTTTACATAACTTCTTCCCATCCACCAGCATCATAGACCAGAGGTATCTTGATCCATATATTGGAATCGGCTTCAATTCCTAATGACAGATTTTTCTCTCACAAGTTTGCTCAGTCCCTTTTTGAATCCACATAACATTCAGGACCCATGGAGTGTTGCGGTAAAGAGTTCAACAATTAAATTGTGTGCTGTGTAAAGAACTATCTTAGGCTTGGACCTGACACCAGTTTTTAAATGTGACTAATCTTTTCCCTATGTCACATGTGCTTTGTACACTTGTGCTGCATTCTCCTCTCAATCTTTTTTTCCCCCCCAGGCTAAGGAATCTTGAAGGTGCAATTCTTCAATTTGACTTATACTTGACTTCCTCCAACCTGTTCCATAGGAACACCACAGATTTATATAATGCTAAAACCAGGGTCTCTTTCATTCTTCTAACATTTTCCCAGAAATATTATGACCTCCAGTTCTCATTCCTAATTGGCAACACACAGTTCATGGTTAAAGATTATGTACCAGAATATAATTTCCTTTATCTCCCCAAATCTTTCCATATCACTTTACATTTACATGAATGGGAATTTCAAGTGCCATTGTATTTTTATCCCTCTGTCTCAGAAGGTCTTTCTGCTTTTCTTGGTGTGTAAATTCAGTTCTATGCTTTTTCTAAATGAGCTTTTACCAGCTGCAGGCTTTCCTATTCTGTTACTCACTTCTTTCCCTGATCGCTTGTGATACTAAATAATGACATGTTCAAAACTAAGTATGTAACATTTACATAACACATGTACAACTAGCACACTTAGGAAAAATACAGACATCTCCAGTACTTTCTGTTCATCAACTTAAAATTGTATTTTGATCTGAAAACTTTCAACTTATTATACTGCCAGATACCACTCTTTTGTTCAGATACGAAATAAAGGAGTATCTGTTTTGTTTCAACTTCATCTACTGTGCATTTCAAAGTAACTGAATGACCTTTTTTAAATTTCTAATCAACAAAGTAAGTTTCTTCACAGTGAATAAAGGAGAAATAGTGGTATATCAAAACACCTTTCCATTAGTACTTCCCAGAGGCTCACACTGTATTCTCTGAATTGATAACTACTCAGCAACTTTATTATGTCAAAACTGGTAACAAGGAAAAGGTTCACCAAAGATACTTTAACTTCAAACTACCCTGAAATGTGTTTAGTGGGTTTTTTTGGATCTGCTCCCCAACAGTAGTATTTCTGTGCACTTTTTCTCCACTTTGACATTTTAATAATAAATCACCACAGCTATTAATATTTCCTCTGTGTTCAGTCTCTGAAGTAATGTGATACAACAGAAAGTAATAGCAGAGTTAAAATAACTAAGTATATCTAAAGTATACTAGGATAAAATGACACTTAGACATGCCTTTTTAGTCAGTAGGAAAAAAAACATCATCACACCAACATTAGAAATAAACCTCTTATAATGAATCTCTGTTTTAAAATATGACTTAATCTGAAGGTTGAAAGATCATCAGACAGGAAGATAACGTGAGCTTTATATGAATCACTACTAATCAGCGGATAGCTGATAGGAAAGTATCTCTGATTGAAATGCTATATTAAAAAGTATAGAAAATATGTACCTTAGTTCTTTTTAAAGTATCAGCTGTAAGTTTATAAACTATATTTTAATTACTGTTGATGAGCAACTGGCATGATATAGGTTTTCCTGTTCATTACTGACAGTTGCATACCAGCTTGCCAGTTAAATCTTTGTTAATATTCTCATTTCTAAATGCTTTGAGTGTGATCAGTGCTTACTTTCTGCTAGGAAAAAGGCATAAAACACAAGTTCAAATGCTTACTGGGTTTATGAAGAAGAATATTGCAAGCAGGATTGCTTTGACAGTTTGATTAGATTAACACAATCCATCAGTTTGCACAACATACGATGCTCTTCAAAATGCAGGTATTGCAACTTCCTTAGTGGATGCTAACGCCTTTAAATTGAAATGCACTGGTATCACATCTTGCCAATGCAAATTTCCATGGAAAATAAATTGAAATACACTGAATGGCATCTGATGATGACATTTATAAACAGAGTCCTCTGACAAAAGAATAAGTTAAAAAAAAAATGAAGCATAACTACCTGTATGTTTTCTTCTGAAGATGCAACTATATTTTAAAAATTTACATGGAATTTGTAACTAGTTTATATATAGGGAAAGCTACTTGACAATTTTTGGAATTGTTGAGCTATACAGGAAAAAATTACTAAAACACAAATTGAAAAATTTGCAAAATAGTCAGCATGGTCATGACTAACCAGCACTCTTTCTATGACAAGGTGACCTGCTGTGCTAGGTTCTGATTTATGATTGCAGAAATAAATGATGAACTGTATCGTGGATTTTATCATGTAATCATGATACAGCAATGTCATCAAATCTAGATATATGTGAAGTTTTGTTAACCAAGCACAAATAGTCTGAAATGACTACTGTAAAATGTGCACAGCTTTTCCACTTTTTTCAGAAGACGCACTGAGTAACATTAGATACTGACGAAGAACCATTTGATAGACTGCACTGATCCCCATATAACAACAAAATGCACTACTGGCCTTGACATAATGTCTAATTAATCCAGGATTATGTGAGATGGAACGAATAGGGTTATCTGAAAGCTTATGTTAGCATTCACATTAGCAAGTAACTGAAGGCAACAGGAGATGACAGGAACATCAGAGCAGGCTGGGCTAAAGTTCCTACAGGATATTGCCTATAAGCACCTACAAGTACAAACCTCATAATGAGCAGCATGGCTATTAGCACCACATCGTTCAAAAAAGCTACAAGTTTTCATTTCCATGGCTGTAAAAAATACATCTTTAAAACAACAACTCAATGGTACTAGAGAGAGAAAACATTTTTAATTTCAAAAAAACAAGGAAAATACAAAAGCTGCAATTGGAGGACTTGGAAACAAAGGTAGAAAGGTGGGTGAATTGTCAGTGCTGCTTAAAACAGAGGAGAAATAAAAGCTAGCCTGTGTGAAATTAAAGCATTGTGAACCCCTGCAAATGGAATGAAAAAAAATCAGTAATCAACTAAATACGAATGTGCTTTATTACTCTGCTAAAGTGGGCTGAAGTATCCTTAGTGTAATACTATTCAACATTTCAAAATAAGAGTAGCTAAATTCAGTATATAGCCCACTATAAACATTAGAGAAAAGGGTATTGTTCGACTTCACAAATTACCAGTTCAACCAGAGGCACTTAAAAGAAAAAAAAAAAAGGTATGGTTTTTTAAATTCATTTCATAAGTTACCTTCAAATGAAGTTGCCAAAGGCATTTTTTGCAACCTCTGTCAGTATACACAAATGACAAACCTGTGCCATTTGCAACACACAATTCAACTTCTATCTGATTGCATGAATTCAGTATTTCTTAAACATCAGGGTTAATGCAAACTGAGAAAGCTTTATAAAGTACACTATTCTTTCTTACAATTAACTTTTTTATTAAAGTTAACCCACATATCTCCAGAAGAATTTATCTTCCTCAATTACCACCAATCACAGCTTTCGAAAACTACAACAGCAGATGTGGAGTCACCATACCTGAAAGCTGTTTCCCACTACAGCTATCTTCACTTTGTAAACTCTTTCATTGTTTACAAAGTCCTGACAGTATTGCAGCACAGTAATGATGCTCAAGTTGTGATTCAGACATTATAGTTAGTCTTGAGTGAGTGTTTTAGAGAAATTTGAATTTTAGCTTCATTGAAAGATATCATTACCCTATGGAACATTATTGAAGACAACTGAGTTATGTGAAATGAATCTCCCCTACTGACTCCCATGTAAAAGTTTGTTAAATGGTTTATTGCCCACACAGTGAAAGTGGATTAGAGTGCAGCCAAAAAGGTTGAATATAGAAATGAATCTTCATTCAGAGACATATGTTTTCAAAAAGGTAAATAGACTAGGCAAAATTTCAAACAAAACGATAGATGGAAGCATCAAATTAATTCACTAATTTAAAATATGAGGTTATTATTAGTAATAACGGATTTGTATACTCAATCAGAATAACCAGTACAACAACTTTGTATTTCACAAACTGTACATTCACGGTATATACTCTGTTCAGAGACCTGAAGAATCAGAACAACTTTTTTTCTGAACTAATGCCCAAGTGAAAATTTCTATGTGAAGTTTTTTGTTGTGTAGAAATGTATCTTAGCAGCTAAAGGTGGCAAAGATTTAGTAGAATAATGTTTACTAAAGACAGCCCAGAGGACTGCTGAAATCATTTAATTTGAAAACCGCTGTCCATTCGCATGTTAGGCATCACTTTAGAACTTCTTCATATTCACCCCACACTGCAGTATAAGGAGCATTATTTCAGTTTCACACTACAAAAATATTAATTCCAACTAAGCACAGAACAGCCAACATTTATCAGATTTATACACACTTTGAAATAGTTGGAGTTTTTTGATCAGTAGTTCCTGAACTACTGCTGGGAGAACAGAAACTAAATTGGGATAACCATATGAATACTTACAGAGAAAAATGTCAAGAAAATGAAGGAACTGAATGATAGAACATCTGAGTAATGACAGAAGAAGAAAATTACATATTCTATCTGATTTAAAGGGATTCATATTATTTGTATTAGATGAAAATTCAAAAAAAAAAAAAAATAGGAATTGAGCTTTTTGAAATCCTGTGAGGGGAAAGTACAGTACAGATTGTCTGGAAAATGCAAGAGAAAAATATTTTGAACAAAAAATCATATGAAGAATCCACTAGAAAAAGTTATGAAATAAGAGAAGCAATAGCTCTATTGAGGAAAAGAGGAGTTCTTGGTATCAGTAATTGTCATCGGCTATCTCAGGAGGACTGCCATATAGACATTCTGAAACACGTATCTTAACTAAGGAAGACGGATCAGGAAAAAAAAGGTAGATATGCAAATCATTGGCATAAGCTGACAGTGAAATTGTAAGAAAGTCTCAGATCACTCATGAATAGCATGGAGGAGGAAGAGTGAAAAAGAACCAAGAACCCCTGTGAGACTGGAAGAAAGAGCAGAATAGCTCTCAAAATAGACAGCCAAGGACAATGCAAGTGGCAGAGCAAAGCACAAGACTGTCACGTAACAGGAATACAAGAAAGGCCAGAATATTAAAGAAGTAGTGATCATTACCAGGAGCTAAAGGACTGGAGAGACAAAAGAAGATAAGATTTTTAATATTTCATGTAGTTCTAATGAGGTTGTGTATTCCAGAAACAAACAGCAATCATACCAGTTTCATAAGCCCTCCACAAGGATCTACGCTGCTATATAGAAGTTATTTTTACTGGATTTTACTGGATTTGTCAAATATTAGTTTGTCCTTTCTCCCTCCCACCCCCCCGAAGTTGTGTTTGAATTTAGGTGTTATGTCTTACACAGTGGCAAAGAGCTAAAATTATGTTTAACGTTTAATAGATTTTCTGTGCAGGCTGCGTTAACTATGGATGTCTTAATAAATTTGAAACAAGGAACCAGAGAACTGTACAACATGTTAGGACTTTTGTACATTTGTTCAGGTTTTAACAGCAACAAGACATCCGAACAAAAAGGGAAAAGTCAAATGGCAGTCATGGTTTAGCTGTTAGTGCTCACTTCTACGAACAATAACCGACACAACTAACTGGAGCTTCAGAAAAGAAAACAAAGTAGATTTAAAATACTAAACTAAACAACTTGAAATTGTAGTGTAGTCTTAATCGTAATGTAGTCTTAAAACACATCAGTGAAGCTCAGTGAGGAAGGGCTCTATGGGAGGAAGGAACATAAGATTAAAGAGCATATGGATGTAAGAAAGGCAATTTTCCTTTTTGTCTTCTTGTATAGCAACACAACTCTCTTTCAGACTTTGCTCTTTGAGAACAATACTAATTTTAATAACGCCTTCTTCTAGAAACACAGGCTACTTCAAAGTAGCCAAGAAGTAAAACAAACTGTTTTCTAGACTGTGTCTAAAATTCTACAAATATCTGGTATGTGTTCATCAAGATCCTGATCAATAAAGCACTTGAGAGTACATGCTTAAATAAAAAAATTCATTACTTGTTCTATTGAAGTCAATGGGATTATTCACTTTCTTCAAGCTAAGCTAAGCATAAGAAAAAGTTCTTTCTCTCTGCATTCACAATCAACTTTCATTTAACCACAGAAAAATTAACATCTGTTTCATCAGTACTGGAAGCTGCCTAAAGAACTTGAGCCTAGAAAAATCTACAGGCTTCCCTATGCATATCACTAAGTTTTGATTTTCTGGTTTTTGCATGTCTAAATACCTTCCTCATAAAAAAGCATGGGTTCTCATCTTTTTCCTTCTTTTATTTTCCACACTGAATCTTCCCTGATGTCAATGAATGCTACCAAAGAAAAATGGACAGAAATGAGCAATACACCAACGTATTTCCAATTCACACTTACTTACATTAAAACAGTTGTTCTAGTGGTCAAGAATTTTACATCATAAGAAGTCCTTTTAAATATTATGAAAATAATTTTAACTCACTTTTTTGCAAAAATGCAGAGAGCTTCCATTTTAAGACGAAGATTTTTAAATTTGAGTACCTACCAGCATGCTGTGTATTTATGCTACAAAGCTAATGAAGATGGAGTCAATATGTTCAATGGAGCCTAAAAAGGTATTCAGCTGATGAGCCACTCTAAACCATAAATCTCATAAATCACTCTAAATCTCTCTCTAGGCTCCTGAGTTTATTTACTGGGTGAAGCATAGATAGCCAACACAGCAACGAACACAAACTTACAGAAAGACACCTATCTTCTTGTATTTATATCTCAAACTGAACCCCACCTCTGCTGTTCACAGCAAGCCCACTGGTAGGAAGGACAGACTAGGAACTTTGGAGTTCCAGATCTGACAGACCTCTGAACACAGAAATTCCCGTGTATTGGCAAGTAATATGCAAACCCATTCAAAGGCATGCATCTGTGCCAGTTAACAACTCCAAATGTTATGGGGAGTCATATTTAAGCATCTCATAGAGGCTGCTACTGTCAGTTTTATATTTGCCAGTGCCAGTGCTAGTGAAACTGCAGATCACAGTTGGGAAGCTGAATGTGCACACTGCTCCGTGCTAGAATGCGGTCCAGCAGAAAATCAGGACCCACTTAGTCTGCTTTCACTGAGAATTTGGGAACCCTGTCTCTCCACAAGAAACTACAAAATAAATTGGAAAAACTAACAAACTAGACTTGGATGATCAACAAAAGAGTACCAAACATATATACACACCATATTAATTCTACAGACACCATCTGGCTTTTTTCTATTCTAGGAAAAAACCTGTGAGTTACATTCATATATAAAATACTATCATATATGAATGAGAGTACTCTAAATTCACACTGAAAAGCTGAATTATTGTTCAAGAAAATTGTTTTTTCTCCCTTGTGCACATAATCCTTAGGCATGTTAAAAACTGTACGTAAAGTTATACTATATATATATGTATACATATATGGTTAAAGCAGTGTGGTTCTTTTTTTGATTAACACCCTTACCTTCTTTTCTTTGAATTTTCTATTATTTCAGACTGCACTTAACACAAGACAAACAATAAGAGATTAGTGACTTCAGTAGTGCTGTACCACTGAAATATAATTGCCTGCCACAATAAATTCCTAATGAGCACAACCCTTGCCAGGGGAAGGTTGCCCTGGCAACAAAGTTATTCCAGAAGGTAACTATCCATGTGGTAGAAGGCAATGACACCAAGTTGTCTGACAAAGATTTGAAAACTATAAAAACTTTTCAATTGCTCAAGTTCAACAGAAGCTTGATGTACCAGGAGTCTGTTGACACAAGAAAATATTGACTTGCTGAATAGAAAAGGATTGAGAAACTCCCAAATGAATGCAGAGTTAGAACAACGACCTTATGTTAAAATAGGTACATGTCTGGATTGCCAGTCTTGCAATAAAAAGTTCTTCTCTCACTGGTTCATGTCTTCCTATGGTTCCAAATAACTAAATATGATTTAAACCATACTTCTACATTTACTTTTAAAGAGAACAATGTGAAAAGGTTTTCCTGAATTATAATGGAAGCTGGCGAGGTCAAGTCTGGGCTCAGGAGACAGTAGGACGGTGAATTCCAGCTCTGAGGTAGGGAACTAAAAAGATTCCCAAGAGAAAACAAGAGGTGGCAGAGAGGCATGACCTGAGTACAGCCTCCTGAGGACACTGATGCTTTTTAACCCAGGAGCTGGTTTCTCTTACAGTATATGGCAGGTAGTGACAAGAAGAGTCACTACCAAGACACACAGTATTTTTACCTTTAGTTCCTAAGAAAACTTAACTTTCATGTCTGCATTTTACATCTGGCAGGAAAGGTTATATCCCACTATGTCTGTCTCCTCTAGTCCAGAACATTTAACCTACTGGCCAGTTTCAAATTGACAAATGCCTAGAAATCTGAAAGACACGATCCTACCCACATGTTAGTAACTGGGTATTAAATATTCATACATTCAGACACTTCTTACAAGGTAACTAAGCCAGATTCTAAAATAATTGTCTAAATGAGAGAGAAAGTGTTCATGAATTAAAAAGACAAAAATAACAGAATAGAATCTGTGTTGTTCACTAAAATACTAAGTGGTCTTGAAAAATATTTGTTTGGTAGAGATGCAAAATTATTCAGAATATCTTTTACTGGTAAAAAATAAAGTTGGTTTCAAAAAGTTTCAGAAAGCTGTTGTGCCACTGAATAATAAAATGACAAATGAAATTCAGTCTGAATATCCACACAGAGGTAAAAACACTGCAAAGAATAAACATCTGATGTCATCCATGACATGAACCACTAAGACAGTCAAGCTGGAATAACTATGAACAAATATCTGAAGTACTCACCTTTGACAGAAGAAATGGCATGAAAAATTACAAATAAAGAAATAAAAAAATAGGAAACAACTTAAATCTCATTTATGAATCCATGGTGTTCTCATCTCCCAAAGAAGTTTCCATTTACTACACAACAAAAATAAGCACTAAAAGCACATGAAATGGCTTTTGTAAGTACAGATATTTTCAGCTTGTAAAAGGAGTGATTGTATACAGAGATAGAAAACAGTTTTGAGACAGTTGATGGGGGAAAAGTGAATAAAGAATGATTTGACATAATTTCCCATCCCATCATCAAAGAAGTAAGTGGAAGTGAATTCAAAAGAATCTTCTGTTAAATCAAAGAAGGAAAATTTCTTTTCACACTGCATAAAGAAATTGCAAAAAAATCACTGCCACAGGATGTTTTAAGCAGTATACTTCAAAGCAATTAGATACATATTTAATAATACTCAATAGGCATTTTAAAAAAAATCAGTGTAAGAGATAAATATATAACGAAGCTTGCAAGTAGAAGAAGATGGGAAGGTATGTATCTTCCCCACTGTTTTGCTCTCATCCTAAAATGTTTGTCTTTGTTCATTTAACCTAACCTGGTTCAAGGATCTTTGTGGTCCAAAAAGACCAGACTGTAACAGTGAGAGGTCTCATACTCTCTAAATTTCTGGCCATGAAAAATTAAATTTGATTTCAGCACTTGTATTTTGAATCTCTTGTCTCAGGTGGCTTAAGGCTTTGATTGAGACCAGAGTAGCAATAATATCTTTCTTTTATAGATTCCACAGTGTCTTTTGAGAAATGCACTCCAGTTTCAACTTTAATTGATTTTTTTTTTTAAATAAGCACTAAACACAAGACAACTCTACCGGAAAACACTTAAATCATTCTCATGTCCAGGGACTGAAATTCTCTGATTGAGCCTGTGCGAAAAATAGAAACATAGGAAAAAAACTATAACTGCATTTTTGAACACTTCCTAAATTCCAATGACTAATGGCCAGACAAAAACCACTATCATGTATAACCTTTTCCCCGCTCTTTATCTCTCTCTTTTTTTTTGGGGGGGGAGGGCAGGGTGAAGGGGGAGCAAAAGGTGGTGGTGTTACAATTTATGTAACCAAAATTTTATTTTAATAATTCCCTAGACTTAGACATCTACTTTCTATTTGGATAAAGATAAAACCTGTCTTCTGCAGTTTTTCATGAGCTTACTAAGACTGCTGGACTTTCAGCACTTCTGGAAAATTGTACCAATGTTATTTCTTAAAACTTAACATTAGATGCCCACTTTTAAACAAAATCCCCTTAATCAAAACCTAGCCATGAGCTACATAAATGATACCAACAAATAAATGGGAAACAAATATGTCTGTTGCCACAGTGGTCAATAAAGCATATGAGATACATGAAAATAAAAATGAACACTAAGTCAAAGAAATGAAAACTACACTTCAGCCTTCCTTGAAGAAGGGAAGGATATAAATGGTGGTGTGATAATACATGTGATAATACATTTACATTTTCCAGAAAAAATAGTGGTTATTTTGGGCAAAGAAAGCATCGGCCTCCTCGATTAAGAAAAAAGAATAAATTTCAAGGAGGAAAAAAATGTATTTTTCTAGACCCACCTGCAGGATTTCAGGAAGAAAGATACAAGCCAGCAGGCTCCACCAGCAACAGGTGCTCCCTATTGAAGTTTGTCTAAGGGATGTAACCTGAGAAATGTACTATCTACCAAGAAAGAAAATCTTCTTAGGAAAGATGGCAAACAAGAACAAGCAATCATTCTGATCTAACACTAGGGCTGAAATCACAGCTCTTCTCTCTCATCCTCTCTCCCTGGCACCGGCTGTGGTACTCATCAGCCTCCTCACTTCCCTAACGTGAAGAAAACTAACAGATACTGCCAAGGAGCTGAGGGGAACAGAAACAAGAAGAAAAACCTATTTCAGCAGTGAGACAGTAAATCAACTCACCAGTACTGTCAAATTCTATCAGTGTTATTATTTGCTTTTTTCGGTGTCTTTTGTTAATCTTTGTAACTGTTTTGCATTTTACATGGTAGGATTTTATAAATTCTTTCATTTGGGCTTAATTTTACACGGTAAGCCTTAAGGTACCTTAGTAACACTAAAGTTTTCCTCACACAAGAACAGGGCAATGCTGTAAAGTAGGACAGCAGGGCACTGTAAACAGCACCTATCTCAACTCCCTGATTTTGTTTTTCCAATGAATCTGAGTGCATTATTCATGCCAACTGCATCAGCTACTTACTGGTGAGCTGGCAATACAGCAGTCAGCTAAATGGTACGAAACAAAAATGCCTCCTGGCAGGTGAAAATATTAGGCTGCACACTTCAACTCTAAACATTCGCACAGCATATGACAGCACGTATTTAGAATTGAAAACTAACATACATAGCTGCTACTTTATTTTCCTTTTCCTTTTCCATTTTCTTTTCTGAGCAAGTTTTTACCCATGAAACCTGTGTTGGTGTCTCTTCTGCAAATTGTGTACTACTACTATGGTGAGTTACACAGAGAAATCACTGCACAAAGGACAGCACAAAAAGGTAATTTATGTAAGAACATCAGATCAGAAGGTAAACACTTTAATGAAAAATACATCCACTCCATTCTACATGAAAAATAAATAAAATTAAGTACTTTTATGTCAATGAAAATTCCTACCTTATTTAAAACACCAGTCAGTATAACACCTTGTTATCTTGCATTCAGATCATTTGATGGCATTGTTAGAGACTTCCTTCCAGCTGCAAACTAACTACAAATCAAATGTAGTTCTCAACTCCATATTTAAGCAGTTAAAAAATACTGATAGTCCAAACTAAACACTGTTCTGCTCTAAGTATTGGCATACAAGCACTGACATTCAAGTCTTTTACTGCCATTTCTGGTCAAGGATGAAGAATTAGGAATGGCTGCCACCACTGAAATGGCATTGCTTCCTACCCCCCAACACAGGAGTACACAGCTACATAAACGCAGCATATCCTAGAAGTGCCTGAAGGACAACACACATTTTAAGAATTTAAATAAATGAAAATAAAAACTTCAATGGAAATTTCAATGAAATTTCTTAGTCTGAAGAAAAGATACTTTCTGAGATTTGATGGTAAGCATATAAAATACTTATCTAGAGTAAGATAGCACAGATGCTGAGCACTGAGGCTTCTCCACCTTTTCTAATACAGTATGTTGAATCTTGAGTTAAAGTTAGAAGCCCACAAAAGTCAGTTTCAAATAGCAAAGCAATCTTTAAAATAGTGTCAAAGCATCCTTCTGTCAAGGACCAAATATAAAACTAACTTGCATTTTTTAAGTCCATAGAAATATGTAAATTTATATATCCTGAATAATTCAGCCATCGTGTTACTTCATTTTACCAATCCTCTGTGCCAAAAAAAGATGATAACATATAAGATAAAAAGGCAAGATAGAATAAAAGATAAAATTCAGGTCTTATGTGACACTATTTTGGTTTGTGGACATGAACATTCATATTAATCCATTTCAGTTCTGTGGATTTAAATTTTAAATGTCTTGGGTATAACTTGACAAGCAATTTCTATTTTGCAAGAATTTACAAGGTATTTACTGCATTTATTTAAAAACAAAAAAAAGCAAAAAAAAAAAAACAACAACAAAAACAAAGCCTGAAACAAGTGCAGAAGTGGGATAATTCCCTCATTAAAATGCAATTCAGGTTAAAGAATAAATCAAACTAAATACTTAGGGCTAAAAAGCTTTCTCAACATATCCCTTGTAAGCAAATTGCATAATGTCTTTACTTTTTCTACTTTATGCAGTTCTTCAGAAGACAGTGATGTATTTTGTGGATTTCATAGATACGGTTACAGAATGACAGAGTATTTACTGAAGCGAGGATTTGGGAACCTTTCCAAATTTCTCTTCCCCTCAACTCTAACTAGCTCCAGTACAGGTATTTTGGATATGTTCAATGATTTACTCCACAGACCCTAACAAATGACTGATGGCTCCTAAATTAAACTAGACAGAGAATATGATTCCAGCCAGAGTACTCTTACATTCCACCACAGAGGTGGACATCATTAAAGTGTCCAGTTCTATTCTCACCAAAGTCACTGCAAGAACAGTAACAAACATCGAGAGACAGAATGTGGTTCTAACACCTCCAGCCAACAGCAGTTATCTGTCACAATAGGAAATACACAACAGCAGACTATTTAAGTGTGCTGCTTTTCTCCTGAAAACCCTCTGTTACAGTTCACGAGAAACTGGGGCCTGCTGTGAGAATCACTAACCTAGAATTTAAGCTGGAAACAGCACAGTATTTATTTTTCCACTGCAACAGAGGAAAACAGGCAGCTTGGCGAAACAAGGCATGGATTCAACTTTAATGGCGAGAGAGGAAGACAAAAGAGAGAAAAAATTTATTTTCTGTAAAACATCAGCAGCAGATCCTCTCTTTTAAGAGGTGCCACCGTTCTCTACCCATTGGATTTCTGCAGGACACAAGCCAGAATGCACTCCTGGTGCAGACATGAAGGGATCTGACATGCACTGCCTTCCTATTCCTTCCACATGAAAGAATCTGACTGTCCCACACATCCTGGACCCTCCTCTGGCGCTGCTTCTATGCTATTCCTGCATCACAAAACACATTGGCACTAGAGATGACTGTGAACAGGGCCTTCAAAATGCCCCATCCCTTCCCAAGAGCCACAAGGTAGGTAGAGTCTGAGCAAAAGCCTGACATCAACAGTGCAGGGATGAATGTCTGTAGTCCCTGTTGATGTTACATTACAACATGATTAGTTCATCTTTCTGAACTCAAAGTGCAGGTAAAGCGATTTCTGTTTACAGTAGTTCAAGAATATCAGGGGGTAAAAGTAAGTATAGACACATCCTAAGTACCCACTGAAATAGCAGACAGTAAAACTGTGTAAATCTTAGCAGAACTCCCATGTTTCCTTAATTTACTGCTTTNTAATTCGGAAGGAAGGGGGCTGCATTTCCTCTTCCAAGGGAGGCTCCTGCCTTCCTTAGCAGACTCCTGTCTTTTCAAACCAAGACAAGGACACATGAGGTAGCAAAAGCAAGCCTGATAACAGGATCATCAGCCTTTGAGTACAGGGAGAAAAGCAGTTAAGCATCTATCCAGCCCTTACAATTATTGGTAGGATTGTTCCTCCCATCTGTATCTGGAAAGCTAATTATATTTCTTGCCTTTACTCATTTTACATCTCTCTTTTAAATCCAACATCACAGGTCCATCCATAGCTAAACCCTCTAAAAAACTTCTTTAACAATATATCTCGAAATTAGATATATATTTTGGCCTATAGCAGGCTTTACCGTTAAAAATATGAAACAGACAATAAAATCAACTGAACAAATTCCATCTCCGAAGTGTTTTCCATTAGGAAAGCAGCAGTGCTAATAAAGTTGTAAACAATTAAGTTAAAAATCATATGCAACAGAATGGCTCAATGACAAGTTGGGTAAAAATCTGTAACGTTATTGCTTAACACTTTAGCAAAAACTTTGCACGAACTTTACTGGCTCTTGCAGGTTCACTGCATTTCTTATCCATAGTATCAGGGTGAAAAGATCCATATTCTAGTTTGATAATCAGTGTAATATTAGCACAACTGAAATCTGATTAGCAACTTGAGGAATTACTTGAGGTTGTTTCAGAAAAAAGGTTGGTAATAGAGGTGTCTACATTAAGATATCCTTACTGGTTTTAAATACACTATTAGACAAGACATGCGTACAGAACAGTCTACTAAATAATGAAACCTAGAAAACAGTACAGATCTGCTGCACCTGCTGAGCCAAAATAGAGAACTACTCCTTAAGCCTGTTTAATATCCAAAAATAGCCCCCACTCTGGGTATAAAAATTCCATTTAGGTATTTAGATATAAGAAACCTTGATTTAAAAGATACCTTTGAAAATCCCATGCAAAGACTTAAGCATTAAGCTTTTAAATATATCAGAATTTTTAAAAATTATAATTAAATAATCAGAAACACTTATTATGGATAAAGATCCCATTGAAGCGCAACTTGAGAGGTGCCTATGGACTAGCAATGAGAAAGGGCTCCTTTGAGCATGGCAATAGTTTGAGAAATTAACCTCAGACTTCATTTTCAAAGGAAAATTCTCAACATTATCATAGAATCACAGCTCAGAGATGAGCTCGAACTGAAATTCTGTCAAAAACATCTATTTTTGGGGCACATATTAACTGGATTAAGGAGGCTCTCTTCTGTGATTTTATCACATAGATAAGGCCAATGATCAGGTACCAAGTGAAGTGCTAAAAGTTAGCATGGTAAAAAACCTTCAGGAGCTAGAAATACTGCAGCAACAGCAACAAAATTATTCAAAAGGAGATAAATTAATTACAGTAAAACATTTAAATAGCTCAATCTTTCAAATTATCAGAAAGGTCTTATAAAGAATAAATATTTTACACTGCAATAAAATGCCAGGTAAAAACGGGTATCACAATGAGTAACAATGAGATATTATAATGAAACAAACGAGGCAAAAGAACCTCAGATGGAAAAAATAGCCATGTTCAATTCAGATATTTGTTGAAGATGAGCAACCAAACAAACTCTGCAAGGATACCACCTTCTAGAACAGATTAACAGTAAAACTGATAGATTCCTCATTTCTTAACATGTTCTTATCAGATTTGGATACCATCAGACTTCACTGAAACAACTTACTGGACTCATTAAATGAAGAGCAAGCAGTTCTTCACCCTGTGTTACAGGTCTGGATAGATGGTCTAAGTAGACATTCTGGCATTAAAGTGTATGAAACTAACTGAACATTTCTACATAATGAGTAGACATACGGACAATGATATTTAAAGATATTACGTCTCTTTACAAAGCACAAATTATGAATTAGTCTCATATTTACTGACTAATACAGTTAAAAATTCTTATGGAATTTAAAATATTATTACTTTTCCCTCCCCTCATTAACTTCAACAACAAAGCTGTAGATAAAGATATATAGTTTAAACATACAGTCAAAAATTGCAACCAGAAGCTACTGGAACATCAAGTAATAGAACTAAGAATGGGTAAACCGCTTTTCTCAAATATCGATTCTTTCTCTTGACAATAGGAAATGAAATTGTTCAGGAAAAATAATTACCCCAACAAGAGGTCAGCAACATAAAAGTTTTGTCTGGACAAACAATAAGACAGAAGACATGACAAAGGACAAGTGCTGAGAACTGAAGATCGAAAGCTAATATTGGATTGAGTAGTTAAGCAGATGGACAATAAGAAGCCTGGAACTCAGAATCAATGGAGGGCATTGATTAAGCACAATTCATTGTTTCGCTTTTCTGAAGAGACAGAAGGGAATATTGACATTAACTTTGAGTGAGTGTTCATTTTAGTACTATAAACTATTACGACATCAAATGCTTGGCGTTGAAGGGCAAGAAGACTGAAGACATTAAACATTTCTATGTAATAGTGATCATTGAAGGTCTTTTCTCTTACTATGGTGATTCTCAGATGACACTAAAGCAAAAGGTTCAAGAAAAACCACTCACGAAGATACTGGCATGTCCAAAACACATTACCAGAGTTATGGAGGTTCAAAAAAGTACTTACTTGGTATGTGTCCCATAACCTGATGGTACACCGTAAAGGGACTTCTCTCATCAGCAAATTATTCATCCAACGGAAAGCAAATTGCAAGTATTTCACCTCATGCTGATCCAAGTGCCTATGAACTTGTTCTGAAGACAGAATAAACAGGTATTTTACTGCAACTTTTCTGAAGTCTTGAAGTACCAAGTGCACTGTCTAAAACAATAAAACACTCCTCCAAACTCAAGGAAATAAATTGTGGTGGTGCATGCAAATTCTCACAACCAAATGAGAACACCCAAAATATAAATTAGTTAAACATTACGCTGGACTGATTTTTCTACCACTAGATGGATTAAATAACTGTTCTGAGTTGTACTATCTTAAGAAAACATTAAGATCAGAGTTTTAAAATATATCACAAAAATATACAAAGTTATAATGTGAAATTATTAGGTACATATATCCTCATTAATTTCTTAGGCTCCAAATTACTTGGGGCAAGACTACAAGAAACATGGTTTCCAAACAACATAATGGCCTCCAAAAATAAAATGTTAGCAATAAAAAAAAATATTAAATTAAGAAGGCAAAGAACTATGGAAAGGACATGTAAAGGTTGCATTCATTTGAGACCAAAAAAAAGTGAGATTAACGTAAAGGAAATACAGTGAGAAAGCTTAACTAATTTGCAGCCTAAATAATTTCTTAGTATTACAAAAAAACAAAAAAAAGCAAAAAACAAATCAGCGGTTTCTAAACCAGTACCCACACACACTGTGTTTATTGTAGAACATATACCATTTGAAAGCTGTGATAATTACTTGCATGGGTTATTGCTAGGGCTAATAGAACTAATCTACAACATGACTTGTCTATATCGAGCAGAATTTTCTGCAAAAAGGATCACAGACATTCTGTTAACAGGCTCAAATATGACATTCGCATGGTGTAGATGACGAATACTGATGAAATGCTAATGTCTTATTTTGGACAAATTTATGACAAGAAGTCTTTGCTAAAGCCTAAATAAGACATTCCTGCTGTCTTTCTGTATACAAATACATTCTTTGGAGATTTTTGCTGCCCAGATCATCCCTTCATCCACATTCACAGAGGTGTATTATCAGCTAAAACAATGAGTAAATGCTCAACTTTCAAACTTTACAAATCTAAGAAATATCTAAAAAGCACTAAACCACTATATTGATTAAAAGAATAATCCCAAGAGTATGGCAGCACTATTACAGGAAACGTCACCTACAGATTAAGGTAAAAGAAGTTAATTGATACTAAATTATAATAAAGACTGAAGCTGTTCTTTTTTTTTTTTTCCCTCAAGATGTATTTTTTGGCTATATGAAAGTGTCAGCCAATATAAAACAGTTGTTTCAATATGGAAGCTGGAAGTAGAAATCTTTTAAATTTTAAAAACAACCAAAAATGAGGGTTTTTTTTAAAAAATAAGACATCACAACACATTACTCCAAAGGTCCACTTATCACCTCTTGTCTCCAATGATAACTGAACACAAATATCAATGAAAATGTATTAAGCACCGGTATTTCTCCATAGCACTTGTCAGCCTCCATTTATCTGTGACTAAAGCAGTCTTCAGCAGACCTGGTATCTATGTTCCTAAAGTCATACCCTTCCACAATATAAACAAATACAGACAAATTCTTTAATTGTGAGGCCCAGAACAACACCCTGTGCTCAAGGTGATGCTGCACCAACACTGAATACAGTGGGATAATCACTTCTTTTGACCATCTGCTGATGCTGTGTTTGATGCACCCCAGGATGGCATTTGCCCTCCCGGCCAGGACAAACTAGATCCCTTTCTTCAGGGCTGTTCTCCAACCACTCCTCTCCCAGTCTGTACCTGTGCTCAGAATTATTTCATCATGGGCGCAGAACTTGTAATTTGTTCCTGTTAAATTTTCAAATCTTAAATAAATCATTGATGACTGCTCAATGCTCCAATCTAACAAGATCCTTCTGCAAGGCATCTTGTTCCTCAAGAGTCAACAGCACCCCCCAGTACAGTATCATCTGCAGACTTGATAATGGTGCATTCAACTCCTGCATCCAGATCACTGACAAAAATATTGACTAGAGCTGGCCTTAGACTTGAACCTTTAAGGACATCACTGGTGAACGCTCACTTGCCAAATGTAGCCTCACTCACTACAATCCTTTGAGCCCTGTCCTCTGCCAGTTCTCCACCCACTGCACCATTATCACTTATTCACACCAAATGCTGAATTACTACTGTGTGTCTGTGCCTTTGCTTTAGAAAAAATTAGCTGCAAGTTAAATATACTGAAGTGAGATACCAAGTTAAATTTGTTATTTGAATGTCACGTTTGGATACCTAGATTGCAGACTACTATGATTCGATAATCTAGTGCATCTAGAAGGATGCCAAAAAAAGTCAGTTTTATTTCTAAGCAAAGTTACTAACTCACAAAATTTTTGTTCCTCACACAGCACAAACAATTTTCATTTGGTTGCTTGTAGCCATTAAAAGTAAGTAATGAAGAACAATAAATTGTGCCAGTTGTGATATTTCAACTATGGTAGTTAATGGGCATAATGAATTTCTTGAAAGTTGCTTTCTAGTCTAAACAAGTTGAAAAATGGATTACTAAACTCTGTGCTTTATACCTAATTGATGCAAGACTGGAATACAAGATGCATTGAGTAAAGAAGCTAATTCTTCCTACTTTGTAAGTAATTGTAAGTAAAGGGTAATTTGCTGATAAAGGTAATTTGGACCAGCATAATCTAAATCTAAATTTTCCATTTCAATGAAAATAAGTATGTATGTGCAATGAACAGGAAGATATATAATTACTGTCAGATTTAAGACTTCAAGTATTTTATAAAAACTACTTCTACTGCAGTTTCTGACAGCAAAATTATTTTACAGTAAAAAAAATAATTCTTTAATCAAAATTTAAAAGAAATTAGAATTATATTTAGTAAGTTTCCCAACACTTTCAATAAATCTACACATAAAGTTTGGGTAAAGGAAGTCTTCTGATTTAAGAATAAAATACATTATAGAGATGCATTCCAAAGTAGCATACTGTCAAAAATAGGCAACTTGTAGACAAAAGCCATTTATAACTATTCATATTTTTATTAAATACACTCATTGGTACATTGTTTTGAATGATCACATTTAGCCACCTCAAACAGAGGCTTCTCATGCCAGATGGGCCTACGCACATAAAATATTTATTCTTCATGTTCAATGTCAGCATCTCATGCTGTTTCACTGATTTCAAAATTAAAATCTATATGATTACAGAATCATGAACTAAACAGTTAAGGACAGAAACGACCTGTACTAAAGCATGACTCGACTGCTGTCCTGATGGGAGGGTGCTGTTAGAACAAGTCCCTAGGCAAGCTTACCCATAAGCAAAGAGGAAACACAAAATAACGTAAGATTATACATGAACTCCAAAATTACTGTGGCACAGCATGGTGTCACCACATCCATCTGTACAATTCATCACTTCAGAACATTAGCCTTTTGGTGTTCACCTTTACTCAAAGATTCCTATCAATCCTGGCAATTATTTCTGATGTTTGACCTAGTTTTGAAATTTTGAATATTACTTAGAGTTTATTTTTTAGCTATATTTCATACCAAGTACTTTAACTCTCTTTTATCAATACTTTATGCATATTTCATCATAAATATAAAAAGCACTAAGTGTTAAAAATTATCTGAAATGCAGGTCAGCCAACAATCTTCCATAAAGAGGCCTTTTAGTTCAACAAAAGGAAGAAAAGTGAGTGTTTCTCATAAAAAGCCACAAAATTTTTCTCACAAAGTGCAGGAGTAACTGCTCTGATACCAAAGCATTGCCCTTTGCACGCACAATGATTTTTTTGCATTGAGTCTTAACGTACAAAAAGATGCTACAGAAACACGCTAGCACTCCTGTTTTTTCAATGGAATCATATAATCATTTAGGCTGGAAAAGACCTGTAAGATCTTGATACTAAACCATTAACTTAACACTGCAAAGCCCACCAATAAACCGTGTCCCTAAGGGCCACATCTACACATCTTTCAAATACCTCCAGGGATGGTGACTCAAACACTTCCCTGAGAAGCCTGTTCCAGTTCTTGAAAATCCTTCTGATGAAGAAACGTTTCCTGATATCCAATCTAAACCTCTCCTGCCACAACTTCCTCTTGTCATTTCCTTTTGTCCTGTCACTCGTTATTTTGGAGAACTGACCAACCCTCATCTGGCTACAGCCTCCTTTCAGGCAGTTGTAGACACTGATAAGGTCTCCCCTGACCTCTCTTCCAGGCTAAACACCCCCAGCTCCCTCAGCCACTCCTCATCAGACTTGTGCTCCAGACCCTTCCCCAGCTCCATGCCCTTCTCTGGACATGCTCCAGGCACCCCAAAGTCCTTCTTGTTGTGAGGGGCCAAGAAGTGAACACAGGATTTCAGGTGTGGCTTCACCAGTGTTGAGTACTGGAGGGACAATCCCTGCCCTTATCCTGCTGGCCACGCTGTTTGTGATACGAGCCAGGATTCCATTGGCCTTCTTGGCCCCCTGGGCACACACTGACTGATGTTCATCCAGCTGTTGACCAGCACCCCCAAGCCCTTTTCTGCCAGGTAGCTTTCCAGCCATTCTGCCCCAGCCTGTAGTGCTGCTGGGGGTTGCTGTGACCGAAGAGCAGGACCTGGCATTTGGCCTTGTTGAACCTCACACAATTGTCCTTGACCCATTGATCCAGCCTGTCCAGATCCCCCTCCAGAGTCTCCCTACCCTCCAACAGATCAACACTGCCACCTGACTGGGTGCAAACTGACTGAGGGTGCACTCCATCCCTGTTGCAGTCCCCACATATGGAACCTTGCTGTCCCAAAGAAAGAACCTTTGTCAGCAGTCAATGACTGCTTTCTTCTACAGTACTCTATTTGTTGAAAACTAATTTTTAATCTAATTCTCTCCCCTTCTGAATAATTTCTACATTGTTCAAAGCCAGGATGTTTATGGGATACAAAGGTAAGAGTTTGGAATAAAATCTCAACACCAGATGTTGCCAGATGCAGATGCAGAAATGGCCTTACAACCCCCAATGTGAAATTCTGAACAAAAGTAATTCTGTCAAGACTACAGCTTAGCAATGACTTATTCGTAGTTATGTATATTAACTTTTATTAACATACATTAATTACAAAAGAAGTTCCTGATGACTGAAGAAGATATTCTAAAGATCATAAATGTGCACCTCAAGATAAGGGTTCCACTTCAAGCAATAGTGGATATCCAAGTAAAATATTTACATGCTGATTATATCTTGTTCCAGACTTAGTTTATTTTTTATAACTGGTTAAAATTGTCCACTGTAAAAAATTACAATAAAAGCATTAACAAAAGTACACTAAAAAGTCCTAAAAATGAAAATATGACTGGCAGAACCCCAGAAATATTACCAGTTACACTCTCCTCATGGCCTACAATTTAAAGATAATGGTCTATTTGAATTGAGCTCACTAAACGTACAGCTCGTAGCTATGACTGAGAAGTACCTTCAACATACAAAAAAGATATGGTCCATATGCTAATACTGAAAAGCCCAAGACACTGAAACCAAAGCAAAATAAGAAAATACTAGAGGAGGGAAGGAGGGAAGGGAAGGCCTGGTTGCCTCATGGAATCAAATGAAAGTAACAATTCTGTGGTATGTAACACCAAATGGAGGAAAATATTAGGAAAAACATTTAGTAGTAATCAAGAAAGATCTGCCCTTCTAGCTAAAAGTTTAAAAAAACCCCTCGTGTTTCCAGGTGGACCTCAAACTTAATATTCCAAGTGCAACAAACAACAGGGAAAACACGTGTTTGATGAGACACTTCTAGGTACCATCACTGGACTTCTCTAGCCTGTTCTTCTAAATCATAACTGTGTGCATTCATAAAAGGGTTTATGCCTGACACTTTTTAAATTCCCCATCATGAGAAACATCTTTTTTCTTCCCTTTTTCCTTTTTTTTAATTTGCCATGAAAGTAATAAGTTTTGGCTATTTAAAAGTTAAAGTGCTTACAGCAGTAAGGAATTTACAAATTATTTTACAATCTCAACTCTTGCTAAGATCTCTGAACTCTGTAATAGCATACAAATATAATTTCCATGGTAAAACATAAAAATATGATTTAAAAGATATATTAATTAATTATAGTGCCCGATGAACAGCACTTACAAGTGGATTAAAGTATAATACAGTAATTACAACCATAAAATCAGATATAAAATAACTACTAGTGAGCTAAATAAAATAGCTTTATTAAAATGAGAAAGAGCTTTACAGCGCAAATTAATTAAAACAATTATGAAATGCTTACAAGATTTTTCAATCATTTCAGCACCAAGCTGACATATAAAGATGGACCAAGAAACAAGGTCCTTATTAATCACTCATTCTCAATAGCAGCAGTAAGGTCTAAATAAATTCTATGTCCATTTCCAATTCAAAATGTTTTCACATGGCTGAGAACACCAGTTTTGCAACTCTTGCAATTAGAGCTCTTTTTTCCAGATACTTCAACACAATCCTAATTCAAAGTTATTGGTGTCTGCAAAATGTTTTACAATATAATTAAACATGAACATAATTTTGCACACACAATTATGCATTCTTTAACCATCAACCAAAAAATCATTAGCATGATTGAATACATAACAAAGATAGATCAAATGTCATCTACTACCACAGTTTCATTATTAGTTCATTGTATGAACACCCAAGATTCAAATTAAAAACCGAATTAATTAATCTATATCTATCACGTATATTGAACAGATAACTTGTTCTGTGAGTTCTTATTAAACAACAGCAAATGGATTAATAGGAAAATGTATTAGTCTTGGTTGATATTTTGCCTTTCTGAGAGTCAGATTTTCCTAAGGAAAAAAGCAAAACTATTTTTTCCGCAGTTTGAAAAGTTCAATCCGCAGAGGAACAGAATGTCCTTCAGAAAATATGGAAGCATTAAAACTACTCATGAGGTATCTCTAAGTCCTTTTTGGCTTAACTCATCATATGAAATTAAGTTCTGAGCAGAACTACGAAACATTTGCATTTAGAGCATTGGACAATTCTATGGGAATAGGCACTTTTATCTCCTGGGACAAGAATCTGCTGAATGCAAAACACCCACACAACATTCAGAGAAGAAACTGTAAGAATCCCAAGTGAAGTCTGGACATTTAAAACTTTAGCAGCCCATTAAAAACACACAGCTCTTAAATAAACTCAAGACGTTAGAAAGGATAATCCTACCAGTACTAATCCTATTCTAATGAAGGATATTTTAAAACCTTCTCCAATTAAATAAGAAAACATATTATACATAAATATTAAGAGCTTTATCAACCAACCTTTTAGACATATCTACAGCAAATATTTCAAAGCATGAGAAGTACACAGAAGAGTATTAAATTAGCTCTCCCACCGTGGCTAAACAAAAATGCATATAAAAATGAAAAAGTTTTAACTAACTACATTTCATGAAGAACTTGATCTGCTCATATTTACACACAACACATAACTATTTACAAGAGAGTTATATTAAAAAATTTTATGTGAATAGCAAAACTATGCAAAATATGAATTTAAGGCCACAACATGAAAGTATTTAATTACAAGTCCTTAATTCTAGCATTATCTACAGAACTTCAGACAACTGGCCAACCAAGACGGTTGTAACCCAAGAGAGAAACAAGTAAAAAAAGTATGATTAGTGGAGTCAAGATTAATTTGCTCAGAACATTAAGACAAAAGGCATTATCTAATTTGTCATTTGATGTGAATGAAAACACATACAAAACATGGCAGCAATAAGAAAAATAGGACTTGTAAAATTATTAATAGAACATGGTTTTAAAAGATGAAATAGCAATTTAACTGCACTTAGGAAAAACTAACAGTATTTCCTCAAACAATATTATTCAGTATTTATTAGAAGCCACTCTTTCAAGCAATCCAAATATAACAAATCTTGCACTAAAAATACCTTCCTCTTAAAAAATTTTTAATTTTTCTTAACACCATTAAAATGGAAATAAACTAGAAATTGTCCCGATGAAAACATCATATGTAGGAATAGCTGTGGTAACTCTCCAAAACAGACGATCAGAAGATGCATTCACAGTGAAAACAGTACAAATCCTGAAATTTTACTGAAGCTTTGAAAAATGTAGCTGAATTCCAGATAAACTTCCTTATGAAAAGGTTAAGATGCAGCACTCTTTTTATTTTCTTAGGCATTTTTCCATCACTTCCATTTTCAAGAGATGAGGGAAAGTATATACAGCAACAGCAAGAGCTTTTTTAATTATTATTTTTAATCACTTTCTGCATTTTTCCATCTCTTGTTACTAAAATTCAAGGGCCAATTCTACAAAAAGTTTGGTGATTTTTGGTGAAAGAATATGAAACAGTAATAACAAAGAATTTCTTTATCTACAAGAAAAAATAAGATCAGATTGTGCAGAACACAAATGCAAAACCTGGGCTGAGTTGTTCTAGAAAAAATGCAGAAAAAATCTTTTCAAATTTATCCTCACACAAGACGCAGAATATTTATACTGAGTTGTCAATACTGGCTTTATAATTCTCTGTAATACTAATAAGAAGCCAACATATATAAAAAATACCTTTAACATTATAATAGGCTAAGGTTTTTTCCCTAGAACTGCCTTATTGCTAATTTGGAGAAAATGCTACATGATTTTAACATCTTTTATCAATGTTTATGGAATCCTCCGACTACTTTTATCTACAAATGATCAGCCTTCTCCAAATGGCTACCTCAAACTCTCATGTAATTACCAGCTGTCATACAATAAATTGAAGAAGTTGAGACTCCTCTAAGCATGACACCAGCCAAGTGCTAAGCACCTGTACATTCTGGAAACACAAATCCTGAATTAATTTGGGTATTCCTATACCATCTCTCTTTGATTTCAAGCCCAAATGAAGTAGGAGTGGAAGACAGTGTGCCACGTGAGTATGACCTTTTACAAACCATGAGAAATGGTTCATGATTTAGAGCAGAGAAGCTCTACTGGCATTACAGGAAACAGAAAAGATAATTAGTTATAAGAGATTCCTTATATTATTGAGCTATCTATTGATTCTCTCTCTAAATTTTTTGTATAATTCCGAGAAAAATCTGAATGATGGTGACAAGGAGACTAATGAGACTGAATAATGTTTTATCTTCAAACTCCATCTCATCTATAACAACATTCCATTAACAAACTAAAAAAATTCCATTAAACACAATTCATCAAAATTATTTTCTGGAGTCTAAGCAGAATGAGATTATGATTAAATTAAGAGGATATTTTGGCTGTTTGAAGTCTTCTGCAGTGTTCTGGAGTGTACACACAAGGACGGTTACTTTGAGGGGAGTTGTGATCCATAAGGCTGGGTTAATGAAGGTTGCTTGAATCACTGACATAACACATTAGCACTCTCCAAAGCACAAGTATCACCTTTTATACACTGGTAATCCATTACTATTAGCAAATAAGCAGTACAGGCTTCATCCACTCACATAGCTACTTACTACATCAAGAGTCGCTTCACCATGCAGTTACCCAGCATCAAGAAAATAATGTGACACAGTGCCAACAGGAATATTATTTTCTTGCACAGTAACCTTAATGAGCACTTAGGATAAGTACAGCAAATACAGATCATGAGGGGCTTTTCTAAAAAGCAAAGCCACTGAATTTATATCAACCATACATTTCCCTTTAACTGCGGTATAGCAAACTCAGTATAAAAAGACAAAAGCAAAAAGGAAATGAAGAGTTAAGCACAATATTCAATCAAGCTATGTCACAATTCCACCAAAAAGCCAACAAGTTCAGGATCCCTTAGCTGAGGCATCCAAAAGGTTATGACTGCAGTACACAACCACCATGGTCTAATCAAAAATGAAAACTTTATTTTAATCTTACACATACTTTGGTGTGCTTTTCTTGCAAAAGAAAGTAACTGAGTGGACAGTCTTCTAGACAAAAAGAAACAGCCCAAAGGATACTGAAAAATGTTTATCTTTACTATCTAAAACTTTTAACTGGACCCCTGTATTATAAAGGTTGTGATCAGCAATACAAAGTACAATTGACAACTAATTACTAATGGTATCCCTCCAGAGTCAGCACTGGGGCCAATAGCTTTGTTAAAAACTAACGATAGCACAGAGTAGACTCTGTGTTTGCACATTATACGAGACTGGGAGGAGTGCTTGACACGTTGAAAATGAGGGCCACTATTTCAGGAACCTTGGCAGACTGAAGGAATGGCTAAGAGGAGCCTCCTGAGGTTCAGGAGAGGCAAGTGTCCTCTATCTGGGATGGAATAGTCTCATTCAACAAGCACTGTTTGGGCACAGCCTGATGGAAAGCAGCTCTGCCAAGAAGGACTTGGGGATCCTGGTGGACAACGGGTTGTATCCAAGCCAAGAATGTCCTTGCGGAAAGAAAGGCCAAACATTTGTTGGGCTTTCTAAGCAAGAAAGAAGCCAACAGGTCAGGAGAAGTGATTCTTCCTCTGTATTCACCACTTGGGAAACCATGTCTGCAGCATTACCTCCAATTCTGCGACACTGGCACACATGAGTAAGCCCAGTGGGGGCAGAGGAAGCTGGAGCACTTCACACACGAAAGGAGGCTGATAGAACTGGGTTTGCTCAGCCTTAAAAAGATGTCTATGAATACCTGCAACTGCCTAATGGGAGCATGTAGAGAACATGGAGCCAAATTCTTCTCAGAGGTACACTGAGTTAAAATAAAAGGTGGTGGACATAAGCTCCATTAAAAAAAAAATTATTTATATGAAAAATAAAATGACAGTGGAAGTAGTCAAACTTCTAATAGTCTTAGCCAAAGAATCTGCAGAATCTCTATCCTCAGAATCACTCAAAACTCAAGAGACTCCACACAGCCTGCCCAAAATTGGCCCTGTCCCATTAGATAAAGAGCGACCAAGGCAAGGGCAAAGGCTTGGAACACTGACTTCCAGAGGCCCTACATAACCTAAGCAGTTCTAAATTTCCATCAGTATTTACTAGCAAACATTCATGATGTCCACTGAAAACTACAAAAAAATTATAAAGACCTCACAAGTTTATTTTAAATTAGATAAAAAAACAGGAACCAACATTTTACTTTCAGTTACAAAGGATGATCAAAGGACAGGATAAGATGACACAACTATTTGCTACAACTGACTTATTTTTTGAAGTGTGAAGCTTTAAAAATAATACTTCCTAAACCTAATAACTGAGAGAAATTATTTAACTATATTCCTAAAGCACTGAAGGTACAAATAAGACTTCAGTATTTTTTTCCTTGAACTAAACAATAATATATTGTATTATACCTTATATTTTTATTCAATCGAACAATAAAGTTGACTATCAGAATGCTAGTTTTAGTTTTAAAAACTTGGTTAAACAATTTGTTTATATAAATGTTCATTGGTCAAGTTAAGGAAGTCTATTTATAGAAAATTTAATTATACACTTTACTTCATATATAATCATCTGCTTCTGAAATGTAAACATCAATATTGATGCAATACTAAAATTACATATAAAAAGTCACATTAAGAGAATTTAGATTATTTTTGAAGTAACAAAATACACTCTATTTTTAATATAAATATTTAGCTACCTAATATACAGAAATATGCCCTTATATTTTTCATATCCACTTGCATTTTAAAAAATATATCTACAACAAAAATTTTTGCATAAATTTAAGTTTATAGTGTCATTTTACACAAACATTTTTCCCCTGCCACTGGTTTTTGATCATTAAAAATACTTTAATATCCTAGAAAACACAAAGACCATTAACAAATATTAAGGATGTACATACAAGCAGGCAAAATCTCCTATGTCAAGCACTGGCACAAAAAAAACTTCACAGTATATGTAACGAAAAAGAGGGAATTAATGTTTCCAAGAAGATTATCAAATATTAAGCTACACAAGAAATATTTTTTCTAAGTCACCACTGACAGGCTAGTGTTGCAAATATATGCCTGGTTCTGCTTGGCAACATTTTGTTAATACTCTGTTCATTAATTTAACAAACTATCAAGAGAGTATGTTTAGAATGGGCCAGCATTATCTCTTGCATTTCATTTAATTAAACTCTGCTCTAGCTATATGACAGTCAGCGTTTCATGAAAGGAATTATTCTAAGGATGAAGGTAGAAAATATTTCAAAGTGTGCTGCTAAAACATGAAAGCATAATCTAAAATTACCCCTGCACATACTGTAATTTATCTATAAAATTAAAGATGTTATTTCCAGAGTTCATAATTAATTGGATTCCACAGAGAAATTATACAGGCCTTCCAGATAGCAAAATGATGCACAAAGGCACAAAACATAGTGCCGAAGGACAACCATAAACAACCACTGTGACTTGCCTGCATTACAACAACCATTGAGGCTTAATGTGAAATGAATACTGGCTGCCTTTTGTACGTGGTCATTACTCTGCTGCAAAGAAATTGCCATTGAATTTTGATTATATTGCCTTAATAAAAAGTAATGAAAGAGGCTCATGCTCTAGTGGCTTTCTTTTAAATGATACACGACAGTGAACCGCAAAGGCCAGTGTGCCACAAACTAATGATGACACCTCACCTGAGGAAGGCAATGTTACTGCACCATTGCAGGTGACTGCAGTGGTGTTGGCTTTTCTCGCAAACATTTTAACTAAATACTTTAAACGTAACAGCACTCAGAAATTAGTTTAGCCTTTGAGACTTACCATCAATCCGACTAACAAGTTCTTCCAACATCTTCACTTTCTTCTGGATTCCTGGCTGTGCAAATGTGTAGTTATCCTAAAGAGAAGACCACATACAAGCATTAGTTGCAGAAAAGCAAAAAAGGTTTCTTTTCTTTCAATTACTTTTCTAAATCCATTTATTTTTCTCTGTTTTCTTATGGTGTTTCTGTTTTGTGTCTACATTTCCTAGGTCTGCTTCTACAGTAAAACAGTAAATCCTCACACTGTACGGTCCTGTGAGTCCCCACCTCTAACAATATATTCTGTACAGCTATTCCTGCATCAATTGCTCTCCACTTGCTAATCTAGTGAAGTTCCTTTATTGCAGAAATCCAAGTAGCTTTAAAAGGCCCTCATCTTACATGCCAAAATGTGCCATGCTAGAGATTTTTAAGGTGATTTTTTTTCTCATAAATTTAAAATTCTACAAATAATGTAGGAAATATGAAAATTTATCCTATAATCAGAGGCAGGGAAAGAATTTGATCTTTCGAAATACAGAGTAATAACTTGAAGCAGCATAAGAAATCAAAAGTCTGTGTTAATGTACTCATAACTGTTCTGAACCCAAGATTACAGTTAATATCATGAATGAAAATCTAACACACAAGCTATGCAGCTAAAAGGGCATTATATTTGCATATATTTCTTTGAATGAATTAACTCTAAATGGATTTTTAATTTGTGGATTGCAGCTCTACAGTATAGGCTTGAGTTTGAAATAATGAGAAAAATATCTCTGCTTGAAACCCAAAGCAATCAATCTTTTCAAATAGTGGCATTATTGAAATATACAGCAATTTTTCTGAATATTTAATTGACAATCCCTCCATTCAGCTCATTTTGTTTTCCTGTGATTCTTGAGAGATTCAAGTAAAGAAAATTATACATACATATTTTAAATGAAAGTTGTTATGTAGAATTTTTGTGTGTGTGTGTAACCACCACATACACAGAAAATCAGGGTAAAGAATGTTTTGCCTCAACTGCTATTGTCTGAGTAATTCCTTTATCAGTTGGAGCTGAGCAATCCCCAAAATTACCCTAAAAATATTTTCACTTACATTGAAATATTAATTTTTCTTGACTTTATTTCAAATTTCAACTTGGTCTTAGAGTTAAAGAGATGATTATCAGTTCATTTTTACGTATCCCAATATGTTTTTTTATTTAAAACATGAAAAAGTCTTATTGACTCTCTTGACTGTATTCACATGGAGTTTTTTTTAGGTTTTATTTGACTTATGAAACTGAACCGCAATTTAATCTTCAAATTCTGTAAAATTGCTATAAAGTATGAAACCTAAATTTCACAAGGCAAAATGATTCACTAATAATTCTGTAAGTTAAAGTACATCAGTCAACAAGTAATTTACAGTATCAAAAAGTCTACTGTATGCTCTGATCACTTGTAACTGACCACAGTAGTAGCTATTTTAAAAATTATAGCAAAATTTTCTACTGGCCTAGCAGTAGCCTTTTCATGGTAATTAATATTAGAACTCAGTGTATAAACCAAAACAGTACAGATGAGGAAGCAAGAATAATTCTCTGAACTTTTAAATTTTCCACAGGAATCACCAAGTAAAATAGGCAGCAATTTCACCTTGTTGATATTTCTGAAACAGAACATGAGCATCCTTTGTAGTGCAACAAAGGCTCAAAACGGAAAGAATGGAAAGACTCACACAGAATTCAGCTCTATTATAATCTCATTTTGGTGAGAAACTATCCCATGCACTGGAACACTACCTTCTATACAAGTCTGACACACACCTGTATTAGTCATGGATAATATCCAGGACGCAACATCTTTAGGAAATCATAATCACTTTCTTTACAGAACATACTCTAACAACAAAAACTGTATTCACTTTTTTTTTCACCCCAAAATGTTTATATACTGTTCTATTTATTTATTTAAACAAAGTTAGCTGGTGTTTCTAGAAGTAGTACTGCACTCAAAGTACAGCAACATGGTATTTAATTATTTCCTTTGTAACAGATCCTCTATAAAAGAAGGTTCCTGTATTTAGCACTGAAAGTCAACACAGAGTTAAAACCCTAGTGCTTCGATCATTAGTCTCTCCCCAGGTAGCACAACTCTTGACTCTGATGTATGAATCTGAAACTACTTTCTTTCTCAAAGGCTAATTTACTCCATACACACCTGGAAATGCAACCCAAAACTGCCATCTTGTTTTGAAAACAGGTAAATTTGCTTTTCACTACATTTGATCTTTTGTCTATTTATTTTTCTGTTCATTATTTCAGCTGCAAATGAACGCAGCTGGGGGTCACTCTTCTACTTGTGCTGACTCACCTAAACTGGAAAGATCTTTATTGGCTTCCCCAGTCCTCTCCTCTAATTAAACTGTTGTTGTACATATCCCCTCCTATGACACTTGTAGTTGACTTTCTGGCGTTCGTGAAACGGTGAGAAGGACTTTGTACACATAAAAGGTATTCTGTTACCCACTATTCTTGCTCCTTTTGTGCTTATAGGCAAAGGAAAAATAGTAGAACAGAAAAGAAAAAACATGCCAAACTCACAAAATTCATGGATTATTGCTCAGGGCTGTTGAGCCGAGACAATCCTTTTCTCAATTACTTATGACTATTTCAGAGTTTGTCTTTTGCTCATTAGCGATGGTCAAAGTTTCAAATGAGGAAATATAACAAAAATTTTCAGGATGAAAACAAGGAGTTCACATAAAATATCTGTTATTTCTAAACACTGTTCTTGACACTTCCCAGTAAGCATTCACATATGACAAAGTATGTACGGGTACACATCAGTATCCATGATAAACAGAAAAATTCATGCACTAGTGTGCAATATCTAAATTCCTTGACGTTCTGCTCAGCTTCCAACACAGTTTCAGTGAACTATGCTAACCTACTTCACAGCTGAATGGTTATAATATCTAGCTCAGACTGACACATAATTAGTTTCACCTTACAATACAGAAGGCTAGGACTTTATAATGTCACAAGAGACCAAAACTTGCTTCAGCTTCAAATCTTCATGTTAGTAGTCTGTACTTATTCTGTAGAAGCTGGTATAACCACCCTACTTCCCTGCAACTACAACTATGTCTGGCAGGATTTCTCAAAACCTAGTCGTTATAATTTAAAATAAAATACTAAAATTATAGACCTCACTAAACATTTTCAAAACTATTAAGCAATTCTTTAAATTTTTTAAGGGTAGAGAAATTCTAAATGGAAGAAACTTGGAAAAATGCTCATAACAAATTTAACTGGGACTGTCCTCCCAGAGAGGGGGGAAAGGAGGGAGAGAGGGAGAGAGAGAGAGACCTCACAGGCACTAGCTGAAGAAAATTCCCCATCTTCTTCTTTAAACAGGTGATGATGGGATAATTTTAAGAGAAGAAGCAGCAAGCTGAAGAGGAATGGAAAACAATCTTTCATGTCATCATGAAGGAGAAACAGAGACAGTCAAACTAAAAGAAAAAACACTCAATAATTTGACATAATGACTGCAGCCAAGCAGAGGCGTAGGCAAAATGCTTCTCATCTTTTCAGGTCATACACACTGTTCACCAACAATATACTGAAGAAAATATCAGAAACATTTATAGAAGCAAATGGAAACTTTTGACACAAAGTGTTCATGTGTTGTTTGCTCATTTTAACAAGGTTTTATCAATCAGATCAGAGCTTTTAAACATAGAGGATACGCTAAGCGATCCATATACATCATATGGACATATAGACTTGGATGTCTATTTTCTCGACTGACACATATTTAATGTTTTTCCTTGCAATAGTCATACTTTCAAGAAAAAACCCACCATGTCTTATCCCATTCTTGGGATCCAACCTGGACAAGACATTAGCTTATAAAGAACAACCTGGATTTCTGGAAATTACTGAACAGTTATTACCATACAGAAGTTCTAACCCAGAGGTTAGGACAGAGGGAGGGACAGACACACAGCATGTATATGTAGTTGAAACACTGAAGAGAATAATGTACAGAAATAACTGCTGCCAGCATTACAGACAATCCCTGACAGGGCTTCCACATTTGTAAAGCATTCATTTCTGACCGACATTAGGATCTGTTTATATAGAAATTGGGAGAACAACTGCAGTACTGTCTTTCAGTATCAGCTATACAATGCTAGTGGGGACTCTTTAGCCTGCCTCTGAGATAGTTATATCATACATCCCATTTTCCCTGAACACACCACATTTGCCATGCTATGGTCAGCTGAGGAAGGCAGGATGAAAGACTATTTTCTCCATTTAGCTAAGCTTACCAGAAGTGCAGGGCTGATACACGCCCAGAAATCCTAGACAATCTATCACTACATTTGCACAGGTAGATTCTGCAGCCTGATACAGAAACCTGACCCTTGCATGAAAGCACATATGCAGCAGACAGAGGGTCCCCATGACAAGAGACAGGAAACAGACAGATGTAGATGCTTAAAGTACATATTCCTTTTATCTTTTTGTCTTGGCTAACAAACTCATACACACCAAAAACAGACCTGCAATTCATCATAGTTCTAAACTAACCACCCAAATGAATTGCAGACATAACCAAGAAACTGGTCTCGCAGGAGTTTAATGAAAAGGTACAAAGAAAGCTATATTTGACCTATTTTTCCTTTAAATTAAACCTCAGGAAGGTCCTGTGAAGAATTTTCAGAACGATTATTTCTGCACATACTTCTTCAACATTCGAAATGCATGTTCATGTTATTCATTGGATCTGGCAGACCTCTGAAAGGCTTTCTAAGCAGCATTCCATCCATCCATCCATCCATCCATCCATCCATCCATCCATCCATCCATCCGTCTATCACGCAGACTTCAGGCATATGTTAGCCACAACTTTTCATAACTCAGGAGTGAGAAAGTACTTTGCAGGATTGCCTTTGAAGGTCATAAATCATGCTATTTTATCAGCCATAGAAATAGCTAATATGTACCTCAACACACTCCAGTCCCTGAGTATGATTTATCTCACTTTCATTCTAAAAATTACCAGGCCCTGATAAATAATTATATTAATATTTTAGTGCTATTTTAATACATCTGGTTAGATCATTATGCAATGCATGTATTTCCCCTTTGGTTATTTTATTACCAGTATACTTGAACTTAAAATGAAAAGTTATACTCTATTTTATACATGAACATTACATTTTCAGGTGGCACAGATCAATGTGAACTTTTTACTTGAATGTTAATGAGACTCTATTGAGGAAAGTGTTATAAAGGACAATTTAGTAATAAAAAAAAAGTTAATAATCTGGATATATGGGAATGTCTACTTAATTACATGGAAAAAATACTCATGGGATAATTCTAGTTTTCCCATATGAACAGCCACAGATGAAAATACAAAAATGCTCATGCATCATCTACAGTTTAGAAGTGTTCTAAAGACAACCAGCTTTATCACACACATGGAAGATGTATTTTGCATATGGCCACACACAACCTCCAAAGCAGGTTTTTATATATCAGCACATCTTGCAAGAATACAGGCTGGAGACAAGTTCTGTGGAAAAGGACCTGAAATATTAGCAGAAAGAAAGCTCAGACTGAGTCACTGGTAAGCCTGGCAGCAAAGCCAGACTCCTGGTCCAGTAGATGGAGGGAAGGAATTATCCCCACTCAGCACTCATTGAGCAATCACAGAGGCTGCAGGGACCTCCAGAGGCCATCTAAGTCCAAGCACTGCCCAAAGCCAACTCACGTGGAGCAAGCTGCTCAAGGCCATGTGGACTCTAGTTTTGAACTTCCAGGATGAGGATTCTACAACCTCTCTGACCAAACAGTTCCAGAGTTCAATCTTTACTGTGTAGATTTTCCTTCAAATGTTTAAAACTAATTTCTTGTATTTCAAGACCACATCTAAAATACCACATCCAGTTTTAGGGACCCTGATACAAGAAAAATGCAATAAACTTCAGAATAAACTGAAGCAAGGGCAAAAGGTCACCAAGATGCTCAGAGATATGAAGCACATGCTCTTTGAGAGGCTGGGGAAACTGGGCTTGTTCAGCCTGAAGAAAAGAAAGCTCCTGAAGCACCAAATCACAGCCTGATAAAACCCATGTTATCAAGATGACAAACCTCCATTTTTAATCGTAGTGCACAGTGGGAAGATAAGAGACAAGCAGCACAAACAAAAAATGTTCCATCTGGCTATTGGGGAGAAACTTCAACATAAGGACAGGGAAGCACTGGAATAGGTTAACCCCCAGAGACTGTGAATTCTCTGTCCTTGAAGGGTTCAAGACACAGCTGGACAAAGCCTTGAGAAACTCAAACTGACCTCAGAGCTGGCCCTACATTGAGCAGAATTATCCTATGTTCTTATGATTTTAGAAGCTCTCATTTGTCTTCCTGAAATAAATAAGAAGCAATTGAAATGAGGCATAGTCTTTCCGGGACAAAACTTAAAGAAAGACTCATGAAGCACTGAAAAACATTACATATATCATCACCCAAAATTGACAGCTATAAGACATCTACAGATTTCAAGATTAAATGGTATTTTAGAGAGATAAATTTATATTTAAAAAGTCCTAGCATTTTTTAGATCAATTTTTAAAACTTTAATCAAACTGTGATATGACACATGTGCAGTCACTTAGAAGCCTGAACTTAGAGACCACCAACAGAGAAAGAAGATGCAAAGTAATCTAGGAACAAAAAATAGATTAAACTATCATGCAAGATCAAACACTAACTACTGGAAAAGTTCTGCAAAACTCTCTAGCTGAAGCCAAAAATATACTTGCATAGGAACCTCCAGATGACAAAAAAAACCAGCACAGAGGAATCTGCTAAGGCAACAGATGATTTGAACACATTTTTATTTCTTGTCTCAGCTGAGAACTGTATGCATGTCAGGAAGTGACTGTCCTGCTGCCCAATGCCAACTCCTGTTCTTTATTGCACAGGTCTCTGTGGTTCAAAGTTGGGTTCTTATATTAAAAATCGACAGTCACATTAGATACATAAGGGAGGGAGGTAAGATGAGTGAAGAATTAAGAAATAATAGATAATACGTGTGGTAAAACTCCAGCAAGAAATACATATGTCTTAATAACGCCTTTGACAATTCTGGAATCAAGAAAATGAGACCATCTAGATGGATTGGAAAAATAAATGAGTTTTCTGTTAGGAATAATGAAGGGGTACAAATACAATCATACAATCATTCTTCCATTACAGCCTTCTGCACTGAAAAGACAAAACACACAAAAAAATGTATCTAGCTTATATTAGCCAAAAATTTCACAAAATGACCCTAACTGTTATCAAAGTCCACTCCTTAAATTTATCCAATACTGGTAGGGCAACATGAAATGGAAGCTTATATTGACAAATAAATTAATGGAGATACTCTGCAGAGATTCTTTGATTGTAGTTATCACCCCATGTCACATTCCTCTCCTCTAAAATCCCTGTACAGTTTATTCAGACATCTCAGGCAAAACCATCACATACAGGAGTCTCTTATGCCATATTTTCAGAGAAAAATGATTGTGCATCCAGAATGCAAGTCGGCTAGAACTACAGCATTACACAATGAACCCACTGGGAATCTTTAAAGTTCATCTACTCCAAACCTCCCGCCATGGGCAGGGACAGCTTCAGCTGGCTCAGGTTGTTTGAAGCCATATCAGTCCTGACCTTGAACACTTCCAGGAAGAGGACATCCACAACTTCTTTGGGCTCCCTCAACATAGAAAATGTACTCCTTATGTCCAATCTAAATCTACTCTGTCAGTTTGAAATATTGCCCCGTGTCCTATCACTACAGGCCGTGGCAAAAAGTCTCTCTCCAGCTCTCTTAAAAGCCCCCTTGAAGGACTGAAAGGTTACAGTAACATCTCCCCAGAGCCTTCTCTTCTCCAAGCTGAACAACCCCAATCTTCTCAGCCTTTCCTCATGGGAGAGATGCTCCAGCCCTCTGATCACTTTCATGGCCCTCCTCTGGACCCACTCCAGCAGGTCCCTGTCTGTCCTGTGCTGGGGATCCCTGATGTGGCTGCAGCACTCCAGTGGGATCTCACAAGAACAGAGCAGAGGGGCAGAATCCCCTCCCTCACCTTGCTGCCCACCTGCTTTGCATGCAGCCCGGGACACAGCTGGCTTTCTGGGCTGCAAGCACACACTGCCAGTCATGGCCACCAGTATCCCAAGTCCTTCTCCACAGGGTTAGTTCTTCCAAACAACTCAACCTGCAACTATACGACTGTTTTATCTGTTAAGTAAAGTGGTATCATCACAGAAAGGAATCAAAACAGGAGAATGGGAGAAGAAAAACAAGAAATCCTTTTATTTCAGCAGCACTGCAGTTGCACTGAATTAACTGTAACATCATTAGTCACACCACTAGCATAATCTTTCAAGCCTGCTTTTGATAGATGAGTGCATCCTTGAATACATCCAACACCACTCCATTTATATAACAGCTTAAATTTTCATTGACGCAGTTTAATTCCATTGCAATTAGTTCCCATATTTTGCTTCTCAGTAACTGATGGTTTTGTATGAAAACAGAATTTTAAGGAGAAACTACCTAACCTGTGAACTTCCTTTCCTAGAAAAAAAATCGAGCAACGGGCCAGTGACAATGATGTTCCAGAAGCAGGTAAAACAGCTGGAGGGTTAGCATTTCTTTACCTGGCTTTCTTCCTTTCCAGTATATTTCAAACTCTCACTTTTTTTCCTTTATAACTTTTCACATATTTTTGTTGTGGTTAAGTACTTTAAAATTTAGGAGTTCTGAGAGATTGAAATAAGCAAACTAGCATTTGTTACAGGAATTGACATGAAAAAATGATTATGCATTTCAAGAATGCTACCCAAAACACTGAGCTATTTGACCTTTAACCAGGAGAAATACACTTAAAACATCTTCAAAAAAGTTAAAAGCCTTCTGTTATTGACTCAATTTTATAACAGTGTTGTCAAAAATGACCTCTGTTACAAGTTTAAATTCACAATGTGCCTTAGCCAATGAAACATTCATATTAAAACATAAGTTATAGGGAAAGAATGTTGTAGATACTTCTAACCTTCATAAACTTTTAAGCCCATGAACATTTACACAAAAATCTACCATTATTAGACTCCAACTTACTGCATGTAACAGAAAATTGTGCCTTCATTTATAGCATTTCCAAATAGAAAAAATTCAAACACTCAGTGAAGTAGTGTAAGTATCAAGTTTTAAATGTGTATTTTAAAAATATGAAGATAATTTCAGGAACTATTAAGACAGCAATCACTTATAGGTTGCTATATTAACAACTTAAAAATTAATAAATAAGCCAGGTTTTTCACCACCTCAGTGAGATCCTGAGCAACCATTCTCCATGCTTGGTGATAGAGTTGCAAAACATGCCTCTAGAACTGGAGGTTTCAATTCTGCTGTAGAACACCACACCACAATGAAACATGCAGACATTTTGATGAAGAGAAGTTGAACAGGTTTTTTTTTCCTTTTCCTTTCTTTCCTTTCTATGCCAAACTAGCAGTGGATTTCTCCAATAGGAAAATCGACTTCGCTGTTTTTCATTGATGTACTCTTTTTCAACCTTAAAGTAGTTCAAAGCCATGACATTAATCAGTTAAATCCACTACTTACAGACAGGAAAAATCAATTTACCTGAATGCCATCAAGCAACTTGCTCATGCACCAGTAACTGTCAGCTTCTATGTTCTGCAGCACTTCCTCAGGCAGACTGGAAACATCAAAATTTTCCACTTCTTCTTCTTCTGTTTCAGGAAAAGAGAGAGAAAGACAAGTCAATGAAGTGCACAGAATAAATAAAGCAAGAATGAGGAAAATAATTGAAAACAAAGACAGCCACCACTTATCTTCTAGTCAGAAACTTCAATGCACATTTACTTTAACAGGGACTAAATGAATCATTTATTGCTCAACTGTGTCATCTAATGGCTTTAAATGTTAATGAATACTTAATTTCTTGCAGACTGTGAAAATCTCAAATCATGCCTGGTTAACCAGAATTAATATATAATAAATTACTTTATTCTAAACATTTCACACCTGAAAGAGGATCAGAAGCACTTTGAGAGCCCTCAAGCTGTATATGAACAATCCCTAAGAAGATGACTATGTTTGCACCATGCACAGAATGTGCAAATATGTTGCCAGTCTTCACAGAAGAAAATCCCTGAAAAATACTTTTCAGAAAACCACTGAATTTTATTTAGAAAGCAAACTACAGCTTTTCAAGGACGATTTGTTTTCCAGGTAAGCAATTGGAATTAGAAGAGAATTAGACAAAAGAAAACAGATGATTCCCACTCCCACCCCCCAAAAAACTCTGTGATTCTCAACACTGGAAAAGCACAGAACCCAAATGACATCTAATTCATGGAAACTGAGTCTTCCACACAAGTGTGCTCAAGGAAATCCACACTTCAACATGAACCAAAATTTTACATTGTCTTTTTAAGGCATGGCATCTGAATTAATCCATTTCAAAAGGAAACAGAATGTGCTGTCCTGCCACCTAACTCCCAAAGTTCCTATACAGCTCCAAAAGAGAGTTTAACATGACCTGTGAAGGCTCTGAGTAAAAGCTGTAGCTTCCTTCTTGCAGCAGTCCACAGTGTTATCCTATATCAAACTGAGTATCAAAGAAGCATCTGTCCCAGCCCTGGCTTATTCTCAAGGAGAGGGAGGTGCAGAAGAGATTAATTCTACCTAAACTGTGCATGGTACACCCAAGAAGGAATTTCCTCCATTACACAACTGCAAGGTAGCATAGAATAAAAAATAAGCCAAGAATATATAGTACCTTAAAACTCCTTGTCTCACAGCTTTGCAGTATGTAATTAGAGATGCCCAAGTACATCTTTAGGTTGTCACATTTGATTATGCTACCTTAAAGCACTTATTTATCCATTGGTATAACCATTATCATTACGTATGTTTTAGAATAATTTTAACATACCCATGATTTTACCACTACTAGTAGGCACTGGTAGCAAGGTGTTACCAAAGCATTCCTGTGTGCATTGGTGTCTATATGTGGGTGTACGTCTTCTAAGGGATCACTGGTTTTGGATTGTGAAATATTAATAGCTGTAGGACAAGAAGATCAGGTTGTGCTAATAAAGCATTAGTTAAGATATTTACTTACTAGGGAAATAGAGTAAATAAAAGAGGGGATTGCAGCAGATTTCATAAAAAAACAGCACGGGATGATCTCAGAGGTGTCAGGGTTGTAAACAACGAACCAATAGTCTTTTACTGGTAATTAAAGGAATGCCACCTTTGCATTGCAGTACAGTTTTACAAACCCAGTTTCTAAAAGAAGATAAACAAGTATTCAACGTATTTCAAATACCCTATATAATAAAATCAAATATAACACTGCCTTTCAAAACAGTGACTGAGAAGCAGACTGCAACACCAAATTTTTTTAATAGCACATCCCTTTGCAAGGAGGAAGAAACTCTCCATGTCAGCAGCACATTCCGGTAAAAAGGAGGGAGATTCCCCACAATGGACAGCAAATTCTCTCAATGCTCTATGGAAACTGGGGGTAACATTGACAGTAAGTGGGAGCTAATGCTCCTCCTCTCCGTCCAGGTCCCATCGCTCTCTCTGTTAGACTCCTCTCATTAAAGACAGGTTCTAGAACAAACCTCGCTTCATTTCACTTATTAAACTTAATTCCTCCAGAAAAAAAAAGTTAAGAGAAGAGCCAAACATAATATAAAAGTATTTTCATGGTAAAAATGTTTGAATACAGTGGAGATAACAAGAAGGGTTTGAAGGAAGGTAAACAGGTCAGCATCAACAAAGAACCAAAACACTTAGCAATGAAGAAACCTAACTCAAATTAGACAAGTAGCTAAGGTGAAGCACATTTAGCAAGATTAATCTAAATTGAAATGCCAGCTCTGCAGCTCAAAAAAAAAATGACAGCAGGAAGGTCTTTGAGGGTACAGAAAAAGTAGCAAAGAAATAACAACATGTCCATCACTAAGTCCACAAACAGAAAAATTACTAAGAGTACTCACTCTTCTGTAAGACTTACAGAAAGACTGATAATCACTAGACTCAAGACGGACAAAGAAAAGTCAGTTTAAGAGGAGAAGTTTCATATGAACCTGTTAAAAACATCAATATTAAGTATTCATCTGTCTACCTCCAATCTGATCTGCCCCAAGATTTTAAACAAGACAACCCTACAATTTTCAGCAGAGAAGTCCTTTTTTAAGAGTTCCAAAATTAAAATTAAGGATAAATATCCACATGAATTTAGAAAAGAAAAACTCTTCCAGATAGAAAAGAAAATTAATGATGTAACAACTACAGCAGGAAAAAAAAATTGCTACATCTTATACAGGATAACTCACAAAAATGTCAAACAGTTATACAATTTATTATATTTTCATAAACCAGTGCCCCAGTGGAAAAAAATTCTAGTTAATATTTTTAATTTTCATTTTAATATTTTAAATGTCAAAAAAGAAGCCACCCATTCTCACTCTGCCTCACTATGTCTACAGAAAAGACAGTAAATGTACCAGAGCTCCTCGTATTTATATAAAACACAAACATATACTGAACTGTCTTCCCTCTGAATTAAGTCTTCAGGGCTTCCTCCACTAAACATTTGCAGAGATTACAACAACTTCGACAATGTCCTCCACTGCAAATTTTCTGCCTTGGAGCACCTTTTCTTTTCATGACACTGCTATCACATTTCTGAAGGAAAAGGTAGCTATAAACCATGGCACAACACAGTAACTCTTCTACACGTGGGTATGAAAAGAAAACAAATGAGAAAGACTTTTTATGTTCTCTTTCTCTTCTTTCTTATCTTACCTCATTTTTGTCTCTCTCTTTCAAAATCTACCATTTCACACCATATTCTCACATCAGGTTTTAAACCAACAAAAAAGCTGAAGATCCATATAAACATCAAAGGTGGGCATCTTCGCCTCCCTTCACAGCCAACACAGAAGAACAAGAAGTGACAGAGTACTACCTGACTTTCTAAACTAAGATAAATAAATCAGATGAATCACATTAAAAAAATCTTGTTTCTCAGTATTAGCTGTAATTTGCTCTTAAAAGGATTGCCTCAGAATGCAGACCCCTAAACTGTGGAAGTCTAAACTTAGCTGAAATAAAGCTTTAAACACCCACTAAACAATCTGCCATCCCGTGCCTGAACTACCTACAAGCTGTGAGAAAACCAGGGCAGTTTGTGAAGGCAGGGTAAACGAAGCAACCTGGACAGCAACAACGATCCAGCATTAATATTTTGGAAAAACTAGATTCTGATTGTTCTAATGAAGATGAATTATCAAATTAGAATGACCAATTTATTTTTTTTCCCCAGAAAATACAATATAGCTCTCAAGAAATATCTTTCAATGGTTACAATCACCGTTCATCAGAGGTATGCTCCCCAAGCACAAAGGGAAAGTCAGGACAGGCCTTTCTGAAAAGAGCACAGGCCTGACGTAAATTCACTACTCTAAGTAAAATTCTCATTATTCCACAGGGAACAACAACAGATATAGATTGCTTTTAGGAATCTTTCTTCACTGAAAGGATCTGTAGTCCCCAATTATAATGTCACAGAACCACATGCTCAGCCATTTCAGACATAAAAATAGCAGTTTTATGAAGTACTTGTCCAGCTGTCTTGTTTTGTCTCTCCCCTTTGAAGAGATATCCAAGAACATTTTGCTTTTCCGTGGCTTAAACAGACTGATCTTTAGCATTTCCATAAGCCTCTTAAACACAAAATAATTATTCAAGATCTTTTATGTGTTCTTTAAAAATATAAGCTACTTCTAGACCAATTTTCAATCCCATTGTGCTTCCAACACATCACATTAAGTCATCTCTTCTAAAGTCGGATAAAAAAGTTTTGAAATTAAAAAAAAAAAATCTAATTAAGTGTTTAAGACAACTCAGTTGCATTTCTATTGTACCCTAGCAATATTTACCCTGTATAAAGCAACCATGTCAAACTTTGGCTTAAAAATCTGCAACCAAGCATTCCAACTAATAAGTCTATTTACTTGGACCTATATAAAAATACAGTTTCATTAAATCAGCTAAGATGTATATTTTTGGATGTATTATAATAACTGGTACTTTTTGATTCAAATGTGGTGTATGATGAACAAGGAGCTACACTGTGGAAGCACCCAAGAACTCTTCTAATAAAGATGGCACAGCATCACAAAAGCAAAGTCACAAACACACAAGTGCTCAGTGATGTGCAATGGTTTCTGCTGAACCAATTCACCTTAATTTGCTACACTTTATTGAGAAAGTTCAAAACTGACACTGAATATCCAAATGAAATTTAAAAAGGCCATCCATTTTGACAACAAGCTCCAATTAAGGAATGTTTGACTGGCAGAATGCTATGCAAAATCATAATCTACATATTTAGCATTTATTCATTAATTGGGTATGGACACAGTGCAAAATGCTTCTTTTTCCATGCAGTTTTAAGGGGAAAAGCAGTCAAGCTCCACGTTGCTCTCTCTCTCTTTTTTTTTTTTCTTTTTCTTACTTGGATGAAGAAATAAACACACTAGAAAAGTTTTGAAAGAAAGAGCACAAGGGATTTCAGGAAAAACAACAGAAGCAAAAATCACAAAATAACCAACCCAAAAGTACGTAAGATATTATTTGTGCTTGAGAACATAATTGCAATTTCTGGTTTTAAATAAATTCAGATTTATTTTCAATGAGTGAAATCTGAATGGACAGTAATATAAAGACTTAATAAAAGAATATGGACAGAAATAGCAGGCCAGTGTATTCAATATCTGAGGGAGAAAAGATCACTAAAACTTCCCAATTATGAAGTCTTACAGAAACATTTCTCATTTTCTTCAGTTTCCTGTGGAGATCTTTATCATGTTATCTATAACTGTAAAAGACAGGAAAATAGTTGCCTGGAGGAAAACTGTTGTAGCATGGAGTCTATGACATGCTGATCTGAATATGTGCATTGCTGTAAGCATGGTATTAGCTGTTCTTTACTCACTCCCAGGGTATGCTTCTGAAACTTCCCACCGTGCAAAAAGACTAACTTTTTCTAAACAGCTTTAACTGGATCCTCTCACAAAGGCAGAGACATAAGGATAAAATCAAAATTTAAACAAATATTACTTACAGCTACTTACAGATTTAGTTCTCCAAATGACAGCAGGAAATAAACATGCTAAATAGCTTGCCTCCATTAAAAGTAGGTTTTAATTCAAGTTAAGCCTAATGGATGATTTTGATGGAAGTTGTTCAAGATAAGTTCACATCTGATCTCTGGCTCTTAGATGTAATAGATTTGTTTTAAAGAGCGCTGGAATTTCACCTTTTCAGTACAGATCAGGCATAAACACATGCAACCAACAAAAGGGTAGAACTTCTCTAAACCTGTTACCTACACCAAAATTCAGTCTTTATAAAACCCGAAAAAGATAAATGCAGCTTGACTGTTTTCATACTTCTTTACACTAAGCAAGTTCTTACTAAAAATATCTCCATTAAATAAAGCACACATTCTCTCAAAGGATTTTTTTATAATGAAAGAAACATTTAATTGTGTTAATAATGTTTTAACTGTAGCTTTTTTGTCTTTAAATCATTTCTCAACACTCAGCAAAACTCAGATGAATTCAATAGAGTGGGAGGTAGGAGATAAAATGGATGGCAGGATAAGAAAGATCCAGTGCTGAAGCCCAAAACAGACTACAAGATCACAAATAAATCATGATTGTTCTTTACATAGTCTCAATATACAAAATAATACATAGAAACATTAGATCAGTTAATTATTTGAACATTTTAAAATTTGGGAGGGTGGGGGGGTTTGGCACTAATTTGTGTAAATGTATAAAAAGCATTACCATATACCTCAAGTCCAAATTATGTATCTCTTGCAGCAGTACAAGGAAATCATTCTGACCACAGATGCACAGGCTTTGTCTGAATAAAGCTTACTTTGCTGCAATCTACTTCAGACGTTGCATCTTTAGGTAGACCTAACATAAAAGTTACTATCCAAGTATGCCAAGTACAAAATCATACACATATGGTTGCATGAAGAGGTGCACAGTAATATTTCCGCAGCTAGATCTTACATATTCCACTCCAAATTCAGTTTTCAAAAAGCCTTATGAAACAGCTATTCAGCCACTGCTGCACTAAGGCAATGTTTTTCTAAGAAGATCAGGATACAATAGAGCATTTAAATGTAAATTATTTCAGTAACAATTGCCTAATTAAATATGTATATTACCATATCAATATCTCTCATTGAAAAAGCCCTAGTTACATATTAATCTTGATAGAAATAGCTCTCGAGCTGTTAAGGATGAATCACCAAAGTAAAACCTTCCCCTTCTTTGTGGTATTGCAGTCACAAAGGTAAAATTTAAAAAAAAACTTAATCATCTCATCAGCCCAGGCTTAAGTAAACATGACCTTACTGCATTTCAAATATTCCCCTATAACCAGTCATGTTCTCATACACATGATGTATTGATGACTTGTCTATTTTAACACTGTTAATAATCTTACATTTATTTTCAGTTGATCTTCCACAATTTCCTTCAGATGCAACAGGAAGCAAGATAAATATCTTTATACATCAGTACAGGAATGATGTTTAAAACATTAATCATTATATTTTACTAATATCAATTCTCTAAATAATTTTACTGCCCATAGCAACTGTTACAATGTTGGGTGACCGGGCGAGCAAGGTAAATCATCCTGCCTAAAACACCATAAACTTGATCACATGGACTGAATTTCTATGCTCATCAAAATTAACGTATGACCCTGCAAGTACTCTCAATTTGCTCTATCACAAAAGAGTAGATGCTTCATATACTTTTTCTTTAATTCCAGATTCTGTATGAAACTAATCAGTAAATCATTCAGAGACTTCCTTTAGTGGGCCTACACTGCTTGCCAGTAAGATCTTTTCTACCCAGGCTTTTTCTTGTCTAGATTTTAATGGCAGGTATCTTTTTTTCCTCCACACTAAATAATCCAGAATTTGCCCCTAATTCATATTCATAACCCACTGCACATATCTACACAAAAACAGACCTGTTTTTAAGGATGGTAAATTTATTTGAAAAATGGAAACTCTCAGGTCATGTTGCAAATTAAACAAAAGACATTGGTTCCTCATAGGCTGCAGACTGAGATTACTGCTCCACAAGTCAGACAGGAGGAAGATGAAAAGCTCTATGACCAAAACAGGGTACAAAGGAGAATTAAGTAAACCTGGTGGTACTAACAGGTCTTCGATCCACAGAACTTGCATAACGCCAAATACAAGGCTGGGAACCTCTTCCACGCAGGTGAGAAATCGGCCAGTAAATAGTTTGAAATTAGAATAAAGAGTATAAGCCACATCCTTGGGCATGACATTATTATGAAACAGGAGCCTTCAAAGCTTGTAAGAGGGCAGCTCTTCTTAAAAATGGATTTCGGCAACAATGAACACAATGCTCAGCACAAATTCCTCTCACAGTACTCACTTCAATAGGTTTGCTGCTGTCAACAAAAACAGCTTGCCAGGGAGAAGTTGTGCATGTGACACCATATTACGGGACTCATAATTAGCAACCAGTATGCATGATGAGCACAGGATGCTGATGAGTATTTTCTTAGAATGCCTCATAAGGGAATTCCCTGAGAAATCCAAAAGGTGCTTGGAGAATAGGAAATGAAAGATTAAAGGTTTAACATGTCTCCCACATTGCATTTTTAATTAACTAGTTTGTGCTTTATCATTTAATTTTTTAAAGCATCAACATACATATCCACAAACACAGAGAGACAAAACATCAAGTGTGGGACAAGAGCAAACTGCAGCATAGTCCAGCAAGTCTAAAGTAAACCTCAGGAACACAGGCCTTCCCTGTGTTCAGCTATGGGATCGATTAGACAGTTATTTCAGAACAATCACTCTAGAAAAGCCTTCAAAAAGGACCTATAAATTAGTGTAGTTTTGGAAAAGAACTATTTATTGGAGATGGAAAAAAATCAACTGCACTAAAGGCTACAACATATTTAAAAGATAAAGAAACGGGTATATGTATCTGCATACACAGGGATGAATTTTAAAAGTACTAAAAATTAATACTTCTTTACTGAAACTATTAAAAAAAAAAGTCAAAAAAAGAAATTGTCTTGCATGTAATTACTTAATAATAGAAAGCTGGCAAAGAGAACTCATTTGAACAATTCCATAAACAGCAACACACTTAATACATTTCTTGGATAACTTAAAAAGCCCAAAGGTTCAATTCTAACTTGGGTAAATATAAAAGTAATGCAAATTATCCAAGAACTTGTACACAAATACAAAAACTTCTAAAAATTCAGAAATGTAATTCTTCTCATGGCTGAAGACTGAAAAATTTGCCACTGTCAGGTAAGCTCATCCACCATTTACATATGACCATAACTCTATGTAAGTATAACTTCACTCACCCATGAAGCAATTTTTATTTTAACCCATTAATGTCATTGAATGGCATAACAAAATAAGTTCTCAAATAAAAACGGACGGCAGAGGAAACAACTATCCCTCAGTGACAACATCCCCACACGTCTGTGACAGTGGCAGTTTGCTGCAACCCACACTGTGTAATATCCAATTGTCAATTAGATACATATGTCAATTTTCTTAACCAAAAGCATATGCCTCCTTGTTTTTCAATCTCCCACATAATTCACAGCTAATAAGAAATCCACTTTACAGATTTCTTGCCTTATTTACAACAGAAATTAAGTAACATCCATTATTTCCCCTTTCTAGCACAAACTGCAAATACTAAATTTGAAGAAGCATATTAGAGGAGAATGCACTCTGCAGGAAACACTACTTCTTATATTGCTTAATTGCTGAATGCATTCCTTAACTACCTTAATCTGCTGTGATTTACACTTTCCAAACGAAACTGCTACATATGCTTCTGAGGCAAAAAAGCCACAAGGCTTGCTTTTTTCATAAAATTCAAAGATATTTTTACATACTGTATAGGTATTTATTGTCAAGATAAAGAAATAATCAAACCTCTAGGAAAAAAAAAGCCTGCTCTGTCTGTTCAAAAATAATAGTACGACCTCTAATTTCCTTCAACAATGTTACTGTAAGAAAGGTAGTTGTCTTTAAGTTTCAGTCATACCACAGTAAATTTTTATGTCATAATTAACTAAAGATGGAACACGTAAATCAGTTCACAAGTGCTTTTGATGAGAACACAATTCATAAGATAATTTTTTTAATGTACTGGGTTTTGTCAAAATGAATGTGCTATAAAAGCATTAAGTACTTTCTGCTTCTATGAAATAATGCAATGAAAGCCTACAGAAGAAAAACTGTTTTGCAAGAAAACTTTTTTTTCCCTTTTTTGGTTATTGTGTTTAAGCACATAATTTTTCACTTCTGCTTTAAAAAATTGTTTTCCACAGCTTAAAGTAAAAATTAAAAATACCAGATTTCTAAACAAAAAACAAGCAAAATATCCCCATGCTAATGAAAAACCCAATGACTTCATTATTACTATGATTAAAAAAGGTTTGCATTTAAACTACAAGCAAAGCCAACTCCAATTGAAGTTTCGGCACACAAACTTCTGACAAATTTATCTGTATTGGTTTGACATCTATAAATTATTAACTAACCATATATCTCATTGAAAATAAGACAAAAAATTTTCTTACAATTCTGTTTAAAGCACTGACCCACCTAATTCGAAACTCTTTTCTTAGATCTTCAGCTGCTACTGATCTATGCAACAGGGTTGGAATGCTACACTTCTGGCAGTTGTAAAGCGTGTTGTCATTGCTCAAGCAACTCTTTCTCTTTTAGCTTTTCTTCCCACGAGTTACTTCATAATAAACACAAATATTTGTGACATTTGGATGTCACAAGCCATTTTTAATGGCATAAAAGCCATTAAAGTAATTTCCCAGTCTGTTGGAAAGCATGCTTGAGAAGACTTAGATCTGGAAGTATAACCACCTTTGTGCTGCTTCACTACAGAGAGATGATCATTAATTATAACTATATGGAGACCATGGGGAGAGGAGAAATAATAATGCAGAAGCCAGAATTAAAATATGCTGCTCCCTTTGGAATACATGTCTCTCCCACAACTATATTTATTGCAATTAACTTCCTTCTTCACAATTCAACCATTTTCATACCTGAAGAAATCTTTTGGTTTCTCTAATTTTATTTTACTGCTTCTACCACTATCCAAGATACTGTTTTCCATTTATTCCCATGACCCAACATTTCCAGTCTGTAGTTTCAAATAGAATACCTTTCACTAATTTCTCATGACTTCCTCACAGTATAAGTCTATTAATTTCTTAATTGCCTTCAAAAATGAGACAATATAAACCACAAAATGTATTTCAAACTTGAGAAGTGCATTGTTTTTTACATTAGCATTCATATAATAAAATTAGTTTCATTTTTAAAATACTGAGAGTGTGCACTAAGCATCATTAAATAGCACATCTTCTTTAGACAGATACATTTGAAAATTTAGAAACAAACCTATAGATGCAAAACAAACTTTAAAAGCAGGTAATTTAAATCCACATCATCCTATGCAGTAAAAGAGGACTTCCATTGACAGATTTGTTTTAATATATACATGGGGAACAAAAATTCTTTTTCCTCAAGTTCTTTTTAGTTTACATCAGAAAAAAAAATGAACTTGAATAATACAAAAAGACTGTGATTCAACAGACAAATCTGAGTTAGCTGAAAACATCAAACGCTTCGAATCAATAGGAAGGCTAGACCTGACTTATTTATTCTGATTACTTATGACAGAAGTTTGATTAGTCCCATTTGACCTAAGAATTTTTTTATTAATTCAGAGATTTCTTCTATACATCTCTTATAGAAAAAATTCAAAAGAACACCTCTGATTTTGCCCATAAGACAGGGTTTGGAAAGCTTCCTCACAAGAAACATCTAAGCAAAAAATCCACATAGGTCTCCTGCTGTGAGGTGGTATTTTATGGGTTCCATCACCTGTGTCAGACTTCTTGCCTCTTTGATAGACTTCCTGGCACTGATATGGTTGAAGAAATTTTTATTAGTAACTTTCAACTCCCCACTTGGCTTTTCCTCTAAAGTGTAAATCTATGACAGTCATTTAAAAGATGAGCTTTACATGGATTTGAACTCCCCAGCTGCTTTTCCAAAAAGTATTCACTTTAAAGCACAGCTTTACCACAAAAAATAAATGGAGGCTGGGCCATACACTGTTGTATACTGACCAGTATTCTCAAGACACACTTCTTTGCTATGCTATGGAAGCACGCAACAAATATTTAAAACAAACAAACAAACTAAAATAAAGGCCAACCCAAAACACTGAACTCCATCTACAGATGCCTCCACTCGCAGTAATGGGGAGAGCAATACAACAAATAACAAGAAGTTGTAAATTTAAGAAAATGTAATCCAATTATTTTTGCTCTAAAATCAATAAGAAATCTTTGTAATGTTAGGAGAAGTAGGAAGATTATTGTAATCTTACACCTACAGATTTAGTAAAAAAATTTTTATGAAATGGCAATTGCCAATTTTTCAGTTACTATCTTATGCCACCAAAGATTAAAAATTTTCATTCGATTGCCTACTTCACAGGAATACCAGTCATATACAGCAACATCTTTAAGAAAAGAACATTTAATTCAAACAGTGATACCCTGAAGCAATTACTACCAGGCATCAGAAATCTTTCAGTCTGAAAAGCCCTACACTTACTTTAATCTTGGAGAAAGTAGTTGTTTGCTTCTTCCACAGTTGCTCTTAAAGCTTTCCTCCACAGCCAACCTTTCTTAATCCCTTAAGATACTTTTTTTAAAGCTTGTAAGTCAAACACAGATCAAAAAATGCCGCAATTGTGGCTAAACTTCTAAAGAAATTAAGGTAATTAGGTATGATACTGTTTTGAAACATTTATTTAGGTACGTTAAAGTGACAGGTTTCAGATGCGGAGCACAGCAACTTCATATGTAGATGCTATTCTGAAAAAAATTATATAGACTGTCTTTTCTTTGAAGATCATTAAAAAATTTTAAAAATTCAAAAGACTAATAGACCTTAAAATTTCAGATGTTAAGGGAGGCTGGAGGTTTTTTTGCTTTGTTTTAAAGACACTCATAAAAGACTACAAGCAATTAATGCCATTACTCAAAATACTGATTTTCGCTCACATACAAAGCTAAAAATAACAGGCAATTAAGCAGTTGGATACACTTAAGATAATCTTAATGTCTTTTTCATTTCTGACAGCTATTGTTAACAACAGCCAGAGAATTCTAAGTTTAATTAGGCTTATTCCACTGCAAATAGATAGAAGCTTTTTTTAAAATTATTGACAGAAACAGTATTACTTGAATTACATTATTTTTTTCCTGAAAGATAGTGAAGCTGTGGTATATCCTACTTTGTCAACTAATACATCTTTATGATTTAAGCATCCAGGACTATTACTACTCTATATCTATAATCAAACTGAAGAAAATATCTTATCACAGCTTATGCTTTATTCAAGCTTATAATATGTGCCAGTTCATAAGTACAAGAATTTTCATTTTACCATTTGTGTGGTTAACTGAATGGATTTTCAAGAAATTCATTTTGCTTTGGTGGATGTCGTGAAGATTACTGGAGTTACTTTCTCTACTGCATGTACGATATGACTTGGAACTCTTAGTAGATATATTCTCAGCTGCTCATTATTGACACCTTCTCTCAAGGTTCCTATATTCCAAAATATGCCAAAATTGGGTTGGTGCAATTAGCCAAAAATCCACTAATTATAAAAGTAAATCACCTCATTTTATCAAAGTCTATAGAGCACTAATGCAAACAGATCCACTCATATATCTGATACTAAATGCCACCACAAACTTCCAGTAGGTTAAGCAACTAGGGAAAAACAGTAGGGAATAAACTCTACCACTAGCAAGTCACACACAAACTGCGTATCTGAGTAAAGCTTAACTACGTTCATTAGGACTTTTATACTACTGTAACTACGTTAAAAAAATAATACTTAAATTAAATAGTTTTATAACTCTAAGCCAGAACAAAGTGCCCACTACAGAATAAGTCAAACTGCAACTAAAATATTAATATTCCAATAAGTCATGCTAAAAGATAAAGATGAATTTGTCCAGGTAAATAATTAAAATAAATATTCAAACACAAAAGGATCAAAAAATTAAAAGAAATTTATAGTTCACTGGTTCCTATTATCAATTCTCTCCCTTATAAAAGTTCTACTAACATATTTGCCCTTCTTCACGCTCCCTTATTCCCTAACTCCTCACAAACTAAGCATGAGATGCCCTCTTAATACTATCCCTGTTTTCCTTAGTTCTGTTTGAAATGCCTTCAACTATCTTGCTTTATGAACCAACCCTAGACAGAACAGTGTACCATGGCAAGCACTGCTAGCTGACAAACTATTCAGTGCTAGTTATTTTCACATGGATTCTCCTACTTGTTTAAAGTGAATAAAAGGATAAAATAGTAAGATTTCTTCATCCAATTAGGCCTGAAAAACAATATTATATATTAATAAAGACAATTGCTCAGACATTGTGAATAATTCATTTTTTCTTAAGTTAGACACACATAAAAACAAATTAACAATTTAAAAGTATAATCTGTCCAAGTGCTTCAAAAGCACGCTTTTTAAAGCACTAACATTCAGGTCTATATTCTTACTGTCTTTGTTTCCACATAATTTATCTGAAGGAACTTTGGATTTTTTTCAAAAACTACAACTCAAAAATATTTAAATTAATGGAAAAGATTTCTAACTGCTTTTCCACTGCAGTCAAAATCAGTCCTGCCTCTCAGCACAGAAGTACTGAGTCCTCTGTGTGTGGGCTCAACACACGTTTCTGCTTACTTCTGGACCTTTTCCATGGTGCAAAGCAGGAATCATCAGTTTGTAAAACCAAATTCAAATACTGTCTATTTATTGATTACAGTCCTCCCTCTCTTCAGCTACCCTGCAGCAAGTACAAAATACTTTCACTGACAACAGATTAGCACAGCAATAGGGGGAGAGCTGGGCAACATATTCCTAGAAACTGAAAAGGTGAACAGTGGTTATCTCAAAGCAAGCTAAGATAATGCTGAACAACTTCTATGCCATGTTACAGTTATAAATATATATGTGTATATATGTATGTATACCCAGGTGTACATATACTAAGTGTTCAATAATACATGAAAGCAAAGAGTACAGCAAAGAAAACTGATGGGTAAGTAAAAGGATTCAGGCCCCGGCGTGGCTCGTGCGTATTGCAGCTTTTTCAGACGAACGCATATGACATTTTCTGGACTTACATAGAAGATGCAATTGGCTTTCCAGTACTTTCAAGTCTTGAATTCAACAGTTTTGTGTAAGATTACTTTGTTCTTTGCTCCCCCAAATCACACAGATAACAATAGTCCATTTAATTATCAGAGAGTATTTCACAGAATATAGCTCGTATTTATGATAACTTGAGTCAACTTTCCTGATGTCACGAGTATTACTATAATATTAGGGAAATATTAAGAAACAGCACTGAAATATACCTTTGTATACGGAAACTACATTACTGGCAATTTGCATTTAGGAGAAAAAAATTTAATGTGATTAAATGGAACTTGTGCTATGGAATTTTCATTTGACAGAAAAGTGATTTAAATTATTTTGAATAGTTTTTCATAAAATTTTACAAGGGTTTTAAAAAAACATTTATTTTCTTAATACTTTTACAACTTGCAGGAAAACATTAAAATATCAATTATGCTTCATGTCCCTGCTTTTATGCAAATTCATTTTGTGTTTCATAAATCATTTCAAAAAAATGTGTAAATAAAAACATTTTAACACAATATTGTGCAAAACTTTGTATTTATTTAAACAAAGAAAAGCATGAGAACAGTAGACGTTTATTACAAAGTTTAATGCCAAAATTAAAAGAAAAGTTGAAGAGCATACTACAATTGCAAATAAAATCTTTGCATCACTCTCAAACTGAAGAAATCCTTCATATTCTTCAACCTCAGTCCTGGGAAGTCTTCCAGAATTTCTTTCCTGGTAAATCAGAAGACGAAGAAACTTGAAGGGCCTGGGAGAAGGAGAAGCATCCAGTTAATCCAGTTATAGCTCTTTGTTCTACTTTATAAAATCAATTTGCCATCCTTCAGTTTTAGTCAGTCTCTTCTAAATAACTACATCTTTTCCACTTTCTCTCCTCAAAGCCTCAATGTACAAGTCCTATTCATATTCTCCAAGGACTAGTGAATTGGTGGAATTGAATAATAAAGGTCTAGATATTTAGACAGCAGGATAAATTATCTCAAACTAATTTATATACTGTAGCAATCAAGGCTTCAGCTTAATCTTGTAAAGGAAATAATGCATGTTAAACAAAATTTTACCTTATTACCCCGCAAGTATGAAGAAAAGCAGTTCCCTAAAGTCAGTGAGTTAATACTCTTTGCTCTCTGGCTTGCTGTCTCATCATTCAGAAAATCAGTTTTATGTACTTTTTAAACAGATCTATTTATTCCGCAAAAATTACAACTCTCCTGGGAAAAAAAAAATCTGCTTAACTAACAATTTTTCTTATTTTATAAACAAACACTGAGGAATTACCTCAGATATGGGCATGATAAAATGTTCCAAAACTTTACTCCAATTATACAATGAAAATAACCATTTTGGATACAGTATTCAAACTGTGGGAAAAAAACCCAAAATTAATAGTTTTAAATACAATTATTCACTGTTGAAAAGCATGAAACGAAGACAAAAATGAGCCTGTATACCAGTTATAAAGGCAGGAAGACTTCTTGTAACATATGAGAGGGAATAGAAAAAACTGTAAGTAAGGGAGTTATAGACGGAGGCTTTTTCAGGACCATAGAACCTTTCTTTGCTCATAGTAAAAGTAGTCAGGGAATAAATCCTATCCCATTTCCACTAGGATTTGGGCCTAGATTAATTATCCCATAAAGTCATAGCAGTATCAATTTAAAAACCACTAGGTAACAGAAGTTTCATTTAATGCCACCTACAAAAGGATTTAAGATGACAAGAAAAAATACTTACAAGGGTAAGACCTCTCTTTTCAAAGTTTCAGTTCATGAGTTCTTGTAAGCATCATCAACTTGTCTCAGGCTCCTCTATTTCAAGAAGATTGCAGACAGTATCTCAATCGCCATTCCAGTCTTCAGCAGCCTCATTTTTCTTGACATTCTTTATCCGACATAAAATGACCAAGTGCTACAATAGTGTTCATTTTCTGCCCTTGACTTCCTACTAATTCCTAATTTTCCCTTGATCCAGTACTCCTAGGCGTCTTAAAATTATTCCATACAGCTATTCCACTTAGCAACAATCTGACATGCATCCTTATCGTGGTGGTACTTCTCTGAAACTTTCATCTCTCTGGATGGTGAATAAATCCAGGTCCTCTCTGAGGTTTTAGATATACACACAAGCCCAGTGAACGACGATGTACTGGAATGTCAGATAAAGTGAAGTGTAGGTGAGCAAGAGACCACAAGTAATCGTACAGCACAGCTAAACACTAGGAAACAATGTAGCTCTACAGGAATTCAGGGCAACAGGAAGATGTGCAAAGAGCACATCCGTGGCAACTTGCAATAAATAGGACTTGCAATCCAGCGCAAAATTTCCTTGTCCACATTAAGTCTACAGTGAGCAGTCACATGGTTTATCTTATCTCATTAACAAAATCACCTCTTGTGCATCCACAGGGATGAGATTCATTTTGACTCACACTTATATGCTACAAACACAGAGGGCTTTCCGGAAAACTGCCCTGACAGTAATTAGCATTTGTTCTGACAGCACAGGCTACAAAACTGTTTTGTCATGCAGGAGGTTAGAAGTAAGCCCAGAATAGTTTTCCCGCACCTCCAGTGTTTGGATTTCTAAAGAGGCTGTTACAGTATGACAAAATAAGATTAAATACCTCTAGCATTTTTCCTGAGGAAGAAAATTTTTTTTTAAAATGTTGAGAATAACACACACAATCATCTGGTATAAGAAACCTAAGGTTTAAAATCTTCCTCCTCCTAATTTAGACCAGAAATTCAAAACTGAAACTACTGTATTCCAGCAGGGGCCAGTACCTATCCCCTCTGAAATTTTCTTTAATTATGGTTTTTCCCCTCCTGGCTTGGTTTGACAATTAAGTTTTATCTTGCTGAAAATGTTACAGCATCCTGCTTTTATTGCAGACTGGAAACTAATGAGACACTACCACATTACAGTTTCATCATACTTATACCAATGGAAAGTTTGAAAGAATGTCCTGAACATTTAACGTATTCAATTCCTGCATTCAATAACTCAATATATTCTACATGTGTGAATCTATGTGCTAAAATGAGGCACCTCAATCCACACAGAACCATCAAAACATCTATGACTTCAGCCCTTATGTATAGACCCAAAAACCTACTTTATGGCAATCAGACTTAAAAGAGAAGTAAATTAGCATTTTCATCCAGGTCATTTGTATTTTCAGAAGTTCTTTAACAACACTTTTCCAAACAGTTTGCATATGTCTTTAGCAGAGCAAAAAGATTCCCATCACTAGAATAACTATGTCACGTACTTGTTGTGCAAGATTAAGGATTAACGGTTCCCTCAGTGGTTGTAAAGCTAAAATAAACATGATTTTCCTCCCACCAAAATATTTGACAAAACTGCAAATGTGTTTAAAAACTACCAGGATATACCATCAGATGACCTAATCAGAAAAGATTTATTATTAATGGCATTGTTAATCATAAGAATTTATTATTAATACTTAATAATTCTTTAGGACTTTTTTAACTGCCGAAAGAACCTAAAATAAAAGTATTACCACTTTCAACTGTATAAATTAGGATCCAAGTGACTCAGAACTGCAGCAAAAAAGGTTTCAGTTAAATTAAGAAAAATACAAAAATCAATAGTGAAAAGATAGCAATAAATAAAGCTGCTTAATATACAAACTAATATTAATGTAAAATCAAGAAATGAGACTGAGAGTAAAAATCTGAAGTAAATACAGAATATTACCAAAGTAAATATTAAATACACTAGCAGTGTAAACATTTTTGATAGGAAAATTCTGCAATTCTGTGTCTATTTCTACATAAATTACTGAAGCCCAATTCACAGTATTAGTTTTGAATCCTATAATTTTATTAAAGGATTTTTGACGTACTTCATAAATGCAATGTCCCCATTTCATTTATTCATTCTAACTTGAGTGCATCACTCAGTGTAACTTGAATATATTAGAAAGATTCAAATCAAAAAGCTATTTAAAGAAAAATCTTTGAAAGCTTTTATAGGTCCCTGGGGGAAATAACTGCTGTTAGCACTTAGCCATGACCACCACTATATTGAAAAAAAACCCCACCTTTTTCTTGCTGTTTTTCTTATGCTATAGATACTAGTTTTTAAATGAGCTTTCAGAATACAGTTTTCTGAGCTTCATACATTTCCCCCAACTATCTTTTATGGTTGAAAGTTTTCAAGTTTTGTCTTTCTTCACCAAACACTTACAGGAACAGCTATGCTCTCCAATATGAAAATCCTGACAAAGTGGCAAATACATTAACAATTACCAGGGTCTCCAAATGTAAGTTGGTGGTAAAGACAAACTTATTTACCATATTAATTAAATGGCCTATTTAACATGGAATATCAATTCTCTAATCACATCTCATTTGAACTTCTTATTTCAATTAGCAACCCTAAAGTCTACTAGAGACCCTACTGTTCTAGGATCATTAAGAACATTTTCATTATCTGTCAAATGAGGGAGTAAAAGGCAGAAACTGCAAATACTCTCAGGAGTAGGCCTCTACCCTACTTAGGAGATGATTAGGGAGAAAGCAGCAGTAGTTCTCATTAGTTGCCTAGCAATGAAATGTCCCCCTATGAAACAAGAAATGAACAAAGCAACAGAGGTGTTGCCATGCAAATGAGTAAATGGATAGTCTATCATCCACTCAAGGATAATCTGCCCTTCATTAAAACTAATCAATCCAGATTAATACACCAATGGATATCTTGCACAGACAAGGTGGGAAGAATCCACCGTACGTAGCCCCACTGAAGTAGCCAGACAATGCATTGCTCAAGTTTACATACACAACACCCACAATTTCACTGTATGTGTGTATGACAAACATGAGTACAACGAAAACAGTTTTAATTCAAGACAGATTAACATTGTCATTTTTACTGTTAAACCTTGCCTTTTATATCCATAGTTATACCCGAGTTATTAATGAATTATTGTTAACAGTCATTCTCTTAATGCTTATAACAATTCCAATACAAATATGTAAATTTAAGATTTAACCCGCATCTAAGTTATGTTTTCAAAAGTGTATTCACACATTATGCCACAAACTCAACACAAATGGAGTTGTTGACACTACCATTGTTACTAATGTCGTAAGTCTCAGAAGAGCAGAGTTCTTACCCAGAGAAATTTGATTACTGCTGTCTTAATTTTCAAACCCTAATTCCAGGATACCATTATTTCAGTCACAGATGCAGTTCAGTAGGTTCCTTTTATTTTAATTTCCCCACATCTGATTTAAAAATATGTATGTTTCATGGGCTACTTTTTTTTGTTCTGGTGGATTTTTTTCCTGCAGGGCAGGGATTGTTGGGTTTTTTGTTCTGCTGCTGTTGTCCAGTTCATATGTACAATTTAAAGTTTCCACAAAAAAATGAATTAGAAGAGAAAGAGAAAATAAAACACTGAACACTTCTTAAGCAGAAATCAAGATGACTCCTGAACTTCACTGACTACTTAAAATCTGGCTGTTTCTCAGTATATATTTAAAGTGATACAGATTTATGACAAAATTAATGTGTCAAATTATGGTTTGATTAGCTCATCCAAACTGTTAGATTAAATTAAAAATGATGTTTCAAAACCAATACTAATTCATAATTCAATATTAAGACAAATCTTACCTATATATTCACAAACGAAGACTACAAAAAAAGGAGTAACAAGATCATTTATGCCCTGAACATATCCACTGGCCGGATGACGTATTGCCCAGATAAACAAAATTCTTTCAAAGATCTGAAAAAGAGTTAAAGAAACTGTCAATTGAATTTAATAAGTGATAAGCACATTTTAAACAAGACACTTGTAAATTATCATAACATCATAGAATCATACAATATCCTGAGTTGAAAGGGACCCATCAGGATCACTAAGTCCAACTCCTGGCCCTGCGCAGAGCACCCCAGGAATCATACCATGCGCCTGAAAGTGTTGTCCAAACACTTTTTAACTCTGTCAGGCTGGTGCTGTGACCACTTCCCTGGGGAGCCTGTTCCAGTGTTCACCCACTCTCAGAGTGAAAAACCTTTTCTTGATATCCAGCGTAAACCTCCCTGACTCAGCTTTGTGCCATTTCTTTGAGTCCTGTCACTGATCATGAGAGTGAAGAGATCGGTACCTGCCCATCTACTTCCCCTCACGAGGATGCTGAAAGCCTCCCTGCAGATAAATTTAATATCATGGAGTTAAGTAGTATAAAACACATGCGTACAAAAGCATAAATGAACACTGGTATTTATAACTAACTCCCAGTGCTATGTAAGCTTCTCAGTTCTTCAAAAGGTAGCATTTTCAGGGTATTAGCACATGTTAAAACCAAATCTAGTACATAATTCAGTTACAGTAGTTAACACAAAGCAGCTCGTATTCACTGGAGCTTTTCCAGTAATATAAAATTCCTCTTTTCTCAAGGGAAAGAAATATGAAATGATCTTTCTATAATTTTTCATCTCTTTGAAAGAAATATTCTACTAATGCAGTATTCTATTTGTTCCTAAGTAAAAGAAAGAAGGACTTGATATAGTTTAGATTTTTTAATAATATGCCCATAAAAAGAGACTCCACAACAGTTAAACTTGCCTAATACTGCAGTGTGGAGTTTTACACTCCAGAAGATGTATGAAAATGAAAAATTATATAATAATAATAATAATAATAATGAAAAACCTGAAACAAACAGGAAATGTAGAAATAAGGCCTGCCATATCATCAGACCTCTACCCCCTCAACTCTGTAAACTGAAGCTTGCTTAGCATCTGCAAAAGCTCGTAAGGCCACACCATATCTCAGCATAAGAAGAGAGCAAGGAAATCACAGAACGTTTTGCTGACTCCATTTAGGCCTGTGACAGGCTGTATTTCCTCTCAATTATTTGCTTCTGAAGATACTACATGCCTTTGAAAGGCTGCAAATAAGCAGCAGAGTGAAAGCTGCTACATGCTTTGTCCTAACTACAGGCACTCAATCAGGGATATATAATCTTCTGAAACAAAAGAGTGTTTGCTCATTCATGAGAGCACAAACTATGTTGCTCTTTGGATCTGGCCACAATACTAAAAAAAAGGAGACATATCGGAAGGACCCAAAGGATTCTGTGGTTTGCTGCAACTCCAGAAGTCAATGAATGCTCAGGCTTCAAGAAAGCTGGTGTAAGACCTGCCCTGAAAGGATGCAATAGGTGAAGGAAGTTCATTTGTGAAGTCAGGATTATTTACATTCAATCTCACTTTAAGTTTTTTGTTAGATTAAGAAGTTGACTGTTTTAATTCAATTTTAAATAAAATCTCATTTTTAGTTTAAAAGTCCTCTTGCAGTCATTTTTAAGTAAGACAAACTCTTGGCATAAAAGACTCACATGCTGATGCTTGAAATTCCTATCACAGGCTTCCACATAAGTTACCTGGAGCCGAAACCTATTTGCACCTTTTGCTTTGAAAACAAGTCCCAAATATCAACATCTATCCTTCTCCTACAGGCTTTCTTTTGAGAGGCAAGTGTCCTCCAGGTTTTATGTCTCCCTGGCTTAAAATTCACGGAACAGGGGAGACAGTCAACAACAGTAAATACAAAAAGTTTTGGTGGGCACTGAAAAACAAGCCTTAAGACAGCTCACATCCGATCCATTAGAACCACAACTGAGATTCAGTTTTTGCTCAGTGTGATTTCAGAGATTAGGCAAAAAGGAAAGTATTCTTTAGAAAATTCTCCATAGAAGCTTCGTGTTTCCATCAGCCAAGATGCTTATTCCTTTAGCTACAAATTCTTGGTGCTAGTCCTGTCACCTCAAGAACTGCATATTAAACCTAAAAAATACTAACCTCTGCTCTTTAAGCAATAGCCAGTGGTGTTTCACTATCAATAACTGTATAAAAGATCTTACACTCAGCCACTTACAACATGCTTTTACATTTTACATAATTATACCCTGATGAAATTACAGTTGTTCATGTAATATTTTTAGTGTTATTGAAAAACTGCCAATCTAGCAAGGTTAGTTAGCTCACAGCCACTCTGCCCGCTTCTGTCCATTGCCACTTCTACTTTCGGCAACAGTAGTTTCTCAGTATTATCAGTTACCGTTCTGTGTTTCACTTCTGAAAAAGGACATGTTTAACATACTGCAAATACAAACAACTTTCTCAACAAACAAATATCAGAGAGCTGACTAGTGAAACCTATTTAAGTAGCAATTGCAGAACGTAGAACAAGGTTAGGCACTAGGCTAAATAAAAAACTCGTGGTGTGATGGCATTACAAAATATGCACAGTCAACAACCAACCAAAAAACCACAGCAACTCAGTAAGAACAATCAACCAAAATATCATCACTGCAGAAACTATAAACATAGTGTTTTTTCATGAAGGCATGTCTGAAGTCAAACAATCCACAAATTTGTATCACCAACCTTTCCTTTCCTTGGAACCTGATAAGATACACAGTTTGCACTGCAAATTCAGAAGCCTATGGATTTTAAAACATTTTTAAAATCCAGGTCTGAAAACTAAGAGGGGGGTGGTGTTTGCGTTTGTTTGGTGGGGGGAGGGGTGTTATATTTTTGAGCAGGAAGCACCACTTAGTGATGGCACATCAGCTTTAATATCTCCAAATGCTTCTAATCAGAAATTCAAATACACACTGAAATAGCATTTTCAATTTCCTACCCATTTTCATAAAGTTTCATTTACTGTTCCGAATCAAAAAAATGAGTACTGAAAACCTGAACAGCAGACTGATTTAAGTTTCTATGCAGCACTCATGACTGTGTTCAAATAGAACTCATTAAAAAGGTCACTTTCCCAAAAGGATCCCTTCTTGATTTCCAAACCAGCAACAAAAAGTGGAATTATTTTTCTACTATGAACCACTACATCTCATGAGATGTCATTACCAATCTATTATTCTCTTTTGAATTTAACTCTCATTCATAATTACAGGAAGAATTATATTCATATACATAAAGAGAAGAATCCATCAGCTTAAATGAAGGTTTTGAATTACTTGTGGGTTTTGCCACCTCAGAGGAACTTCAAAACCCCCAAAGCCTTAATTCAAAAGCTTTTGAAAATTTGCTTTTTGTTTTCTAAGTAAGGGAAGGAAAGAAAAAAAAAGAGGGGAGAACAAAATTATAAACTATTTTAAATTGTGCAGTTTTCTTGAAATTATTATGTATAATATGCAAGCATAGATGGGAAATACACAGCCATGTGCTTTCCATTTCAACAAAATTCAGTTAAAGACAAAGCAAGAAAAGATAATAAATTTAGACCAGTCCTTGTTAGCTAATCAAATTTATTTAAGTTAAATTTACAGTCAGTAGTCTTTAAAATAACTTGACTGCACTATATGAAAGACCATCGCCAACTCCTCTGTTCTCCTCTTTCAGGGCCACTATTAAGTCATTTTTAGTCCTTTAAGTCCTTGTTCCAGCATTACCTTCCCCTCATTCAGGATCCGTAAAACTCCCATAAAAATAAACACTTTACACTGATTTTAAAAGGAACATATAATAACTTACAGGTATTAAATAACTTATTTCCACACACCCGATTCAAAACATCTTTTTCTAAACTGCAACAATTTATTACAGAAACTAAACTCTGAGTTCAGATAAAAAATTAAAACAGCCTTATTAACTCTCAATAAAAGTTCTTTGGCAACAGAGACTCTGATACCACCAAGAACAGCAAAAATCTTGGAATTGCAGCATTTGGAAATGTAAGTCACGAGACTATGAGGTTTATACATGTGCTGTCTTTCTGAAGCTTTAACGAGTGCTTTTGTCCAGTTCTGTCAACTACAGTCTCTTCACCTCATTCTATGCGAGATTCTTCCCAGTAGTGGTATCACTATTCTAAATCTTTGCAGCATCAGCAATATGTATAAAACTCACCATAATATCCATAACAACAGTTTTTCACTCAGGGCCATCCTTTGAAACCTGTCTTTGACCCTTACTCTGATTCCCTTCTCCTCTTCATAGCCCTTGGCATCTCATCTCATAAAGGGGGCAGTGACGGCTGCTCACCAGAGACCAGCACCATCTTCTCTCTCTCTCTAGAAGGGAGTTAGCTCTGGGAACAACACACCCTATCTGCATGAGCCCTTGGGAACAGGGATGGATCCCTGTGCGGCTGAGGGATTCAGTGGTGCTATGGTAGGTCTCCAGAAACCCAGAAAGCAAAAGAAAGAAACAATGGAGAAATTGGGTGCTATGACCCTTTCAGCATGTTTTACACAATGGCATCAAGCAAGTAGGGTTTGGTTAAGATCAGAGAGAGAGTAAAAGACAGATGCAAGCCCATCCTCCCAGCAGCCCACTGATTTAATTAATTTCTTTAATAGTTTATTTCTTATTGTTATTGTTTCCTTCTTGTCCCTTGATTTTACTTATACTACTCCTTGATTCATCTCTAGAACAGCCCAGGTAAAGCACCACTGTGTAGAAAGCAGGTGGAAAGCCCTGTATTTTTAATATTTTTTTTTTCAAAACATTGCACTAGAGTATTATTTAAAACCAATTCTCCAACGTGTGGAAGAGCACTGCCATTAAACAAATAATTGGAACAATGGAAAACCAAATGAAAGCTAGCTCTGCATTTAAGTTGTCATAATGAACTACAGGATCATGTTCTATTTGGATCTATAATTGCATGAACAGCAGCTACATGGAAGTACATTTTAAGGTCTAACTAGAACCACTGGAAAGGAGAGTAAGTTGAAGAATTAAATGAAATAATTGAAAGAGGATAATCCACACCATCTATGCTATTTATGAGCTATATACTTCAAAATGAAAAGCCCCCATGAGATGCAATTCCACAACAATATAGGCCAATTCGATTAATATATTTACCATTAATCATATACTTAATCATATTATTATAGATTTACATTAATTATATAGTTACAACAGTAGTAAAACAATTTAAATAGTGTACTTAACATACAAAATTTACAAGGAAGCAAAATCAGATAAGGCACTCAAACCAGTCATGCTACAAATTCAAAAAGGAGAATTTCCCAAGTGGAACACTAAGAAATTCCAGACCTTAAATGATTTTGACACATAGATGGAACCACAGGACTATGCTCTGGATTACTTAAAAAACACAGTATTAACAAAATGTATAAAAAGGGAAAAAAGGGAAAAAATGGCACAAGACCACAATAAAAACTGACAGATTCAAGACAGGAAATTAATGAGGTGCCTTTGCTTTTATTACTCATACTTACACTGCTATTCTTAGCCTCTACTTATATATCCTCATTTTTTCACTTCTTTAAGCTAGTTCTGAAGTCAAAATAGCAAGTGTAATCAAATTAATTATTAATCAAACTGTGATATCAGATTCATTAATAAAATGTTTTCTTTAACAAAAAGAAAACATATCATTCTTACCTCTGTTACTTTGGGCTGGAGTCTTAAAACTTCAGGACTCATGCGTGGGATATCTATGTGGATCTAATTAGATAAAGAAGAATACTGTAAAAGGAACCAGCAGCACACTTTCTAAACAACATAATACTTAAAATAATTCTATTCGTTTACACTCTTAGTTGTAATCCCATTGTATCATTACTTCTAGGATAACATGGGTTTTTACTGTAATTCAAAACATACAGCCAAATCTTTAAATTAAACTTTCAATGAAGCAAAATTTAAAAGCATATACATTTGTATTCACATCCTAGGATCCTTATATCACATTTTAATTATCTGCAAATTATAATCGTATTGGCAATACTCATTACCTCAGGGTAATTTTGAGTAAATACATACTACTGCTTCTGTAAAGTTATATTCAACTGCCACTGTCATAGAATCATTTAGGTTGGAAAAGACCGGGAAGATCATCAAGTCCAAATGTCCAAAGCTAAAAGCAGAGTTTAGCACCTATTTTAATGTATTTGACAATCAAGAAGTGAGCACAAAAATACCAGTATTTCTTAAATTTTTATTCCAAACTTCACAGAGGAGTTTTATGCAACAGCGTGCTCAAGTGATGATTTGGGCTCCATTCACAAGCCTGATGTTAGTCATGCTATATACTTCTTGCTACTAAAGATTATAATGTCTTGAAGCTGAAATGAAGATCTTCGCTTCTTCTGTCCCCAGGAAGGCTAAAGTATCATTGCTTAGTGTTACAAAACTACTCATTTCAGTACAAAACTTGAGGAAAAGTTATCTCCTTATCTGGGTAAGCATGAAAGTTTGACACCCCTATGTTTTTTGCGCATCATATACAGTTTCAACTTCTTAAGCAGAAGTATGGAGCCAGTAAGAAACAGTCACTGCTGTACCTTCCCTGTCCATCTTCACTCACTTGAAAGAGAGTCTGAGCAGTAGATGAAAGATTTGAAAATACAACTATTTTTAAACAGAAAACCATGGCAACACTAACACTGACATTAAAGGAAATCCACTATTTTGAATTTCAGACCAAAACTACTTCATATTTTTCACTATTGGGTAAGATTAAAGAAACAGAAAAAAAGTAGCAAAGTTCAAAAATAATCTCTAAGTCCGTTACCAAGTGTTCTGTAGATAAAAGTCAATTCAATAGGTGTTCTACCTGTCTGTAGGTATCCTGGTGGTTTTCATCATTTCTGGAATCATAGTATTGTTCAACAAATGCAAAATACTCTTTGCGTTTTCTTTGTAAAGTGCTTTCTCTTCGGTCCACATTTGCAGGAAGATAGCCCTGAAAAAACAGCAAAATGAGAAGGATATTACTCTTTGCCTTACAAAAAGCACTGCTGGCATTTGATTACATGTGACAGGAGATCTAGGACATCTAATTAACTGATGTAGTGCTGTGTACTCCTACACAAATCTAAATAATCCTTTACTAAATTATTTTTCTAATCATTCCAATTGGTACAAAAGTTCAGATACAAACACCTCATAAAAACAGCTGTTGTTTTTTCATTTGGTTTTTTTTTTTTTAACAATGCAATTTCTCATCAAAAATACGAAGATGGTGTTGTCTTTCAAGGAGAAAAGCTTAAATAAATAAGTTCAAGTAAATTTAATACCATATGAGTTCCTTAATTTCTATGTGGCCAGTATTGGAGCAAATTTATTAGATTTTTAAACAATGGGTATTAACTCAGTTGCCTTGAAGTAGGAATTATATATATTAGCAAGGGAGGCTTAGATTCAATATTAGGAAAAACTTTTTCATGGAAAGGATTATCAAGCATTGGAACAGGCTGCCCAAGGAAGTGGCTGAGTCACCATCCCTAGAGGTTTTTAAAAGATGTGTAGATGTGGCCCTTAGGGACATGGTTTAGTGGTGGACTTGGCAGTGCTGGGTTTATGGTTGGACTACACGACCCTAAAGGTCCTTTCCAACCTATACAATTCTGTGATTCTATATTACATACATTCTATATTTTAATATATAGCATATATTAAAATCATTGAAAATGTTATTCCTGTACACTTTAATTACTTAGTTTATAATGACAACAGAATAAGTACAAGCCATGTTACATTCCAGATACCTTAAGAGGTACTTGCTTTGGCAAGATATACAGACTTGTGTCTGATACCAGGTACTTTAAATCCCACCAGCTTCACTTTTGCCTAAAGACTTTGTCTGACATTTAATATCCTGTCCCAGTGTTTTGTATTAAATATTGAATTCCGCTGCCCATTTATTCTCAACAGTTGTGGTTTCCTCCCTGTAGATACCCTAGTTGCTTGCATTGGAAAAGAATTCATTTGTGAGATCAAATGTGATTGTTTGAAGGACACCAATACTTTCTCAGCACGTCTTTTCGCCATTATTCAGTTTCAAAGACTGAACTAATCTTTCAACATGACACATCGTGTTTCTTGTTCACTTTACAAATTAGGTTTTACTTTTAAAAGTTGGGAAGGCTTGCAACATATCAGCAGCAAATAAACTGGAGGAGAGTTTTATCCGTTTATTCATTAATTTCCTCCCAAGGCTTTTGCAAACATATATTTAGTTTTGTTATTCAAAAGAGAAGAGAGCCTTGCTGTTTAGGTACAGTGTACTTAACACTTTTGCTATATTTTAAAAATAAATCATGTCATCTTTTTAATATACTTTTACCAGTAGACATGCATAACATCAACAGAGTATTATACTGAAAAACTGTCTTCATCAAACAATTGTTAACATTATTAACCTGATGACTATGTAACAAATATCTCAACTGACCAATTTCTTAAATCATATTTTTAAAATTTCAATTTCCACGCTGGTTTTACAAACAAGACATCATGATCTGCCTCAGATACCACCAAGTGTACTCCATTCCCTGAAAAAAAATAAGTTTGGGCTTTTTAAATAAGACTTTTGAATAATTTTTAAGCAAACATATACTAAAACCATAACTATACTTTGGTTTATTCAGTTTTCTGGTTGTTTTTTTAGTATTGCAACTCATCTTTAATCAAAATATCACTTGATTCTTAGGATGACTTCTTTCCCCAGGAGCTCCTAGTGCACTATATAGAATCATAAAATGGTTTGTGTTGGAAGGGACCTTAAAGATGATCTAGTTCCAACTCCCCTTCCACTAGACCAGGTTGCCCAGAGCTCCATCCAACCTGGCTTAAACACTTCCAGTGACTGCCATTACTCCCCCTTACCTGGGACATACAATAACAGTAGGTCACTATCAGGTTACCACCAGAAAAATGCACGGTGGAGCTTATGACCCCAAAAACTGAAAGCACTTTTCTTTCCCACTTGAGAAAGAAGATGAAAGAAAATGCTGCCTTACAGTACAGAAAAGTAATGATTACTAAATGACTCATCTTTGGGTTTCCAAAACATACTAAATGAGGATCACATAATGGATAAGAAATCACGGCAGGACTTACTCAAGAAAAGCTAAGAATTTTCAAAATACTGTCATTTGGAGATAGGAAAGCAAACAAAACAAAACAAAACAAGCCAGCGTTTCGTGAGTCTCTTACTTGAAAAAAAATCCACTTAGTTCCTGAAGTATAAAAGAAGTAATCTGAAAGCAGGTTTTTGCAGAGGTATGGCAAGATGAAGTCGCGAATTGAACTGAAATAGATTCTGAGCTGGAGTTGTTCAAGCAACAGAACAAAAGAACTCTAAACTTAGGATTTTTCTAGACTAGGAATACTAAACTAAAATCAACTTATGGAATTAAGTTAAAGCTCCTGAAAAGCCTATGCTCCTACTAGAAAGCAAGAGGAGTCAGCTCATTTTACATTTTTATAATTTGCATAATTCCGACTCTCTAAACCTCTCTGATTCAGAACTTAAAAAATGCTAATGCTTTAGCTTACTATGTTTCAAAGTCAGCTTTGAGTTAGCCATATTTTTTCTTACTTTTACTATTTTAAAACAGACATCCTAAACTTCAAGAGAAAAAATGCCTTTTTTACTACCAAAATCACATATAACTTTGGAAATAGAACTAAAATAAATTGTAAGCTCCATGTTTAATTTCAATTACAGCAGGATATTTGAATATCCACCATTAAGCTGCATCTGCATTTAGCATTAGAAGGAACTAAGCTGCAAATTTAGTAGAACTCATCAGCAAGAGAGACTCTTTCAGTCACTGGAAATCAGTGTCAATCTGAAGTAAATACTTTGCATTCCCTATGGAATTATTCTATAAAAAGCAAAGCTATTTAAGTCTACTCTCTGAAAAATTCAATAGTGTTAAACTGGTGTGTGTGTATAACTCAGAATTTTAAACAGTTCTTAAATGCATGAAGATTTGCTGAGAAAGTGTCTTTCATAGCCTCTAGAGAGCAGACATCACCAGAGTTCTGATTCTTTTTAATACAAACATCCTCATAAACCTTCTCCCAACCACAGGCAGACAAACAACAGCTAAAATGCATAACTGTTTGTCATCACAAGCACTATAGCTGAAAAGATTGACATGAAAAATACTTCTATGAAGAATCAACTGTATTTTTGCAGAAGAACCTTTGTAAACATAGTGCAAACACCAAGATGAAAAAAATTCTGTTCTGTAATATCAAACTCAGTGAATCACAGATTCCCACACACTTCTCTCTGATGCTCAACTGAAACACCTCTGTGTGCTGCTCCATGGTACTTCAGTAAACCTACTCTCAAGCTACAGCCATTGCAAAATCCTCTGGCCACTGGGAAAAGACCAGAGTGCTCAGCCAGCCAAAAACTCGCACCACAAAAAAATGATTAGCTTTTTAATGAGGTTGTCTCTCCGAACTGACTCACAGGTCTGACATCAGGAGAGCCAATGTCACACCTTAATTGACACGGTGGCTCAGAGTTGTTCATCTTAAAGCATTATAGAAGAACCAGCCAAAAAAACCTATAGATCCTATCACAGCTTTTCCTCACTACAGTGTTAATCCTTTCTTGTAGTTACTTTAATGTGAAGTCAGAATGAAGCCTTTCGCAGGGCGCTGATAGTCTTCGCTTTCCCTACTGTGTGTCTATTTTCAAGAAAACTGTTAAGAATGTACTCATCTTTGAACTCTCCACCATTCCATCAAAACTGGTTGAAAGAGGCCACTGTTATCACAAGCCTTTCTTTCATAGAAAGCCAGGCTGAAAAATAAAGATACATAGCTGACATGATTTACTACTACTTCTCATCCCCCTCCTTTCAATTCGATAGATTAATCTTGAAATTGAGTAAAAGAACATAACTTCCGTTACAATTCAGCTTAAGACACGTTTCCAACCATCACTGATGGATTACAATTCATGCAAAATCATTTGCAATGCTTGAAAAAGGTATTACTACTAAATGCAGAGGAAGAACAAAAAAAAAAAAAAATACAACTTACTGAAAGAAGCTTCCATGCAATTGGACGAACCCGTTTGGGAATGCCAGACCAACTCAATTTTCGCAATTCGTCTATTAAAACACAATAGTTTCATGAGAAGCAAGGAAACTACTACCAATTTACATACACAGATATATTCAAATTAGCACAAAGGTGTTTACAACAATGATCACGTCTTAAAAAATCCAGTGAATACAGAAATATAGGGCAATCCTAATGAATTAATAAAATACTGGATAATGGCTATCAATAGATACTGAGTGTGATAAAGTACCTTTCTGGACTATTTCTCAGCATTACTTTTTGGTATACATGCCTTATATTGTCTCAGTTGGCAACTTACTGCATAAATGAATTATTCTTCCAAGTCTTTTTGAGATACATATGAAAGGAATACAGCGTATCAAAGCAGGTAAAGCAGTTGTAATATTATTAAAGTCTACACAAAATAAGGAGCAGCAACATATGCTTTCGAAAAACATTAAGAGGTTCACAGTACTTCTGCACACTAAATATGCACGGATGGAAGAAGCACGAAAACATGCTTACACACATAACCCCAAGAAATTGCATAGTATCACAATAAATTTCTCCCTTATTTTTCATCTCAAGGAGTTGAGAGGCATTGGAAGAATAAAAAAACGACCAAAGGATCAGTAACATTTGAAAAATATGATGCTACTAGAGTTCAGTGTGAACCAAAGTCGCAAAGAAACAATGAAAGCAGAACTTGTACAGACTATAAACACAGATTAACACATAAATTCAAAAAGTCACAGGCTGGCACAACAAATACACTTCATCATGAGTATGCTGTCACTGCAAACACAAGGATTCAATGGGAAAAAGAGGCAATAAGCAACCAAAACAAGTTTAATTTATTGTCATACTCCAGCTGTGATGATCACGCACAAGCTGCCCAACAGGGACCCCAAACAGCACCTGGTCACATCATTTAACCCTGTCTCCCATTTTTGATCTTCTTTTTCCAGCACATTTCTACTTCCTTTTCTCTGCCCCCATCTAACAAACCACTCCAATGATTTCTTCCCTTCATGGTCCAAGCTTTGCTACTGCTATACCCAGATTTGGTATTTCTGAAATGATTACCAGGCACTGTTGGTCTTCTTGGTAACACCGCACTTCCCTAAGTGATCCCAGTGCTCCCCTCCAGGCAATGGCACTGCTTCGGCAGCTCTCACACAATTCCCCCTTTACTACTTGTGAAATCCAGGCATACCACAGGGTGCTATCTAGAACTTGTGTCAGCTTCTCACACTGTGGTTTGCTACATACTGCAATTTCTCACATCACCTACAGTAGTTCTCCACACCCCAGGGAGTTTGCTCAGCCTCCAAGCAGCTTCAGTATTGGCTTGCAGCCCCTACCACTTCTGCAACAAGCTTCGATTCCACCCATGATTTGATGCCAAGTAAATCCCCACAACACCAAGCATTACATCATAAGTAACAGCATCACTGGTTATATTCTTCTAAAAGCCAGAAAGGCAGGAACCGGTTAGAAGATGTAAAGGCAAAGTAAACATATAATATGAACAAGAGTAGAAAAACAGTATTTTGTATAGTTCATGAACAAAAACAATTAAAAAAAGAGATAATATCTGCCTTAACTAAACAATCTACAAATTATATATTTCCCTTCCATCCCAGAGCATGATAGTTAGCGCCAGTTGGTTTGATACCAGTGAAAGCCCTAAGTCTTCAAAAGCAAAATCTCCAACTGTGCACCTTCCTGCTCTACTCCTCCTTGTGCAATATTTATGAACAAATATACTTTACCAGATCTAATCTATTTCTGTCCAGGCTGAACAGAAACCGATCTTGTGCATTAGTTTATTACTTCCTTACACAACCATTTTGCTCAAGTTTCAAGTTTTGGCTACCTTTACACAAAACCATACAATTTACAAACTATGTAATTAGTATATGCAGAAAATAGAAAATAAATTGTAACTCAGCAACTACTTTCATTATTTTTAGACACAACTGTCTATTCTCAACTCTATATCCACTGAACCCACTCTAATCTTTCACCTTTCTATTTTTTCCTCCACCCTTAACTCAATTCAATAGGAATCCATGCCCAAACATGGGTACCAACCTCTAAAAACAGCCCATGCAAAGAAAAAAAAAGCATAAAACAAGAAAACATGCAGATCTACTGTCACAATCAGAAATGTGAAGCATGTGATTAAATGAGTGACATATCATCCCAAATCACCCAGCACAAAAATTCCACTTACTTTTAAGTAACTCATTTAAGGCCAAAGATAGGAAATACACAAGCAAATTGGAACACAGCTTATTTTCCCTCCCCTTCTGATGCTATTCTGCAATGAACATACATTTCCTTTAATTAGGGATAGCTTGGGCTATCACATAATTCCAAACAATAACACACATATCCTATGGCACTGGGTTCCAAAGGACTGCTCTTTCTGGAGGGGAATCTCAGCACTGGACACGGAAGTAAAAACAAGGACAAATCATCTTTTTTTTTACAATACAACACTTACCTGAAACAGATCCTCTATTTATCCATCATGTAGGATTTGGGAGTGAATATGTCCCTGCATTCTTCCATGCTGAACACAAATAATTATTTATGTTTCTTTGCCACTGCCTTATCCTCTCTGGGAGCTCTTTTTATAGCTAGTTTGTCTGCTGGGCCTACAAAATCTTTGGCAATGTTCTTTCTCCCAATATATTTGAGAAAAACCATTTAAAGCTAGTTTTTATACGTTTCTAAGTTGTTTCTCAAACCCTCTTTTAAAAATGCTTCCATTCATTTGGCCTGACTGGATTCATATTCTGCTCTGCTCTCCTTATTTGATACAGAACTTTACCTTTTAGATTGTATTTAATAACCTTCTATTGTATTTAATAGCCTCCCCTGCTCTGTTGTCATGCCATCCCTCTGAACTTTCTCAAGGCTTTTGTTTCTGGTTTTGCTTTCATAAGTGGTACAGTAATTGCTTTCAGGACAGAAACTGTTAAACAGATGATTGCACATCTGAGAGTTAAGTCAATTCCATCACAAACCATTAGTCTTGGGTATGTGAGAATTCTATTTCTTCACACTGACTGCTGTCCTGTATCACAGTCATCCAAAATTCCAGGATCTCAGACTAATCCAAAAGATCATTCAAAATTCTGGCCCTAACTTTTCACTACAGTGAGCTCAACTAGTATTTTGTTAGTGACGAAGAGCTCACAGCAAAACTCAAAGGGGCTATGCAAGAATTCTTATCAGGTGTAGTAGCAAATCTCAAAAGCACACAGTCTGACCCTTGCATGACACTATTGCTAAAGCATCAATTCACATTATGCTTTCTTCTGATGGTTCATCACCAAAACAAGAGGAAAGAAAACAAAGAACCCTGCCCTTTCCAACAACAACTACAACATCAGGACAAAAGTTGCTCCTAGAAAACTTAGTCTGACTCTACTATAACATAAAATAAAAATGCTTCTGGTGACAAGAAAGATAAAAAACATTTGATGCATATACACAAGAGTATCATTTTACACATACATAAAAGACTGTCAGTGAAGCTAAATTCTAATACTGCTGTTAAAACACAAAAATGGTTGTCAAGTACTGGGACAGGCTACCCAGGGAAGCAACTGAATCACCATCTCTGGAGGTATTCAAAAGACATGCTTAGGGGCTCTGCTCCCCCATTTCCTGCCTTGTGGAAGTGTGGGAAGAGAGGTCGACAGTGAAGACTGAGGCAAAAGTTCTGCTGTGTACCCAGCCTTCTCCTCATCTGGCAAGACCAGTCTGCCAGCCTTGTTCATAAGGGGGTTACACTTTCTTTGACCTTTCTTTTCTGACTGACATACCTGTAGAAGTCTTTCTTCTTTGCACGCCTCACCAAGTTCAGCCCCAGCTGTGCTTTGGCCTTTCTGACCCCTCCCTTACACAAGCAGGCAGCAATGCTATACTATACTCCTATACCCTGTTTCCACTGCTTGTGCAAGTTCTAGTCTGTAAGCTGCCACGGTACCACAATTTTTTTAATCCAATTTCCTTCAGCTTTTCTTTTAAACACCTCCTTCTTCCCTCTTCCTCCCATGTTTCCTACCAAATATTTCACTTTCCCACCAGGAAGTGCTAAGTACATTCATATTCTACAGTACCTTACAACAGAAAATCCATTTAAAGATGAATTTTCTCCAGATAACACATGATAAAAACCTTTTTTCTTTGATGTTTTACATTGAGCCAATACAGCATGCTCAAGGGAACAAATAGTTAGAAATTAATTTGTTTAGTGCACAAGAGCTACAAAAGCATATTAAATGTCTGACAGAGGTCAGGAGCCTAACTTTAGAGCAAATAAATCCACAGAGATGTTACACAAAGAAAAAACTATTTGCATGTCTAGAAACATCTGTCCAAGAAACAGAAGCAAATGAGGCACTTGATAAAAGATTGTTAAAAAACAGGTGTGATATGCTGCTCTTATAAACAGCCTTAACATGATAAAAATCAGGACAAGATGTCGGCTCACACAACATCCAATACTGAATACTTCCTGGCAACCAAGAAAGAAGAATGCCAAGTGTTCATCTACACATGACTGAGTGTTAGGCCTTAAAAGCTGCTACCGGCCTCATGAGGCTCCTGCTGTCACAGAAGCTCAAAACCTGTAACCCATCCAAGGCCTTCAAAGAGACTGAATAGTTCTCACCTACATCCACAGCTACCACATCTTCACACAGAAGAGGCAGAGAGAGAGGCAGACTGGAAAATGAAGCACTACTCTTCTAACTTCTATCAGCTTTCTATACTGGGAATCTGCTCTCTTCCAACTTGTCCAGCAGCACATTTTAATTTCCTTCCTTGCCTGAAAAGTTTTTTGCCATTCCCATCCTAACATGTGTGAATATTCCAGAGGATTCATGAAACGAAAGGATGAATGCCAGCTAATGGAAAGAGAAGCCAAAAATAACTTGTTTGTTTGAGGTTTTTGTTTAGGGCTTTTGTTGGACATATCTTTTTTCCCTCCAAATTTAGAGCAAGGCTACTAAACTGTTCAACTTCATTTTCAAAAAAGAAAAACAGGAAAGAATGAAATTAAGGGAAATTGCAGAAAAAATCTAAAGGTAACACATTTCTGCTATGTAGGGTACAAATAGACTCCAACCACACAGTAAGTTTATTAACTTCTATTGCATAAAATGCAGCAGCACAGGTGACAAAATCTGAAACTTGAAAACTGCTGTCTTGTAAAAACATACTTGACTCTACATGTCTACCTTATAGTTTGCAATATTTTAAATTGAGGTGCCATAAAAAATCCATCCTCAACCGAGATGCAGAGAATAGCAAGGAAATGTGCTTGTACTTATATTTGAAACTTGATCTGCATTGAATAAGTAATTAATTGTTAAACTATTTGTCATTGGCTGAACTGTTACATTCTCCCTAGTCAAAGCATAACTTCAATGAATTGCCATTAGAGTAACTCCTTCCCCTTGTAGATTTCCCAAGGAATTAGACATCCTAGTTTTCAGTTGCTGAGCATGTTCCCAAGCACAGGCTTTCTACAAAAGAGTTTTAATAGCACCTACAAATCAGACACACATTTTCAATCAAGATAGCACTGCAAAAACATTCTTGCTTCAATACAATTAGTATTTTCCTAAACTTCCAGAACATTAATTTTGAAAATGAGCATTTGTAAACATTCTAATTACAAACATGATCACTTGTTAAAAGTGTGAGCAAAGAATAAGATGAAATTAGGCAGATCCAAAAACAGTATGTGTAAAACCCTGTCTGTGAACTCTGTCCCAAACTGAAAGGATACTTTCTGAAGAAATAGTTTAAACCCCAATTGTTACTCTGTCTTTCAGCTGCCTCATTATTTGACATAATTCTGCGACCAATGAGTATGAAAGTATTTATAAATCCCCACAGATTTTAGATGAAAAGTATCTCAATTTGCTCACATTAGCCAACTGTCACTTCCGCTTAGGAGACAGCAGTTACTTTTCACAGAAACATTGTTGGCTTAGGATATCTTATTATGAAGGGATAATGTGGTATGAAAATGCTTCAAATTAATGATTAATTTAATTTCATTAAAAAATTATTTTATCTGGTTTACTACAATACATTTACAGATACATTTCCTCTCTCTGAGGAAGGAAAATTTTAAAGCAATTGTTCTAACAGAAATCTTAGGAGTACCCTTTTACAGCATTCAGATTCAAAGACCTCTCATTCCATAAATATTTCATGGAGCATTTTACAAGGAAAACATGCCATTAGTTTACCAGCCCTCAACGTACAAGCAATTACTGGAGTTATTACCTACTACACCTAAAACACATGAGGGCAAACAACCAAGTTGACAAGTATTTTTCTTGGAACTACAAGCTAATCATTCTATCCATTACAAATAAATAAAAAATAAGAAATATTAAAGGAGTTCAAAATTTCTCGGTACGTATCATTCATTTTTGATACAGCTGTTTTTTCACTGAGATTACTATAAATGGCTACATGAAGTGATGGCCTGCATGAGTAACTCCATGATAGATATCATAAACTAGATTTACATGGTTTATGTTTCTATAACATAAATTCCTTGGATATTTTAACTATACAAAGCTGGAAAATTCTTTCAAAGGCATAGATGCACAGAACTGCAGCTCCCCCAACAGCATGTTACAATACAGGCAGTACATATAGAAAATAGCTTTAATAGAGGGCTTGTTATTACTATGGCAACCACAGCAACTGGTTTTCAAAATGAATAATAGCTCTGTTAGGCACTTCATTAATTTTTTTTTTTTTTAATCAAACACTGCCCTTAATCTGCTCAATGGAACAAAGAGTTATTCTGAATGCTGCAGAAACAGGAAATAAAGTCCAAATCACCTCTGTAAATACAGGGTAAGATCCTTTTCAGAACCTTTGCTAGAAAAGAGTAGGAAAGTACATCTTGTCTCCTATTTCACTTAAAAAGTCAGAGAAGCAGAAGCAGATGAGGTTGGTGTTAGAAGGTACAAGAAAGCAAGTGATTAGGAAAACTAAGGCAAAAGGAAGATTATTGAAACTGCTAAGACCTGCAACAAGTGAAGCCATCGATGGAAATGGTGATAAGTAATGGAGAACAATCATGGCAGTAGATGATGTTGTTTTTCATAGCTCTCCCAAAACATTCAATTTCTGTGCATCATCAACTGTTTTTATTTCTACCTTAATGCCATTAAAACAGTCTCTAACTTTTCAGGTACAACTAAGGGAAAAGCTTTTAAACCCTATTTTGAATGTTTAAAAAAAAACTGCAGCTCTTACTGATTTAATTATGAGTCTTTACTCCAGTGGTTGCATTGGAAATATTATTTAAGTTTAGCTTTACATTAAGTTCTATTATATCAAATTCCTTTAAAAGGCTAGCCCTTAATCTGTAATCCACTCAAGTTTTTGTCAGTTAACTGCAAACATGCATTACATCTCCAGAGTAGTAGTCCATTGTGGCTTAAACACACGTGAGAGCATACATAACCAATAATCTGCATCAGGAAGGCAGCATAGCACAGACATACACTGTAAAACTTGCCCCACTGTGATTACATTCCCAGACGAGTTTTATGTACATCTTCCAGTTCTGCACATGCTGCTCACGAAGTAACAATGACCTACGTTCCTACTTTATTAATAGTGAAAGAGATGCTGGCAAGAAAACCTAAAGGATTAATTATACTTCCTTGAGCCTTCATAAACTGACTTACAAGCTGTATGTGCCACTCATTAGAATATGTACATCGCTGTTCTTGATGTTCAAAAGCTTCAGGATACAGAGAATACTCAGAGTTCTCAGTAGTCTTGTTGGTGACATTCCTAGTAAGTTCCACCCCTGCAACTAAGTCCGCAAGACGTCACGGGAAGAGGCAAAGCTGCTCCCTCAGTCTATGACTTCAACAGAGAACACTGAACCTCTCACCCAAGTCTATTTTACTGGATAATAGAGATTTTACAAAGTGTAAGTTCAGCTTTCATGATGCTGTCAGGTAAAGAACATCAAAAACAAACAAAAAGCCATACAAACACAAAAACTACAAGAACACTTCGTCATATAGTACCTCTCTTTCCTCCAGCTCATCCAGACTAAAATATCCCTCTTCACTGTATTGTTCACCACATGGCTCAGACTCACAGGCTGTTTTTGAACACCTGATCGCAAATCAGTGCAATGAACTCCTAAAAATTCTGCTAAAACTTTAGTGGACAGAAAAAAAACTTTTAATTAATCAATCTTGCAATTTGGGGTAGTCTAACTCCATTTCTTTTTTCGATGATCAGTTAGTCGTAACTACCAAGGCAATTTTGTGTGTACACAGGAATTTGAATGATAATTTAGTGGTTTGTTTTTTGGGGTTTTTTTAACAGTAACCCCTTCACATCAGCTGAACTTACGGGTCCCATTGTAATGTTTTACATCCACTTGGAAACAGACATAGTACAGAACTCCACTGTTCCTTAACAGAGCCATGAGTATAACATGGGAGTTTTAAGGACTGTGCTAAGAGCACACTTCTTTTTGAGCAGATCAGTGGTTTTAACCTAGAATGTTCTCGGTGGACGTCCACACGAAAAGAAACAGCTTACCCTCTAAGCTATTTTAATGCATTTTGACACTAATAAAAATCACACAGATGTTTGATTTATAGGCAAGAAGTCCAGAACCTCAGAATCAGGCTCATCTGTGTAGTTCACAATGCCTCTTATCCATTTCATTAATCTGAGTCATACTTGAATACCAAAACTCTTGATCAAAATAAAGGGGAAAGCTTTAAGGGACAGGCTCCTTTTTCAGAACTAAGAAAAGAGAAATATTATCTTGTTTGTTAATAGGAGCTGCAGCTGTTCAGTCTTACTCTTTTTTTTTCCCTCAATAAAAACTTAATTCAATGATAGGTGGTATCTGGAACATATAACAGTAAGGAGTCTTCGCTCAAGTCAAAATTAAAAAACCCTTGTTAAAAGATAACAATATTAATCTAGACTTTTTTCTACTTGAAAAAATTGGATTCCAACTACAATTCCTCTGTAAGGTCTTTGACACAGTCCCCCACAACATCCTTGCCACTAAAACTGGAGAGATTCATTTGAGTAATGAGCTGTTAGACCAATATGGACATTCAGTCAGATCTTTATCCAAAGAGATACAAGTCAATTGCTCAACTGGTGGAAACCAGTAACAAGTAGTGTCCCACAAAGGTCCACACTGGAGTCAATACCATTTAGTATCTTGCTCGATGACAGTGCCAGAGGGATTCAGTGCACACTCAGTAACCTGGCAGATGACACCAAGCTGTGACGCAGTGGATTTGCTGGAAGGAGCACATCCCATCCAGAGAGACTTGGACAGGCTTAAGAGGTGAGCCCAGGCAAACTTCATTAAGTTCAACAAGGGCAAGCGTAAGGCCCTGCACTCAGACTGGAGCAATCACTAGAATCAACACAAGTCTGGAATCACTGTGTCAATCAAAGATCTTAACAAAAGAAGAGAAATGCATCCTGAAGAGACAAACTATGCAAAATCTTCTCAAAATTGTTTCAAGAAGCTATTATTAGTTACAATGAAAAATCATAAATTAATACCTTTACATTGAAATATTTCACTAGAGTAGTAATCAGAATAAATGCTTATAATTACATGAAAACACAAGTTATGAGACCAACCCACAGAAAACAGGAAGATAAAATACTAGTCCTGCAAAAAGTAACTAAAAAAGGAATCACTTATGGATATTTAGCATGCATTTCTTTCAAAAGACTCTAAATTAATAGAAAAGATGTTACGAAGTCTACTGGCAGAGTACTGCCTTTTCTTATTAATCTTTTTTTTTTAGCTAAATAGGATAGGGCGTTTTGTAGATTAAAACCTAACTAGAACAGAACAAGAATCAGAGAGGACACGTTTTGGTGATAATAATTTGAAAAGACAGATATGACAAATTGCACATCACACAAAGCAGCAGTAGGACACATGTTCACTTTATACTATATATCAACAAACTGAAAGAAGAATCAGCGCTCACATGAGCAACCTACAAGTAACTCACAGCTACAGGGGGCATTAAAATTCTAAATGACATGGATATACTAGGAGCACAGAGATAAATCACCATGTAGCTCAGTGCAGATTAATGAAGCTGGGAACAAAATTAATCAAGTTCATTTCAATTAATGCATTTTGTAAAGTTATTGAAACTTTTCAATAGCACTAGTTTGGCAAGCAATTTTACAGGACATAAGAGACTGCTGTTACGGAATACTAGATTTATGAGCCATAGTGAAAGAAAAGGTAATTACTATGTTAGATCAGGTTTAATATAAATCTAGAATGGATGTGACCATGAATAGGAAAATCCTACTTTTCAAGTTGCTGCAACAATACAGAAGGCCACTGTGACGGGAAAAAGAGACACCTAACAAGTTTTCTTTCTGAATTTAATTTCCAGAGAACCAGTCTTGAATTCTTTTATTATAGTACACAGATACAACTGGCTATTGTAATGAGATAATCTGAGATTACGGCATTTTTAACTCCTGTAAAATCATGTAATTAATTTTTGCCACCATCAGATTAATCAAAACTTCAGCTATTCTTTACATATTCTGTAAGACTTCACAACATTATCCACTACTTCCATAGCAAAGGACTAGCTAAGAGACAGCACCCAACTCAGCAGCTTGTAGTACCCTCTGAAAAGGTTTTCTTTTTTGAGATTTGGTCAGAAGGACGAAGAGAAATAGACAAGTTTAAAAAAAAGTACAAGGAAAAGTGCTCTTAAATGTGCACGGCAGCTGGAGTAAATTTAGGATGGGAATACTTTACAATTTTCATGGGTGCTTTTACAGGGTCTTCTATGATTTTTATCAAGGTAGCATTCTAAAACTTTAATATTTTATTTTATTCAGCTTGGAATTTGTCAGGACTAAGTAGAAAAAAAGCGACCTTAATATGCAAGACAATTTTACAACTTAAGAAATTAGTTGGTTTGATTCCGAAATAATTATATACGTGCGTTATGTTGCATAACAGTAGCATTAAAATGTTATGAAGCTTTATTAAATCAAGAGAACACAATATACCAAGCTTACCATTGGTTGTTGTTTTACTTAAATAAACACGTTTCTCACATCCAATTACATACTCATTAGCCATATATGTATGAAAAAGCAGAAAAATAGTTGATTTGAAGATAAAGAAGGAGTTAAGGAAGTGCTTTAATCAGCTAATTTTTAAATTGATATTAAAATCCCGTCATACATCTGCTGTGCTGAAGTTGCAAGTATGCAGTTACTTCTTTGTTGCTTTGTCAGATTTTATCAACAGTCTGCTTACATTGTGTTTGCACAGTAAACAGCTCCCTAAAACATTGTACAAGATTACTAAAAAACGCAAGTTTAACAAAAAGAATTAAACTTTAATTGGAAACCTGATAGACATAGCAGTACTGCACCTCTAATATGTATGAAGTGGTCTGCAAAGGAAAGGGAAATTTCTTCTCAGAAATACTTGCCCCATGCTGCTTTGTTAAAGTTCTGTTCCCTCCTCTTAAAGCAAGTAACTGTTTGCAAAAGATTCTGCAAGGCCATCTTCACTCAGTAACACAAGGTCCATTACAAGGAAAGAGAAGAGCTGAAATTAAGTAAGTCTACATCAAACTGACTGCAAACCAAGCATGAACACAGGTTGATTGCACAAAACTAGTGTGAATTATTCCTGCTGAATAACCTGGCATGCAGTACCAGGAGTGGGAAGCTATGCAGACAAACAGACCCTACAGGGTACTCTGCAGCTGTCTCCTGAACTCAGCTATCCCATGGACAGTCCCACCCTGCTTCCTGAACCTGCACCCATGCACCTCCCTGTGACCTAACTGACAGGGGTCAATCTTCAAGTCCCCCTCCAGCCAAAACTGCTTCCTTCAATGGGCTCCCTCTACCAGCCCACATTCCTACCTATTTCCACAAGTTCAAAACATCCAGCCTGTGGACCAAACCCAACTCCAAAATCTGCTAGTGGTCTCCAATGACAAAAACAATGTTCACTTCCAAATTTATACACATAATCCATCTTTTTCAGAGTTTTCTTGTGAAAGAATGCACTCTTGCACAACCTCTAGCTGGCATACAACACTAAAATTGCATTTTACACTATCTTTATACGACGATGATTATTCAAGTGTGACTGAAAGGATTTCAAGGTCATTTGTATTACTTTGTATTCATAGTCAATGTTGATTTCTCATATTATGATAGAAGTCTTGAGTTGAAAATGTGCGTGACATGGCTACAGTTCCACAGATTAACTTAGTTTTATTTTGCTTTGAAAGGACTTGTTAAATAATCTATTTCAACAATATGCGAAACTATATCAAGGAAACAAACACAATAGAAATACTTTACTTCTATTACTTCTACTTCCAAGCAAAACCAAGCCTAATACTCCCAGAAATGAGGAGAAATTTTTACAAAAATGTCTCCAAGGCTTACTAATTCAATACACTGTAACAAAAAAAGCCCAACTATTTGTGGCTCTAACACAAAACAGACCCACACAGACCACATCACCACACACACACACACACAGACAGAATAAGCCAGTTGCAACAGAATAGCCACCTACGCCTACATTACTCACCACAAATTTTAGCTCAGAGCCTATTGCCTAGTTTCTACCTTAGTACATTTCCAGTATTGTTCTGAAGAAAAAACAGGGAAAAAAAAACCACAAAAACCAACCCAACAACAAATTTAAAACCCCACCACACACAACCTGCAACACTTTCCCAGGCTACTGATGTCATTATAAATCAAGAACACTTTTTAAACATAATCTTCATTGTAGCACAGAGCTAAACCAAACATCTTCCAAAAATGCATATATTAAAAATGCACATAGACATGCACACACCAGATGCTGATGAACTGTGCATATGACAATAAGCATATACATGTTTGCATATGTATATATGTGTACACACACTTTCCCTAATATTAATGTAGTCCAAGCACTACTATCATATGTGATCTACACCTAAGAGCTTCATGATCATCAAGAACTTGCATGTCATCAATAAAGAGCTTATTTCTTTCACTAAAAAAAAAATCACATAGTACGTGTAGATAGATAGATATAGATGATATAGATGATAAAGATATATGTGCTACTGGACACATTCCACATACAAAAGTCAAAATATTTGGATCAAAAAAAATCAAAACTGGGTACAAAATTCTATTCACACAACTTCAAACTGCACTTATCAGTTTGCACAGCAGGAGAAAGAACAAGCTTCCTAAAAACAGAGGTAGAAAAGGCATTATTTAGTGGTTTGTACAAGAAACAATATTGAGAGTTTATTAAATATTTTTCATGCTTTAATATCAAGGAAACATACTCAAATTGCACTTTCCTACATATATTTCAGTGTGAGATTCATAAAGTTCACTAGCAAAAAAAAAAACAAACCAGTTTGTTTAAACAGCATTGACTAAGTTCACCACAGGCAGGATGACTGCACTATTAAGAAGAGTGGAAATTTTCTTCCAAAATTATTTCATTTTAGTCCATAAATCTGATTTACTGGTAAAGTATTTCCAACTAATTAGACAGCAAAAGTGAAATGGATAGGTTTAAACTAAACTCTGTCTTTTCTCTGATTTTGCAACCTTATGTAACAAAGATTTCCACAATTACCATATTCTTAAGCTATGAGTTTTCATGTCAATCACAATCACAACGGTCATAATATCTGTTAGATCAAAGGGCTGAAAGGTGATATTTAATTACCATTTTCGAGTTTATGTAAAATATGTTTTAACACCTCCCTTTATCCACAGTCGCATTTCGTAAGAATGTCCCATAACTCACTGAAGTGCTAAATCTCATCCAGTTATGATATTTTCCACACCTGTACTTTCCCAGCATCAATCTGACAATAAGACACAGCATAGAAAAAAAAAAGCCACAACTTGGACTTTTATTATATTGAAAAAGCCTCATGACAATTCAAGAACTGCAAACATACAATTTCTACTTCTTTCTGTAAGTTCCCTAGAGGTATCTTCCAAAATGGTCTACCTCAAAGATCATTTAATTCATTATTTTGCCCTAAACTCCTAATCACCAACTCCTCCAAATGCAGTGTACTAATTCTACTTCAGATTTTCACTTGGGATACAAAGCCATTTGATTCTCTGATACCCTCTCAGCACTTGTATTGACTATTCAGCAGCTAAAATCCAGTATACAAAGGGAACAGTCAAGTTATCTGACAATACATTTGTTTTCCCATTGACTTGTTGTCAGCATTCACAGATGAGACACAGAACTACTGTATCAGCCTGTGAACATGAAGAAGGCTCACTGAGTAGACAAGCAGCAAGACTTACATGCCTCATCGTTTTTTACTCCTATTTATCTCCAAGCATGAAAATCACTCTTATATTCCCAGCTGTTCCATTATCAGGCATTAACAATAAACACAGCTAATTATACTTTCAGTTTTTTTCCACAGAGATTAGTCTAGTAGGAAGAAATAATGTGAGAAAGAACAAGAAGCCATCGAACACACTACGTATTAGTAGGATGTATGCAAATCGCTTATTAAAAGCATGAGTACTACAAACTTTCAACTTTATTCTGTCCTTCTTTTGTAAGATCAATTGTCAACATTGAAAGGATTAGATACTAACCAAACCATATGGCAGGACAGTACATAAAACAGGAAAATTCTATAGTTTAAGAATATTTTAGATGTAATTCATAGGTCCTATGAGAAACACTCACCAAGATCTGTATTTGGGCCAGCAAGTAGCTGCTTAAATTTGTCTAATCGAGACGCTTCTCTCTCAGTTAATGCAGGAGTAACTGAGGTGCTGTAGTCTGCAATTCCACTTGTCGAGGGAGGTATGGAAGTTTGTGGAAGTGACTGTGATCTCTGCATGGAAGAATTTTCACTAGCATTATCTGAAGGGAGAAAGAAGCATAGCAGTTAGCCTCAGCTAGTGAGAAGGCTACTAATCAGTTGAATTTAATTTGTAAATTTAAAATAGACTTCTGTTTTTGAAAAATGCAAACTTAAATATAGCAGAAGTTCGGACTTCAAATTACTTGGATTTAGCAGGAGCATTTCTCTTTGAAACAGTATTTCACAATTAAAATACATCAATTAGAGATCATATTAATAGCAAAGCTCATGAATTTCTAATATCTCTGTGTTACTAAAATCTGTTTTCATGCTCCTTAACATTCTTAAAAAAAAAAAAAAACAGCTACTGAGAAATCTCGAAATTATTGCAATTTAAAGCTTATATACAAACCACAGAACAGATCACACGAGGCTGAATCTCCCAGTCCACCTGCATGATTATCTCCGGTTTTTCAATATCTTTTATGCAGTACTATTTTAATAACAACTTTTCTCAATAGTAGCATTACAATGAATTGCATACATCTTGGTGCATTTAACCAATAAAATACATTCAACAGTGGAACTTCCTTCCAAAATCGGAGATTTTTTTAAGGCTGAAAACTAAGAAAGTTTAATTATTCTTCCCTCACACACATGCATTACAGTTTAGTAAGGCATGCAGTCTTCTTCTCAAGTAAATCACTAGTGATAAACAGTATTTTCCTGCAATATTAATAAAGAGTTGGGAAGGGTTTACTGTCTTACGAGGGCAAATATAGTAGATCTCATCCTTTAACTTCCAACATCTTTTTCACTTTTCAACATACCTAATGAACTCGATGTATGACCTTCACTGACTGATTTAACAAGCCTATTATCACCACATGCAACTGAAGTCAGCTGTACAAATTCCTCTTGTTTTTCTTCCTGTAGATGTTCTTCCTGAAATTTATGCTGTTCTTGTAGCTTGCTGTGATTCTGAATTACTTTGTGAGCTGTTTCCATGACCACTTCTGTATTTAAGTTTTCAGCAGCTATTGCTAAGAGTTCATCATCATCATCTCCAAGATCCCAAGCATCACTTGTGTTACTTTCAAATTCTTGGAAGGTGCTGACTTTCTTCAATTTCACTGGAGTTGTAGGTGGCTTTGAACCTGGTTTTATCAAGCTGTTCAAAACCAGAATAACAATATTTAGAAAACTAGTAAGGAAGCAAAACACTATGGGTAGGACCAAACCCCAAAAGTTCATAGTTGACACTATGCAAATATTTCTCTCTGTCCACTCAAGTTACCACTACATCCACCCACGGATACAGCTGAAGAAATTTGAGAACACGGGCTGTAAAAACTGACACGTTGTTGCTTTGAATAGAAGCTGAACAAATCTTTCCTTCCCTTTTCTTAAGAAAACAAAAAAAAAACCCAAACAAAAAAAAAAAAAGACCAACCCCAAAGTCACATGAAAGGATTACTACTAGAATAGCTTTTAAAATAGACAGGGCACATTGCACTGCTCTTGCTTCATACATTTTTGTATTTCAGATTTTCAGATTTCAGCCCTTTCAGTCCTTTCAGTGCAATTGCTGCATAACAGCACAGGAGCTGCAATCAAGTCATGGTCTACTCCTAAGTCATCATAAGCAATCACACAACACAATCACTGTCATAAACAAATCAAGTCTCACCTTAAAACTCATTAAATCTATCATTCCCCTCCTTTCAGGCATGCCAGCATGGATTTCCTTCAGAACTTTGCTCTTCTCAGAGGAAAGATATTTCTTCTAGTTACTAGCCTAAGTGGACCCTGATCAGCTCCCAACCTTTTGCCTCTCTGTCAACACGCAGTGTGAGATATGAACCAAGCATCCCTCCCTAGCCTGGCACTTGTTCTTAGTTACAGTAATGCAGAGCAATCAAATCTCCCTTTAGAAGTGAGCTGAATAAGGTATAAAGTTGAGAGGGTTTCTTAGACTGTTCCCAAAAAATAGTTACTGCCATTAACTTAATTGTGCTTTCACAGAATGGGTAAGGTGGGAAGGGACCACGGAGGATCATCTGGCCCAACCTCCCTGCTCAAGCAGGGTCATCCTGCAGAGAATTGCACCAAGATGGTTTTTCAGTTTGTTTCTGACCTCCCTGTCTCTCCACCTGGGCTAGTTTTTCTTTTTTCTGTTAAGACAAGGCAGGCAGAACTGCAAATCAGAAGTTCTTACCCAGTTCTCATATAATGTTAGTTATAACATTTCTGTTATGTCTTATAGGGAGTATCTTCCCTAACAGGTGCTACAACACTTACCCTTTCACCTGACTTGTCATCACAGTCTAAAACAGCAAGGTCTTTCTCCAATTCTGACACTTCAAGCAAGAAGCTTCCAGTTTGTGCTACTGGGTCTCTGTACCTCCGTATTTTGAACCAATTAATCTCATTTCTTTTAATTCAGCCCTTAGGATCACACATCTCAACTGCCTCCAACTCTGTATCATCTGAAAATTAACTAGAATGTTTACTTCTTGTACTATCTTAAACCAGCCCTTGAAAAAATCTAGTAGAAGCATGACGTCCTTCCAACCAAACACTTGTTTTTGTAACACTTTTTTTTTTTTACTTTTCCACAATTTCCCATGTATAAGGCATTATAAATAAATAATAACAGTTGGCAATCTATGTTAGTTAAGATCTGAAAGAGCTGATTTGTTCCTGCAAATATGGTAACCATCAGGAAGCCACAAAGGAGAAGTTAGAACAGAGAAGTCAAGATTATGACAAAAATTGAAAAAGGAAGATTAACAATAAACTTTATAGCCAACTGGAGAAAAAAAAAGAAAAGAGAGAGGAGACACAAAATACCTGGAATATTTAAATATTAACTTACGTTCCATGCAATAATGGATCAAAAGGTGGATGCTGAGCTCCATACACATGTTGAATACTAAAGGAAAAGAAAGAGAGTTATCACAAAAATAATAAATATTTGGAGATTTTCTGTGTATTAAATAGTCAATAATAACCAGAACTGAAATGTTCCAACAGTTCTCTGTTTCAAAGAATTCCACATACCACTAAAAATAATGAAGCTGCAATTGATGTGCATACTAAGAAGTAGTTTAATAAAAATCATAGATTTGCTAAAAAGGAACCCTTTGTGAGACCTAAGCTAACTAGGCTATTTTATTTTTCTAACTAGGAATTAAAATAAGAAATGCTAACTCTGCAGTAAGAATCTACAAAAATTCTCTTCTCTGATTTATCATTTCTTCATCTCTTACAAAAAATCAAAAATTCTCCAAGAAATATCTACAAATATTAAATCTTCTATGTACCCTTGTCACCAAAAATCCAACTAGACAACTCTTAACTACTACTAAAGTACAAGGACGACAAAGATACAGAAAAATACAGAAGGTGGCAGGTTAGAGAATAAAAGCCATAGGAGTATTAAAAGAATGCTTTGAAACAAATAAGCTTCTGAAGAGAGACTTATTCACTAGCCTCTAATATTACAAAACAGCATGTTACTGTGTGAAAACCAATACTCTACAAACTAAAAGTTCATTACCACCCAGTTACCGGGTATAAAATTATTTTGTAAGTAAAAAAATGCCACAGAAGACACATCATGACTTACATGTGGCTTCATAATAGAAATTATTACTACAGAACTCTCTAATTGTAAGAGAAATAAATCATATGCAACATTAACATCTACCCAAACCTGTACTAAAAACCACATAAAGCAAACATGCTCTCCTGACACACCAAAAACAATCTCCAGATCATAAGGATAAGTAAGTCCAACCTTCGTAAGCCTGAGATAGAACCAAGCCAAAAAGACTGCAGTCATAACAGATTTTAAGAGAGGCTTAGACTTTCACAACAGGTGCAGCATTAACACCAGTGAAATTAACCCTAGTGGTGACTGAAAACGGTGGTTTATAAAAACTCTTAACGATTTTTATGTGATTTCATGGAAAATGAAAGTCAGTCCCCACCAGCCTTTCCTCACAAGCATACACCATCCTCTCCACCGCCAAGTTTCCTGCTCTAGGCTCACGAGACGGTCGGGTGTCACTGTCCATTTCCACACACACAGAACGTGCCTTTTCCTTACACCACTCTGTGAGTAACTGCAATGGAAATCCACTCAAATAGAAAACAACCACAATCCTCTCCATGCCATAAAAAAAAAAAAATAATAAAAATCAGAAGCACATTCTCCACACTGTTCTTGTTTTTCCACAAGCCTGCAGCTGCCTGCAAATTAACTGCAACTATTTATAGACCCTGCGCAAGACAGCAGGGCCAAAAGTGTTTTACTCTCAAGAGATTCACCAAAGTTACAAAGAAAGCATTTTAGAAGAAAGGCAACAGTTGGGCTGAAAAAGTTAGTTTGTAACTAGAGAAACAAAACCACACCCAGTTAGTGCCTATGTGTAACTGAAAATGTAAGAAGGTAAATGATGAGCCGGACCATGTTGCTGAAGTCAGGTAAAGGATATAAAATACAGAGTTACTGTTCTCTGAGAATCACAAGTACACATCATTCTTACAAAAAGAATATAGAAAACTGTACTGTGAGAACAGTTTAGGGATGAGACCAGAGAATATTATTGTTAAATAATAATCTGAACATGTATTCCTAACCTGATGAAACAGTCAAAAGAGTTAACGTGACTTTGGGGATCTACTCCCTGGAAAATCTTGAATGGGAGAATGTGCTTGTAGCTCTTTGCAATAATACAATGACTGGTCTGCTGTTCACACTTCAGAAAGTAAGTTGAGAAATTGACAATATTTTGAAATACATAGCAGGAACTAAAACATGTCTCTACGCCTAGAAAATGCAGTTTCCTGCAAAGTATTTCAAAAATATCATAAGTTGTATGAAGTTTCAAAACATCCTAACTTGGCACCGCTGAGAGCTACAAACACATCCTCCCACTCAAAATTTCCCGGCGAATACATTTCCAAGATCACGTTAACTCCTTTAACCACAGTGTCAGGCTCGGAACACACATTCAGATAATCATTCAACAACCTTTCTGACACAAGTTATCACCAACGCTTACTGACCACCAGCGATCTCCACCAGCCAACTGGAGGTGCTCCGCACTGGAAGGCTCCGAGCACCGAGCTAACAAGAGAACCGGGTCCGAGCAGTGACCGACCGGACACGGTCCCTGCAGCGGAGACTCACAGGACCTGCGAGGTCCCGTTGGGCTGGGCGGCCGAGGGGGCAGCAACGCGGTATTGGGGTCACAGCGAAGCCGGGCGGGCAGAGCCGCCCCCTCTGGCCCGCCAGCGGCCAGGGGCCCGCGACACCGACCTTCCGCGGCTCCTCTCACCTGCCCGGCACCTTCGCGCCGCTCCGCTTCCAGAACTGCTTCCTGCCCCCGTCGCTCGCCATGGCGGCGTCACCTCATCCCCCTCCGCGCTCGCGGCCCCGGCCCCGGCCCGCTCCCTCAGGCTTCACTCCCCGCCATTCCCTTCCACGGAAGCAGCACTGAGCGCCGCCATCTTGGGACGGGAAAACAACCCCGCGCCTCATTCGCCCTCCGAAGCGGCCCGGAGGTTTAAGCCAACCAGAAGTGAGATTGCTGCCGGGTGGATCCGGGCGGGCCAATCGCAGCGAGGGGATGCCGGTGCGGGCGGGGGCGGCCCCGGGAGGGCCGCTGTGTTGGCTGCTCCGGCTCGCCTCGGCTCCGGCCCGGCCCGGCTCGGCTCGGCTCGGCTCGGCTCGGCGAAGGGACCCGTCACCCCGTCAGGGAGGTTCCCGTGGGTGTTCCCCGTCCAGAGCATCCCTGTAACTCGGGGATTACTTCGCGCCTGTCTGAGTGTGGCGTTTTCAGACTTCAGTCTTTTCTGACTGACCCGTACAGAGCAGTTCCTCAGAGTACTCCTTAGAAGTGCAAAACTCGCCTTGTAAATGGATGGAGACATTAACTGAAGATCAGCGGGCTTCGGTTTATAACAAAATCCATCACATTTTTTCTACTTTATCTTTTTACAGTTATTTCTAATTATCAACCGAGTTAGTGGGGTGGGGGGGGAGCGGGGGGGCTTTAATCTTCCTCTGTTTTGAAAGTTCTCAAATCATTGTACCCACTTCATTTATGGCTTTGAGATGGTACGAGACTGAGGGGGTTTATTTGTATCTGTAGATTTCCCAGCAATTCTGATCCAAGGATACACCACTTCTGCCAAGAAAATAAGTATGGTTTTATGTTATTCTTTGGAGTATGGCTCCTGAGAAAACAGTGCTTAGGTACAAGGATTTTTTACTGCATCTCAATGCAATTTAGCATATAATTTAACATATCAACGACTGTTCAGGGAACATCCTGCCACAATTAAGCCAAAAAACTGGCATGTAGTACAAGACCTGATCTGCAGTGCAATGTTTGTTCTTTAGTATGTATTTCATGTGTAAGTTATTTCTTAAGAATTAAAAATTTAAAAAAGGTTTTCTTTCTGCTTTTGGATTTACTTTAGCAGTTGCCTTCTAAGAACTGACAAAAATTAAATGTTTCACAGATCTTGCTAGATCACTGTCCACAGGTGAAAGCTGTAATTTCAATACCATTTATAGATATCTATGTTGTAGGTAGTATCATCTTCTCTATTTGTGTCCTTTAGGTAGGATTCGTCTTACAGATTCTGTACCTTGAGTATCACCAGCATTAATGGAATACACAAGAGAAATAAATGTAATACGGTCTATATCTGTTAGCTAAAGTGAAATGAAACCTGCAATGTCATGACTGGAACTTTGCTTGGTCATAGCTAGAAAAATTTAAATTATACTTGTTGCTGTTAGAATACAAAAATGAGGTGTTTCACTTGTGACAGTCAAAAAAGTGATAAATCCATAAAACATACATTCCATCATTAGCATTAATGTGGATGTTAAAACTGTGTTTCAGTTATTTTTATTTGTTCATTGTTGATATTTATCAAAGTGAAACATAGTTAGAGTCAGCCTCAATAGCCCAAGCCAACTGTCATCCTTATGACAGTTGACCTGAATCCTGGAGTGACACCACTGAACTTTTGTGTCAGTCTGGTGCAGCCATGTAGAACTTCTGGTTCATTTTAGCAGTGGAGGTTTTGCTGAGTTATGTAATCAAGTCAGTACAAGGTTAACTACATTAATAATATTTCATTATATTAAGTATGTGTTGCCTTGTGACTAAGGTTTTAATGTGTTGCAGAATTTTGTCCTAGAAACAACTGGCTGTTGCCTGGATTGCTCCCATGAATAAATCTGAGGAGCAAATGGAGCTACATTTGTAACAAGAACTGCAAGTGCCCTCCTCTGCTACTGTGAAGGGCTGCTGCCAGTTCTAGACGTGTGGACTGAAGTCCTACAGAGCTGGCTGCTGTTGGCTTTCAAGAAGGCAAGGATACTGTTTTTATTCCTTTCCCATTCATTTTTATATTTTCTTCTTGTCCTGAGTTTTATTTTATCCCTGACACAAAGCTGTGTTGCCAGGGTTCTGGAGGTGCAAGGGATTTGGAAGGAGGAACCTTTTAAGACTTCATCAGGTAAGTTAGGTGCAATTCCTTACACCCACCACTCAAGTTGGTCTGGCCACAGAGAGAGTGTCCTTGAAGAGGACTTATCAAATGGTACTAATTGAGAATCACAAGAAGGGAAGTTCACAGCTAGGGAAGGAGAATTTGGTCTGAGCACATATTTTAGCAGTGTTACTGCTTAACTTTACAGAAATGTAACGTGGGCAGCTGAGGGTGTGCACAAGTTCCACTGCCAGTCTCTGTGTTTGAGGAGAACTGCCAGTGTCCGGGTGCTGACACTCAGGGAGTGCAACAACACTGCAGTCACCGCTGGGGCTCACCTACTGCAGCTGGTGAGCACAGTCTTCAGGAGCATCCAAACATCCAAACCAGCTATTTCAAATCTGCACAGCTGTATTAACTAGGCTTCGCCTCATGGGGACTGCAGTAATACTTCAGGTACCATTTGTATGGGAAGTTTTGTTATTTCAGAACAATAAAAAGTATTAAAATACCTACTGTAGTATTTGTTTTGTTTCATGAGAAGTTGTATGCAAGAATTTATAGCTAGGAAGACGTCTGTTGCCAGTATGGTCAAATAATGCATTGAGCTACAGTGTTTTATGGACTTCTTTCTTTTTCCTTTTCTCCCTTTTTTCCCCTTTTGATTTTTTCTTTTTTTTCCCCTTTGTGTTCCTTTTAACTCGAGCATTTTTCAGAATCAGGTAACTGCATATAGTTGCTGACTGTTATTGAGGGTGCTCGGGAAGTTTCTGTATGTTCTAAAACGTACACATGTAGCCATGCTTTTGGCTGACCAAAATTAGGAGTGTTGTAGCTTGCACTAGCAATGTTTTGAACAAAGTAGGCACTGAGATGTTTATTTGGTGTGATAGCTGGTGAGCTGTGCATCCAGGTGGACATTCAGTTTTGGGTTTTAGCTCATGTGTTCTGGAAAGCTTCTGCTGTGCTGGTGTGGTTGCACAGGTAGACTTCTCTGTGGACGTGCAGTGTGTCTTGGGAAAATAAGTTTTTCTGACGATAGATGTGAGAGTATAGATTGATGCTGAACATAGTTAACTAAGCTGACAACAGCACTCTCCTGCTAACCTAGCTGCACTCAGACCGGGAGGATTTGCAGATAAAGTTGTATAAGCTGGAAAGTGCTTTTTCATGCTGATCCTTACACTGCTGTGTCAGCAACATGCTGCAATGTTGACGCAACTGCGAGGTGTGGTTTAAACTCACTCTACAAGCTGACAAGGCCATGTGTCTCTACATGCATTTTTTCTGCCTGCTTTAGTCAATAAGGAAAAAAATTAAAGTGAATTCAAATGAGGTGCTTCCATGCTGAAGCATTATTTTATGCACATTTTTACTGCTCTAACAAACTAGTGGAAGTTCTGAAGCACACAAGGCTTTCTATGGTTACTGGTCACTGTTTTGTCTAGTCCATGGGCATGCCTTTCTACCAAGACATTGTCTCTATGTACTTCATTGTAAATATCATGGAAGAAAAAGTTCTTTAAAGTAAAATTGAGCAAATGGAGTGAAGTTACCAAGCAAGCTAACCCAAAATCAGAATTCAGGTAGAATCAGAGAGAGGAAGACAACAGTTATTCTTGGGTAGAAAACAATCCCAGAGTGTGCAGTACTTGGTACTTGGACAAAAAGATATGAGGCAAGGTAAGATAAAAGAAAGAAGCGATCATGTAGAACCATGAAAGAAAGAAAAGAGGGATGTTAAAGAAGAGGGATATGCAACAGCTACATTCAAAGAGGTTAGACATGGTCCAGCAAATCACATAAGACCTCTCTCAGGGCAGTGCAATTTTTCTCCAGAAAATTTGAGAGGAAAAGAGAGAGAAGGAATCAACATGAGAGAGTAATGGCCAGGAGGAGTCATCATGGAAGACAAGCCATCACCACAGCATTTTGTAACTCTTCCTCTGTAAGTGGCCTTTCCTATTACACATGAACTGAAAAAGATTTTGAAAATAATAATAAATTTGCCAAAATACATTTACATTGGTAATGCACATGTATGGAATCATGCACACGTATGGAATCATGCACACTCACACTCTATTCAGTATCACTGAAAGAAGACTGTGAGACAGGAACATAAATAAATAAATAAACAAATAAGTGCTGGTTTGAGGTAAATGTCTTTGTCTTGTTTCTCCATCTAGAAGAGTGATTGATGTGGGTAGTTTTCAAAAGTTGTAATTCACTAAAATATTAGTGACAATGCTCATATTGACATTTCATGCATTTTAGGTGAAGTTTTTTGCTTTATTTTTGTCTGTGACCACACATCAACTGACACAGCCTGGAGCTGGGTGTAGCCTGGAGCTGCACTCTGTGTCCAAGAACTGCTGCTCACTGGCAGCCCAGTGGATGGAAATGCTCTTTCCTGAAATCACATGCAATATGCAGTTAAGGCTTAAATGATTCAAAGAAGGACACTTTGTAAATGGAAGTACTGGGTAGAAGACAGAGAAGTTGGCAAAAGTAACAGGTCCTTTTTCAAATGTATTTCTAGTTCCTTGAAATTCCACCTAATTGTGCCTCCTGTACATACAGCGAGTGTTTAAACATAGCATTACAGCATGACAGAACTTCAAGCACAGAGTAATAAATCAATGTATATTTGGCTCTGAGCCATGATAATTCTCTTCTGTTCACTGTTGAGAGAAATTTATTTTCTTTAAATTATATAGTTCTTATCAGTTTCTGAATTTCACGCTCAACTTACTATCAGAACAAGGTGAAAAGCTCTTGGATCCCTTAGATTTCTGTGTAAAACAGCCATACTCATCTTACTATCTGCCTCACTTTTTTTCTTCTTTTCACAGTTTGTATTATTGAATTTTTTTTTGCGAAAGTGCCTGAAACAAAGTGTCTTGTAGGTCTAAGAAGGAATTCAACAACAAGTTTAGCTGCTTTGATTCAAGATCTCTGTTTTGGTCTTTTTCCTTCTAATGGACAACATAATCTCAAATTTCAGGAAAAACACCAGACACAGACAGAAGTATTTATCAGTATTATTCACTTTTTCATTATTTTAGTTTGTTCTCTGGACAGTCAGTGTTTCTTTTTGTGTTTGGTCCATTGTTCCAAGAAGATGTATTCAGCATGGAGGCATTGCATTTGGCATGCCAGTAGCATGAATCATGTCCTTGGCCCCTTCCTTGTTTTGGTAAAAAAAAGCTCTTTAGAAGTAAATCTTTAACTCCTCCCATGTATCTAAGAAGAATGGAGACATGATGATACATAGAAATTTCAATGGATTATCTTCAGCAGATACTTTCAGGTTAGAATGCATCAAGCTGTGTGTTAATTGACATCTACCATCTTGAGAGCATATTTATTATCTCACAATATTCATGACTGACTGCTGCAGGATTTGGGTTTTGGGGCTTGGGGATTTTTTTTCTCTAGTCTTGTCTTTGACTATCCAGCTTCATCACCAGTCCTTTTATGGCTTTTTCTTGGATCTCTGTGTCGAAGTCTACCACTGACATCTCTTTTCATGTCTCAAATCCCCTATTAGTGCATTTTTCATGTCACTTGTGTCTGTGGGAGGCATTAGTTTTTCTTGGTGTTTCTTGAAGATAGTAAAGCCTTTACCATGCTATTTGACCCTATTTATCTCTCAATTAATTTCTCTTTGATCCAAATGTGTATTAGAAGGTAATTAAGTTTCACAGTTTGCTTTTTAATCCCATTTCAGGGTTTCTCTGCATAGCGGTTGAAATATACACTTGAACTGAAAAGAGTCTCATTCTCTTCTTTCTTAGTGTTCCACATATTTTCAGCATTAAAATCCTATTAATACCATTTCTGTAAAAAAGGATTAGCGGTAGAGTAAGTTCAGGTAGTGTAAGGTGAATGAAAAATACCAGATAAAATAAAAAAATTACAGCTGGTCTTACAGTGTGTTGCATAGATATAATTTCCAGAAGTATCTTCAGTGTAATACATTATAGTTATTATTCAAGTCAAGTGAGTTGTATCAAAGTCATGTCGTCTTCTGAAAGAGGAATGGAATTTGCTACTTCAGAGGTAAGTCTGTATCAGGTCTCATGAACTGTCCATTATTGGATATTTATTGCTGGTTTTGTGGTTTGTGTATGCTTTTGTTAGAGAGCAAATGTAAACACGAGCAACGAGTGTAATGAAGATAATGCAGTTGGAGTCCCAGTAACAGAGTCTTTCCAGCATGACTTCCAGTAGAAAAAAGTTACTGAGTGCTCCTGGGGTAATGCTGTTGGCTGAGCTGCGCATTTTACTAGTGAGAGTGTTGGCAAGGTTTAGGATTTAGTAAGAGAGGTTGAGAACTTGGTGAAAGAGACATAAGCAAAATTTTAGTGCGAAGAAAATGGGAGTAGCTACAGATGTTTATTTGAAAATATATGATAAAGGTAATGAAGTATTTGATACATTTGCTTTTAGGTGTTGCTGCTCCTTCTCCAAGAGGTATATTCTGTTAGTGAGTTGGATTTACAAAGTAGTCTTTAGCTGAAAATGATAAATGTTTTCCCATATTTAATACTGTTGGGGGAATTGGAAAAAAAGATCAAAACCTCCAATTTTGTTCTTTTTAGACCTTGTTACTTTTGAGAAGTGGGTTGGAATAGTAGACGGTTTTCAGATAAGTGAAGAAAAAGAAAACTCAGAGTAAAAAGCGAGATTTAAGTATTTTGCTATTCTTATCACTTTCTGGTATAACACAGCATGTCGCACCATGTTGTAAAGTAATAACAGAGAACAGCTTAGCTTCTAAACCTTGAAATGAAAATTTGCAATTTTGCTTGTATGGTCTTGACAGTTGTTTCAGGACTGGCAATCTTAGTGCAAGAAATTAACTGAAAATACTGATGTAAAACCACCAGAGTCCCTAAGTTTTGAAGAGAAAATGATAAAGTAATCACAGAAAGCTCTCAGAAGTTAAAGCCATTTTAAATTGAAAGAGCTCAAAGGTTTAATCTCTTCTACTGAAATCTTGAAGTATAGTGGTAATAATTCTAGTATGCATGGTCATTAAAATAAGATTTCACAAGTAACCAGAGGAAATAAATATGTTCAATGTGTAATTTTTCAAAGATCTCTCCAACACTGAAACTCAGCCACAGACTATAGAACAGGAACAATATTGAAATACTAATGAAGTTTGAAAACTTCTGTGTTTTTTTCTTCTTGGTTTTGTTTTGTGAGAGGAAAGACTTGCTTAAGGAGATTGTGTGTCTTACACTGGACTAATTAATGTAGCTGAGGGAGGAACAGAGAGATTTCTACCAGACAAAGCTTTGTCTATTCTTTTACAAACCCTAGGAAAAATAAAAAAAGCTCATGTCATACTGTATTCTTGTTCCCATATTAATAATACTATAATTATTACTATTTGTCTGATCCCATACTATCTTTGTTGTCTATGACTTATATAAATTTGTATATGATGCTTTTCTCTTTGTACCAGTTCTCAGTCAATGCTAGCCAACATTTTTACTAATGCTCTAAAAATTCAAAATCACTTATGGCAAAAATTAAGTGTTGCAAGTAATGATAATGGCAATCACTACTCCAGAATGTAGCAGAGCCATAACATGAATTAGTTTTTGGAAAGTAATGCTAGAGAAAGTGGTATTAGTTTCAGTTATATTGCTAAAGACTTTGCTGTGCTTTAGCTATAATTCATTGGTCCTGACTGAGGTTTTTACTGTGTGAAAAATCTAGGTTCTTTTGCAGAAAATCAGAGGAGATGATCATAACCATCCCTGGGGCTGCACAACCTATGAATTGCTCTCAAAGCTATTCCATTTTTAATTTCTTGGTATTGTGCAACTCTCTTTGGCTGTATTAAACTCTCAACAGCATTATATTGTTTTAGATATGGCATATGTATATATATGAATGCATATTAGATGCAGATGCTTACTCTTATTTAGAAATCAAATTAAAATGTGGTTTTGTTAGAGTATCACCAAGAATTGTGGACTCTTCATCTTTCTGGCAAAAGGAAATTTAATGGAAAAAATTTATTTAAATTGCTGTGTCTAAAGTCTCAAAATGAGCTTTGCTGTGTTTGTGTAGTGAAGAAAGGGGGCCACGTGGCTCTGTAGAGGTTTTAGTCCAACTAAAATCTGAACTTCTGTCTGGAAATGTGCTCTGTCTTCACTGAGAAGTCAGAAGAGCTGGCACCTTCTCTCACATGGCTCATGGGAGGGGGTCAGTCTTGGAACCTTTTCCTTTGGAAACAGTAACAGGCAATTTCTTCGTAGTTCTTAAATAATTATCCAGTTGAAGTGTGAATATATGGGAACAGCAAAGGAATAAATCACCACAGCAGCAGCTATATGCGTATTTTATAGTATCCCAATTTTCTCTCTTTCACACTGCACAATAGAAGAAAATGGCCACTTTATTTCATTGCTAATAGTTGGCAGTATGCTGAAAAACAGTAAAATTAATGAGGAAATTATTATGGCAGAGAAATACCGGTCAATTTCCATCTAGTTTTTAGAAATTATGGATCTAGGATAAAACTGCCTTTAGTAGGCTTTCAATTTGGCCACGATGTTCTTCATAACACCCTTGCTGTTCTGTAACCTTTCAGTATTTAACTTAGCTTTGGAAATTTTCTGTTGTATTTATGAGGTTGAAACTTGTACTTTTGTTTTCACTCATCTCAAAATGGAAAACAAACATGTATGTTAATAAATCCTTGTTCACATTCAAATTCTCTTTTCTTGAAGGCAAAGAGCTATTCATCAGCACTGCATCTCATTGCTCTTTTCAGTGTGCTCAAGCATGTCTGTAGAGGGGCTGAGGTGCCCTTGGCTCTACTGGAAACATTATGTCATCATCTAAACAAGATGTTGTTATGCCAGGAAAGGATCAATACTTTGATGAGTAGCTGCTGGCTCAAAACTGCATTGTTATTTTATAAAGGACCACTTGGAATACATTCCAAAGCATTTCCTGTGGTATGAAGCTCAAGAGATTTGATTTGTCTCTCTGCCCAGGAAAATGAGTTGATTCATCTGTAAATACATGTCTGCCAACCCCAGATAATAAGAAAAAATGCATCTTTTGCCCACATTAGGTTTCAGCCTTTCAGCCATTTAAATAGTATACTCTCTTTTAGAAGGAAGTACTTCACATACCAACGGTTAATTCAGTGGGGAAGAGAGGAAAATCTTGTAGCCTTTTTCCTGCTGCTGAGACCAGACAAGCCTACCCTTGGGTCTGTGTGACCACCCAGCCCTGGCAGCACTTCACTGGGTGGGGTGCAAGGGCTGGCAGCCCCACAGAGGCTTGACTTTGAGAGGGTGCAGTGCTGCAGACCTTGAGGGTGCAGTGCTGCAGTCCTTGAGAGGGTGCAGTGCTGCAGACCTTGAGAGGGTGCAGTGCTGCAGACCTCCCCCCTGCTCCCCAGCCGGCTCCCCAGCCAGGCTGCAGTGCCAGTGCTGACATTTGTGTCTGCCTCAGCATCTGCAGCTGAGACAAACCAGAGCCACAAGCCTCTGGGCCAATGCGTTGGGAAAGGCAGGACAAGGGCTCTCTGCTGGAACAAGCTCAGCTCTCTGCTGAGAAGCGAGTCTTGGAAGAAAGTGTTGTTCAGAGTGCTAAACTAGTATCGCTTTGGATAATATCACTAGTATAAAACAACCAAGAATTATGTAACTGGTTAGCAAAATGGATTAAGAAACTTTTTGCAGTCTTCTTGTATGCTTTTCGTGCAGTTGACAGTGGCTTTAGCAAAAAGGCTGTATGGAAGTCTTGTAGGTCCTTATGGTCAGCCTGTCATCTGAGGAGAAAACACTACCTTGCCAGATATCAAAGCATCATTTAACCCTCCTGTTGACTTCTTTAATTCTTCTATTGGCTCAAATCCCAAGTAATCCAATTTGAGGATTTAGACATAAATCTTTGCATAAAGACATGGAATTATTTTGTGAAGGTCTTTTTCCTTTTATACGGATGAGGAAAATAATGACTCCAATAACCTTAATACAGGAGAGGAAAAGAAGGAGAATTCAAAATCTTCCCATGATATATAAATTTTCCTAACACTTTTTAGATTAATTGTCTGTTTATACTAAGCTTGATAGAGACTCAGTACCTAGAACAGTTTTAAATGAATTTGACTTGTCTAATAGAGAAAAGTTGCTCATTGACCTCATTGGTGTTATCACAGGAAATAGACATATTTACCTTGACAGAAGGCATTCTTAACAATGCCTACTCACTTCTATCATACTTGTTCAGGCCTAATTTGTCAGAAATGCTACCAGGTTCTTCCTTGTGTTCTGGGGTGCTGAAAATCTTGAAGAATTCATTTTTATTCTAGCTCAATTTAACTGTTACATGGCACCATCAAAACACTGATTATAACATTAGGCTTGTAAGGGCTTCAGAATTATTGACAAAAATGATACTTGTTTTCTGCAAACCTAACCAATGCAGAACCTTCTTTTCATACACAAACAATGTGATTCTCTACATTTGGAAGGCAAGGTCAGCCTGAATGCTTACTTCACCTTAAAAGAATTCCTCAGTGTTTGTTTGCTGTTTTGTTTCTTTCAACAGAGAAGCCATATGATCTTCCAGCTGAAGAAACAGGCAAGGAACTTTATCAGAGCTCTTGTGAAAAGCCTTTCATAGCATCCGTCAGCTCCTGCAAACTTCAGTGGGATTGTTCATCTCTTTGATACCAAGAAAAAGGATCAATATCTGAGAGATCTATTGTAAGCTTAGGAGTCCTGAAGAAATCAGCCAGCAATAGGTGTCTGTGGTTCTCTGAATGTTTATTCTTCCATGCAGTCTTTTTTTCTTTTGCCACCTGCTCATCTAACCTGCATTGTTATTGATTTTTATCTGGCAGGTAGGCCTCAATACACGCATATACAATGCCTGGGAGAAACTGAACCTAGGTGGTAAGGTTTCACACTGCTCTGAGAAACACTGATTTTTCTAAAGAGCTCAGATACAGATATTATGAATTCTAAGAACAGTAACCTTGAACAAAGATTTTTTTTTTTCTCAGAAAATATCTGAGTACTTTTTAACAGACACAAGAAAGAAGAGCCTTGTGTGCTTTTGAGAGGACTGGGCTTTATGACTTGGTCTCTTCTGTTAGAATTAGTCCACTTCATTTTTTTCTCTTTATGCAACAAACTGAGCTTGTAGCATCACTGTATAAGTAGCTCTCACTATCCTTTCACACAGGATCAATGCTTTTTCTCATTTAAGCAGGCAAAAATAAAAATTTGTCTTATTATTCCTTATATGAAAGTATCATCAAAGCCCACTGTCTTGGTTTCAGTTTTCTTTTGACCAAATATTGGACTTTAAATGTTCAATTTTTCCTATTGAAGGAAGGACATAGCTCAGGAGTGTCTTCCCATTTCCAGAGGAGGAGCCGGGCAATGCTTTCCTTGTGACCAGCATTTCCATCCTGTACACTACCGTAAATGGAGTTTGGCATTTACTGATAATTCCTCTCTGAGAAAGAGCAAGAAGTTTTCTCTGAGGTTGCTATTAATATCTCATTATGAGATTATGATAAGAGATCTCCCTGGAGTCTGCCAGCAAAACAGCTGTTGGAGTAGATGTGTTGATACTGCTCAGTGCTGTAATGTTTTGGTAATCTCAGTCTTGAAGATCAAGTCAGGCATCATTTGCAGCATGTCCAGGTGTCAGTCAGCTGCAGACCAAAGAGTTCTGGCATAATGTTCGAACCTGGCCTTTCTCATGCCAGCATGACCACTGAGTGGCTAATCTGCATTTTTGGAACCTACCCACTTTGATAATAGCATTAGTATATTAGGAAGCAGTGTGTCTTTCTTAGAGTAACTGCAACATTGACAACATTAAGAGTGTGATGGAAATATGTTAATACAGGAAAAGAGAAAAAGAGTCCTTCCTGAATTTTGAAGGGCACGCCCTACTTTATCCCACATTTGGAAGTGTTGTCCTTCTGTACAGAAGAATGATTGGAGGGTGATTTCTACTTGAGATGAGTAAAAATTCCTGCATGTTTCTTTATCTATTTTTAAGGTGGGCTTTCTGTCAGTTCATACTTTCCCTATACACACTTTCCAGAGATTTAGCAAAAAAATTATTGACTTAGAAAAGAATTCCATAATTCCAGCGCTATGATAGCTGTGCCCATACAAACTCATACAAAAGCTGCTTGAGCAGCAGTAGTAAAAACTGTGCCAAATACATTCAGCTGTTTACTTTCAAGCTAGGAAGTGCTGCAGGGATCTTGGCATATGGCCCCCACTATTTGAAATCTGAGGAAATTCCCACTGGGTCTGAGACCAAACACTTTCTTGCGGCCATTTGGTGGGCTTTTACTACTGTGGTGTTTTAAAGACTGCGATGGTTAGTAGCCTCTCACTGCTCAGGAATCCAGCTGAGCTGCCCTACAGAGTGCTGTTCAGTTTGCCTTGGTTACAAGCACAATTCAGCCACTCCCAGCTGTGGTCTGCCTTCCTACAGCAATGATTAATTTCTTCCCAAGACTTCAATATAAAAGTCATCTGAATTGAGTGATGTGCAGTGCTTCTGTCTTCTTTACTATGCTTTTTAATATCAAAGCTGTGAATGATTGTTTTTTCACATTAGAATTTTCAGAAAAAACATCCCTTACATTCCTGTTTTTATTCTAGTGGCCCTACATAAGCAGGCTGAAAACAAATCAGTAACTGAAAATTAGGGTGTTTTTTATGTAAGAGGCAGCATTAAATCTCTTTAAACAGTACTTACTACTTATTGATTAAAATATAATTCATACATATTAATTAAAAAGTGTTGATAACATCTGAGGAAAACCTTCTTTTTATCATCATTCATTTTTCACCAGTTTGGTGTTTCTAATGCATGTTTATGCTGAGCAGAAATCAGGATGTTATAGGGGTTAACTGGTGATAATGCCAGTAAAGGGTAGAAAAGTTGATTGTAGACTGCAAAGTTAGTAGGCCCAACATTTCCTACATTTGATCAAAGTAAGTATGGGTTCCAAAGCATCCCCATGGCTTCTCATCACAGCTTTACCTCTGCAATTCAGACATGTGCCCAGCTATGGGAGGTCAGCTGCACTGCAGCCTGAGAAAAGAAGGGTAACTATTACAACCAATTCATGTTGATTATCCTAGAATATTGTAATAAAGAAAGTGTTTGTAATTGGAATAGTTTCCAACAAGCCTTGAAACTATTCTTAAAGTTGCCTCATTTTGCATCAAAGAGAAAAATCTTATAATTTGTTGAACAACCACTGATATGATGAAAGTTTTTGCCCACTCAGAAATGAACTGGATTTTAAAGCACAATGGAAGAACCCGACTGTCCAAGAGAGCTTCCCATGGGCGTTCTAAAGGTCAACCAAATTCCAAGCCAACCATTTCCCCCACAATGAATAGTAGCAAATGAGATTGCATCTTAGGGACTGCAATGCTTATGTTATTTTGTGCGTTTGTGCTATGCGCTGCCCTCAAATAATAAAGAACATTTACTCCTGAGCTATGCATATTACAAAATCTCCTGCAGGATTTAATCATTCACTAGTAGCTTACTCTAAACAAGATGATTAGTTTACAGGCTGATTTTCTGCTTCTACTAAAATTTTCAAATATTAGTGTCTCCAACGAAAAAAAGAGATTGTCTACTAAAGAGGAAAATGCATTATGCCTTCCAAATTAATTGGTAGGAATAAACTTGAAACTTGTCTACTTCTGTGGTTTAGTTATTGCATCAGCATGAAGTAGCTTCTTCACCAAATTAAAGAGACACAGCCCTTCTGTGCTTACCATGCTCCTGAATGAGTCAGAGATTACCATAGAAAATGCATCCACCGGTGGATTTCTGACCAATGGAGGATTCTGTGTACCTGTTCTTAACAAAATAATACGATACCTTTTTGAGTTTAGCTGGATTGATTGAATCTTTATTGAGTCATTTATAAAAAATTCCCAGCAGCACTGGGAATACAGAAGTGACCAAGAAAGACCCATACAGTCAGCTGGATCATGTGAAAAGGAGGATGGATGGTATGATAATACCTCAGAGATACCCTAGAAGCCGGTTTGACTGAACATACCCTGCCAGCTAGTGCTTCTGGACTCCTAAACCAAAAACAGGAGTCTTCTGCATGGGGTTAGAAGTAGCTACAAGTGTGTTTAGCACTTGCCCCCTTACAGCAACAGCATCTTTGAGACCATGATAATGATGAACATGACTGTGATTTCACAGAACTGCCATTTCACTAGCTGTCCGTTACATTTTTTCAATAAACAATAGATATTAAAGGAATCAGACATTCTATAGTATTTATTTAAAGTGTGATAGATCACTTGTACCAGTGGACAAATACACACTATGTGTTGTATTATTGGTAGACTGGGGAAGAGGAAAAAATGAGGTGAGCTACTCAGCCAAATACTGATTTTGTAGAGGGTGTTTCTTTAGATTCAGCTCCAGACGGGTGAATACAAGATTTACTTGAGCCTGATAATAACTTCACCCTTACAAAACTGTTTAAAACCAGGCTATTTTAATTTGGTGGCCACCAAAATGTTTCTACATTAGCTGCTGTCTCTTGAAGTTACTGAGATATCAGCTTATAACTCAGCCATCACTTTCCTTGAAACCTGTTTGGCTTTTTGACTACTGGAACTGTAGCTGGAACTTGAAATGCATGAAACTATGGAAGATCAGGTAGTGGCCATCAACTCTGAGTTGTCCTAACCCATTTTTTGCCGGGTGCCCATGATGATTTGGAGTCCTGGCTGACATACAAAGGCCAGTAAAGGCAGGAGAAGTGCATTTTTTTGAAAAAGATAACGTTTTCTAAACCGTGGAAACTACTACACCAAAAAGTGAAGCTCATAAAACCATGTAAATGGTCTGGTCTTGTCGCCCCGGGCTAAATCTAAGTTTTGAATGAGCAGTGTAACCAGGTCTACCTTAGCAATATGGTTCAGAGCAATAATGCAGTTTTGAAGCAAATACCTTGGTAAACTTCATTTACTGTCTGTTAGATAAGTTCTGAGGACAGCTCTGGTACCCATGAAACAGACTCTGTCTGGAAGAAAACCAAATCAGGTGCTGCAATGCTTTTGAAGAACATTTCTGATTTGGTTGCAGAATACGCCACCAACAGGTGCTCCACTTTGTGCCTATCGCTTTTCCTTGAGCATTGGACATAATGGAGATGTCTTAACTGGGAAATAAGTCCACATCTAAACAAGGGGGAGCCTCCCAACCCTCTTATAATGGATATGTAAGGAGTCTTAGCATGACACGCTTTGATCTGACTGCACTTCTAGGAGAGGACAAAATGAGTATAATTAGAAGTTCCCTTGGCTAAGACACTAATCCTGGGATTTAGGTGATAAAACTCTTGAGGTCTCCCTGCTAGGGAGTGTTATCAGCCATGAGGCATGATATTCTGCTGCTCAAATGTAGGCATTTAGTGCTGTTCTATATGCAGAGTAGGTGTAGGGTACCCACCCCAGCCACCAGCTACTGCTGCAGAGCATGTGGGTCTTTTCTGAGACCCTGTGTCATAATCTGCCTGTTCCAGTCAGGCATCTTGGCTATTCAGAGGCCTCTCAATTAGCACTGAGCACTTTACTTTAGGCAGCTGGATCACAGTTGGCTTCAGCACCCAAGTATGTGCTAAACAAAACCAAAAATGTCTAAAAAAACCTGGACCTGTGAACAATGTCAGAAGAGATTAGAAATCCAATGGCCTCCATGGCTTGGGTCCAAATTCAGAGTTTTGGTGTCTGTCCAGGAAGTGGAAGAGGGATAGAAAGTGGTGGTGAGGACTTGCATTTTAAGTCTGCCTTACCCACATATGTTTATGCCTTTCCATAATCCATACCTTTGAAAGTAATTTAGGAGACAACACTAACATTCATTTGGCTGAATCTCACTTTCTGTGAAGAAAGCATGATTTATTCTCATATATCACACTCTCTGAACAGCCAAATAGCTTACCAGAGTTGAACACAGAAAGGAGAAACTTTTAAGATTTTCAGGATTAGCAAATTAAGTTTCAAAGATGAAGAAGTCTAGCTGCATTATACTTTCACTACTCTGAAGTGTTAAATAGTGGGTGAGGTGTTAATATCATTATTACCCGGTGAATTTGGAGGTTCAGGTAAATGTTTTCCACCTGCTGTACATGCACACCTGCTCCCATACCCACGTTTTGCAGTGTCTTCAGAGAGTGAAAGGAATTAATGTCTTTCTCCAGTTTTGTCAGTACTCGTGTTACTTTTTATCTGATAGTTTTCAGAGAGCCACGTTGCCATTGATTCAGTTACGTAGGAACAGTTTGTCTGTTTTAACCCAACCTCATGCTGTGTTGCTGTCGACACTGCTAAGCATGTCTCTCTAATCAGCCACATGAAACATTCATTACCTGTCTTCTGAAACACTGCATTATGAGTAGAGGGGTTTGTGCTGGTTAAAAAGGGAAGACGTGGGGGTTTATCTCCTTCTGCTCGTCCTGTTTGTTGTTCAGTACTACGAGCTTCTGTTAAGTCTACAGTTGCATTTCTGGTTTTTACTGAGGCAATCTGTAGCACACCTCCATTTCTCTCTCCTCACTTCATGTTCTGTCCTACAGTGTTCATAACGCTTCCATTCAAGACCAGAATGATTCGTGATGTTGAGATTATTAACCATATGGTACAGTCAGTAAGTCACACATGCTTTCTCAGTAGCCAGTGATTGCTGGCTGTGAAAGACACATGTAGCATGACATTAGCTTCTGTCCTAAGAATTCTATTCTAGTCACAGCCTCATAATTTTCAGGAAAAAAAATGCAAGAGGAATGAAATGTTGTACAAGTCTTACTAGACTGAATATTTATTTTAACTCAATACTACTTCCCTGGTTTCTATTATAGTTGCTGTTCTGTCCCCTTATGGGCTCATGCCCATCCTACTGTGACAGAGGAGGAAGTTTTTCACAGCTAAATCTAGTATGAACATTTTATAGTTCGAGTCACATTATTGTATTTTCTTTTCTAATCAAGACAAAGAATCTGCCATTAAGAATATAATCTTTTTTCCAACTTATAGGTAGAACCATAAAAGCAATTGGTTTGAATCATTCCTTTGCACTCAGGTTCTTTTTTGAAACATTGATTACTCCTAATTGTCATTTCTTACCCATAATGATTTAGAATTGTGTCTTTCAGAGTCATGATTTTCACAAAACAGTTCACATTACACTGTCTGGAGATAGTTTTGAGGTGATTGATTTTTCAAAGCATTGCACTGAAGTCTGATTCATAGTTCTGACTAAATGAGCTGATTGAATAAAACTCTGTGCAATCTTTTGAAAACATATAACTTTCATCAAAATCACAGTTTGTATAAATTGTATTTCAAATGACATGTAGACTAGTCAGCTCTAAATATGTTTCAGATAAAATGGTGTGCTCCAAATTAGTCAGCCATTGCCACTTGGTAAGACAAACAGCTTATAAATGTTTATTAGATTACTCTTCAGACTTTTCAGTGTACTCATAACTATCCCCAAAATGTCTGTCATCCCTTTGAACAACAATGAAGTTGGGTACAGCAAAGTTCCTTAAATATATTTGTTTGCTAGAACTAAATATTTAACTTCAGTTATGAGCTGAACCTCTTTGTTCACCGTTGCCCTCTTTTTTACTGTGCCTGATTTTATATTCTGTTCTTAGCTTTCCATTTAAATATAATACCAGAAAATCAAAAAGAGAGTGTGTCAATTCAAGTCAACATGCATGCTGAGATGTCAAAAGGCATATGCATAAATAACTCTGCTTTGTGGATTTTATGCAAAGTATTGGCATGTATTTGCATTCTAGTATCACTGATTCAGACAACTTCATACCAGCTGTCATCATCTCTACTACAGCAGTGATCTGAAAAACAATCAAAGTGAAAATTACTCTATTCAGACAAACTGCTTCAATCCATCTTTGATCTTACCATTCAGAATCTTGGTCTGAAAAAGAGAATTTCACCTACATTTCTAAGCATTTACTTTAGGTTTATATTGTATTTTTAAAATATTGAACTAATCACAGAAAGCAATGTTGTTAATTAAGTCACATGAATTAATTAAGCCTAAGAGAAAATTCACTGTTATTCAATGAAAAAAAAACCCTTCCTTCATTTACCTTAAATCTGAAAATGCAACTCTGAAAGAATCTACAAACAGGATATTTGTCTTTATAAAAGTACTAGTTATGAAAAAATAAATTTGTGTACCTGTGAACTTTCCAATTATATAATGAATCAATAATACAACTTATGAAACTGTGTCGAAAAACTAATAAGATGGAGAAAATAAATATAATTTTTTTATTTCATACACTCCTATATTTTCTGATATAACTTTGTCCTGATAAAGGTATTGTGTAGGTTTGCCTTTTTCTGCTGAAATCAAAATGGTGGAATAGTTTAAATGAAAAGATGAAAAGATGAAAAGATGAAAAGATGAAAAGATGAAAAGGTGAAAAGATGATCTTGATTATAAATACTTAATTTTTCAAAATGGACTTTCAGCAAAGTTAACTGCATGCTATTCAATTTAAAAACGACACTATTCACAAGAAAGAGAGAGTTTAATCTGTCAAATATTTTTAGGCAAATATCTTTGCCCTTCTGAGCATCCTTCTTCCCCATATAGGAACTCTGCTACTTCGTAAATAGTGGCTGTGTCTTAGAACCTCTCTTGCTCCTGTAACAAGATGGAATTCAAGATCCATCTTTAACCAATTATTCATAGTCATGTAGAGGTAATGAAAAACGCATGAGCCTGTGAATATCAGTCAAAATGTCTTCCAAGAAGGCTGGTGTGAATTTGTGTTTGTGTTTCATAGTATATTTGATAGGTGATAAGTTCAAAAGGAGAAAAATTGATTAAAGTGTTGAAGAACCTTCCAAATGTCAAATAGGAAGTGGGAGGATTTTTTGGTAACTGGTCATTAGGCATTTCACTAGCTCCTGAGCGAGCTCAATCTACCTATGTTCACAGGAATGATTACAGCTTTAGTCAGAAATGATACAGCAGTGTCATCTCCTTGGTGATAAGAAAAAAATGAAAATTATTTAATGTAATAATACGAATTAGGTTTATGTTACATCTGATTCAGTCTGTATCAGGCAGATTTTTAATCCTGGCAGCTATACAGAATCAAGAACTTTTTTTAGGAATGCAGATTCTTCGCATAAACATTCTGATGTCTGTATTGTTCATGTTTTTTTAATTTATTAACATTGGGAGGCTACAGATATTTCCACTGATACTAGGAAATTAAGAATGGATTTGACATGGATGATATTGCTGCTCATATGCTTTTTTTAAATTCTATTTTTTTTTTATTTTATTATAGTGAGATGACCATGGGTATTTATATAGTATTTCTATATTATTATATATCAATATCAATATCTATATATATCTATATCTATATATATCTATATATATCTATATATCTCTCTCTCTATATCTATCTATCTATCTATCTATATATACATAAATATATATATATAGTAAGACCATGGGTGGTGCATATAGAGATGCTTCCATGGTTGCCTAAGTACTAGATACTTTATCTGGTTTTATCTGCTAGACTAATTAGTCCAACTAAGTATATCTTAGGTAATAGTTGGTCTGAAGTGTCACAATAAATAATGGGGCTGTGCTTATTTGCTAGTGTTGATAATCTGATTATCTGTATTTCTATTTAGTTCCTGTGTTGTTAATAAGGCTATCCAGAACTGAAGGAAACAAATAATATTTTTCACTGTAAGATTGTTTTATTGGTTATTTTAAGTCTTATAAATATACTCTCCAAATTTTTCTTTTCTGCTTCAGAGAAACTGGCTACTGGTTTGGTTCATATTCTCTTTGGAACGGGGCTTTTTCTATTGCCTCCACAGTCTGTGCAATTTTTTTTCTCCACTGTGCTTTCCTATTATTTCATTTGCAGTGTTGATTAGTCGTTTTACAGTGTGTTCTTCTAAAAGTGGCATAAAAATAAGTCTCTCCATCTTAAATGGAAAAATAATTTTCCTTTACTTTTTAGTTTATGAAGGCCATGCTGCCTGGTGCAAGTGAGAAGAGCCCTGATATGGATTAGAGCCCTGTCTGCTGAAGGAAAGCATTTAGAGAAGCACTCTGGGAATAAAAGATCCAGTTAAAAATGGCTCCACTTAGAGGTCTAAAAATGAGTTAGGAGAAAAATTGTTTCTTGGGTGATGGTAGGAATTTTTATGTTAACAATACTTTCATTCTGAAGCTCTTTTATTGCATAGATTGGAGCCCGCACTTGAAATTTGTCAATAGTGTCGTGCTGGTGGCACACACATGCCCTGTAATAGTGTAAAAAACCCTTTAGGCAGAGTTATAAACCATAAAAAAATCTTACTGTTCTTACACTCAGAATGTATAAAAGTTAGTGCATATGAGGGAGGTTGCTATTGAACGTCATACATAGTTTGATAATACTTCAATACCAGAACTATAAAAATTATCTGCCTGCCCAGACTTATGGCTTCTTAGAGCTCTTCTTGAGAACTGGTCCATACACATGGTTCTGTAAAAAAGCACCCAGACATGCTCCAGGCAAGGTCTGCATGGCCCTGGTAAAGAGCAGTTTTTCTGCAGCTTTGAGGGACTGGAAGTATCAGCAATCTTTTTATCTTGTAGATAAAAATAGGCTCTTATTATACAGTTGAAGGGTAGACAGAAGAGAGAAACTTTCTGATGTCACCAGCACTTTCTTTGTAGACTGGCAGAGTCATAGAGCGATTTGGGTTAGAAGGGACCTCAAATATCTCATTCCAGCCCCCCTGCCATGTGCAGGGACACCTTTCACTAGACCACGTTGCTCAGGGCTCCATCCAGCCTGGCCTTGAACACTTCCAGGGAGAGGACATCCACAGCTTCTCTGGGCAACCTGTGCCAGTGCCTCACCTCCCTCACAGTAGAGAATTTCTTCCTAGGATCCGATCTAACCCTACCATTTTTCAGTTTAAAACTATTCCCCCTTGTCATATCATTCCATGCCACTGTAAAAAGTCCCTCCCCAGCTTCCCTGTAGGACTCTTTCAGGTACTGGAAGGCTGCTCTGACCCTGCCAAAGAGCATCATCATTCTGGCAGACAGGGACCTTTAGATTTCATTGTTTTTTAAAAGGATGCAGTTATTTGAGAGGAGGGGGGGTCTTACAGCTCCTCTGGGACTTTGGTTGAGACTAATAATTAAAATAGGAAAAAGGACCTAAACAAAGAAACACAAATCAATATTTCTGTGTATATCTGTAGGTGGGAGCCACAGCTACAACAGCTTGAAACAGATAATGCTTAGTATTTTTCACAGAGATAGGCAGTTTATGCAGAGAATATACAGGGAGGTTGGAGCTTTGGAAGAAAGGAAGGATTCTGTAAATTTCCATGGTTCAGGAACAGCATGTAACATTTCTCTTCACAAGAAAATAAAGTACTTTCTGGATCTCTTCCCACATCCTGCTGTATATCAGCAACTTTCTCTCAATTACCTTTTGGCTCAAGTGAATAAAGGGCTGCAATCATCCTTTTTAACAAGCCTTTAAAATTGCTCTTTTCTTTTTTTTTCCAGATCATTTCCAACAATAAATGCAATTTAAACTTTCATGATAAAAGTGTAGAAGAGCTTTAAAATAGCTCAGATATTTTTCTGGAGAAGGTGATGTCATTCTTTCCATCAGCAGAAAGAATATTTTACTCATGATTTAGTCTTTGTTTGCTGATAAGTAGAAAAGGAATTAGAATATTAGTCAGTATTTTGATATTTAAAATTAATTATTTTCCTCTGTTCTATTATCTTTGTCAGTGAGTTTTCATTTTCCAAAAGTATTTCAATTGCCAAATTAGACCTTTTGGTGTATTTACACTGTTCTAATGTGACTTGTGTGTGTATTTGAGAACAGAGTTTGATTCATGCGTAAGTACTTCAATTTGCCTGACATGAACTGAGATAAAAATTTTTTATGACTCCCAATAGCTGTCTAAAAACTTTCTTGGGATACTTTTCTCCGGAAGAAAATAAATACTTCATAGTTACTTGTGGGCTGTAAAAAAACAAACAAACCACACACACACACAAAAAAAATGGAAAAGTAAAAACTGTTTATTGATTTTGGTTCCAGTTTTAAATTCTTGAGCAACGAGATTAAAGTTTCACTTCTGCACTAGTTGTCATTTGGACAAGACCACAGCTGACTCTCACATACATATTCAAGGAACAATATTAGGAACACCTTCACTGATCTTGAACTTCCTTCTCTTCCCTCAGTGGGACTGAGCATAATTGCAGACGTTGTTTGGGACATGGAGGAGTTCTTGAGCCTGCAACCATCTCCCTGGAAGCACAGGGCATAGCAGCGGAAGGGCTGGCTCCCTTACATGTCTGTGACTAGCTGTGTTTTCCAGGGCTCCTGCTACAAATCTGTGATACCCTCTAGAATTCCAACACATAACTGAGCAGAGTGGCCAATTATGGTGGAATATGATTCTTCTTTGTTCTTCAGCGTACTTATGTGAGAATCATCCAGCTTTCACTGTGGTTAAGATCTTTTTCACTTTAGACTCATTCTCTCAGATAAGATTGGATACACAGTACTTTCTACCTCTGCCAAAACACTACAAGGGCATGCTTGATTTTCACTATGGAAAATAAATTAGTTGCAGGATCCTAGTGAAGAAGTATACCTGCAAGAGATTTGGAAGAGTGATAGCTGGAGTTTGTAATGACTTAAATCAATATTTTGGTAATGCAGGTCATGACATTTCTGCTGCTGTTGATTAAATAGATGTACCTGCTTAGAAGAATTCCTTAATTGACCGTCTGCATTGTCATGTAATGATCCTGTTTAGTATAACAGAGTTGCTAGAGTTAAGTACTTTTTATAGAGATCTCAGAGTCATAGAATGGTTTCCTGCTATCAGCGGGGACACCTTCCACTACACCATGCTGCTCAAAGCCCCATCCAACCCCGCCTCAAACACTTCTAGGGATGGGGCATCCACAGCTTCTCTGGGCAACCTGTTCCAGTGTCTCACCACTCCAGGTGGGGCCTCACAAGAGCAGAGTAAAGGGGGAGAAATGTCTTCCAGGGTGAGGCGTGATGGTTACACTTCTTTTGATGCAGCCCAGGATACAGTTGGCATTCTGGGCTGTGAGAATGCATTGCCAGGTCATGTTCAATTTTACATCCACGAGCAGCCCCAAATCCTTCTCCTCAGGGCTGCTCCCAATCCCTTCATCCCCCATCCTGTATTGATGCCGGTGATTATCCTGACCCAGGTGTGGAACCTTGTACCTTCCCATGCTGAACTTCCTGAGGTTTGCAAGGGTCCACTCCTCAAAGCTGTCAAGATCCTTCTGGATGGCATCCCCTCCCTCAGGAGTAACAGCTGCACCACTTAACTTAGTGTCATTTGAGATGAATGACCTACTCTAAAATCAGACTCTGAGGAGAGAAATTTGGCTGTAAACGTTGTGTTATTTGCTAGATAGGTAATAAATGGATCGGAGCAATAAACTTTGTAAGTTGTTACCTTCCTGAATTCTTCCCATTTGACATTGTGAATTGTACTTGCTACATAATATATTATTGTTCCCAAGTTAACTACAACTGCAGCCTTTCTTGTGGCCTCTCTGGACCTGTGAATAAAGTGAGGTGTTTTTACAACCATGCCATTTCTCAGGGTGGAGCCCTGTGATAGGACGTCTTTACCACCAAGGCAATAAACCCTGCAATTTACTGGCATCACTGCATCTGCAGTTATGTCCCCTCAGTGGTAATCAAAGGCTTAGGTAATAAGTAGTAAAACAATAATTGATGTGTGTGCTTTAGTCTACTAAATCAGTCATCATTTAGAAATTCTTTCTCTGTTACAATCAGGGAAGAAAAACATAAACTACTAAAACTGATTGAAAAAAGAATGTGTTGGCTCAAATTTGACCTTTACTTTCTAGAGACAGATGCACGTGTTGAAATTCAGGGAACTACCAGAGAGTACCAGAGCAGACCCAACAAAGCATTGGTAAGAATTCCTGCAAGACATTCCTGTAGTAGCATGGAGAATCCCAAATCCTGGGCTCCTCAACGCCAGAGAGACATGTTGCTCCTGGAGCAGGTCCAGTGGAGGGCAACAAAGATGATTAAGGGACTGGAGAATCTCTCTCGTGAGGAGAGGCTGAGGGAGATGGGTCTTTTCAGTCTTGAGAAGACAAGACTGTCTGACTGACAAGAGCGGACCTCTTCAATGTATATAAGTATCCGAAGGGAGGTGTCAAGAAGATGGAGCCAGGCTCTGCTTGGTGGTGCCAAGCAATAGGATAAGAGGCAACAGGCAGAAACTGATGCACAGAAAGTTCCACCTGAACATGATGAAGAACTTCTTTACTGTCAAGCTGACTGTGTACTGGAACAGGTTGCCCGGAGAGGTTGTGGAGCCTCCCTCACAGGAGATTTTCAGGAACCATCTTGGTGCAATTCTGTGCAATGTGCTCTAGGATGGCTCTGATTGAGCAGGAAGGTTGGACCAGATGACCCACTGTGATCCCTTCCAACCTTACCCATTCTGCAATTCTGTGAACAAAACACTAAAACAGTGTGCAAGGAAGAAATAAGTGGCTTCTTATCCAAACAAGTGAGAAATGTGGATGGGGAATGCCATTCCTGCTAGTGGTGCTAGTACACCCTAGTAGGTTTCTAACAGACCAGAGAATATTTTATCAGTTCTGTATTTTAAAGTTCAAGACTTTAGCCTTAACTAGGCAAAAAAGAGTTTTCAAATTAATAAGAATAAAAGGAAACCATCATAGGCAAGAGTGGTAAAAGGAATGAACTTTTTACTTCTTCAGCTAACATGGATCACAGTGTAAGATTATTGATTCTGGTGACTGTAGGCTATAAAAGATTAAATCTACTTTTCCCACTGGAGAAATGATAAATAAGTACCCCTGTGTAATATTTTTAAGATAACAGCTTTGTATTAGTGATCCATTCAATCTCGGAGCATGTCTGAAGGGTTCAAAAGCAAAAGCCTCCTGCGGGAGGGAGCCCGTGTTGAGCAGGGGAAAGACTCCTCTCCCTGCAGTGACAGAAGCATCAGTGTGATGAACTGATTGTAACTCCCATTCCCCATTTCCCTGCCACTGCAGGGGAAGGAAGTAGAGCTGGGAAGGAGGGAGGGGTGAAGGAAGGTGTTTTAAGGTGTTACTTTACATCTCATTATCCTGCTCTGATTTTCTCAGTAATAAATTCAGTTAATATCTCTGATTTGAGTGTGTTTTTTGCCTGTGACAGTATTTGGTGAGTGATACTCTGTCTCTCTTTGTCCTTATCTCAATCATGAACACTTTGTTACATTTCTCTCCCCTTACAGCTACAGAGGGGAGCAATAGGTTTTGGCGGGCGCCTGGTATCCAACCAGGGTCAACCCACTACATCATCCAAGTGCAAGATGGATGATAAGAGATGATGCAGGTGGCAAAATACAAGGAACCAGTGAGATATTAATGACTTCTCAGAACTGGATTTGGCAGACTAATGTTCACAATGGATTTTTGCAAAAAACTTTAAGCCTCAGTATAAAGAGCTCTACAGGTGTTTGTTGAGGGACAGATAAAAAAATGTGAAGAACAAAACAACTGACAGAGACAAAGTATTCCTTGAAATTGTGGAAGTGTGGCATACCTAGGTTTGTTCGCCAATAAAGGTAATATCATGTCTTTCAAGGCCAGAGGAAAGACTATTGGAATGACTGTGATAGATGACAACTAGTATTTGTTGTACAGGAAGACTATCTTCAACACGTAACTTGGATGATAGTGCCTAGCTCATTTCTTTTCAGAAGACAAAATCATAGAATCACGGAATGGAATAGGTTGGAAGGGACCTTAAAGATCACCTATTTCCAACCCCCTGCCATGGGCAGGGACACCATCCACTAGATGGGGTTATTCAGAGCCCCATCCAACCTGGCCTTGAACACTTCCAGGGATGGGGCATCCACCACTTCTCTAGGCAACCTGTTCCAGTGTCTCATCATCTTCACAGTAAAGAATGTCTCCCTAGTATCTAATCTAAACCTACCCTCTTTCAATTTAAAGTCATTCCCCCTTGCTCTATTCCCCCTTGTAAATGGGTAAAGTCATTCCCCTTTGTAAAATGTGAGTGAAATGTGATTATATTCTATGGTTCAGAGCAGAGCTGAAGTGCAGAAGCTTTTTCAGCCTGTGCAAAGCCAGCTGGAGTGCTGGCCCTGGGTTAGACCAAAGCAAGAACAGACCGGAGACGTTTTCTACTAAACTGTGTAGGAAGTACTCAGATTTGGAGGAAGGTTGGAGGTGGAGTTACTGCTGCTCTGTCTGGCCTGTATTTTGGTAGGATGCTGATGGTTATATGCTTCAGCAACACCAAGGAGGGAAGGCAGCAAAGAATTAAGAGCTCAATTATAGTGAATTACTCTGCCTTAAATGTAGGGAAAACCGAAACATTTTTATGTAATGGGAAGTGAAGTTAGATGGATACGTTTGTATCACCAGATACTTGTATGTACTCATTGCATTTTCACTGTCTAAAGGGAAAGAGGGAAGAGTCCATCGACACTGAGATGGGCGCTTCGTCGCCCCGTAATAAACCCCACGAAAGCAATCCAAGCCCGCTACGGTGTCAGCCCCGGTGTCTGCCCGGAGCTGGGGGCTCGGGGCGGGCGAGCCTCTGCCGCGGGTCGCAGGGCACGTGTCTCTCTCCAGCAGGGCGAGGAGACAACGCGGGGCGAGGGGACAACGCCGGGCGAAGGGATAAAGCGGGGCGAAGGGACAAAGCGGGGCGAGGGGACAAAGCGGGGCGAGGGCACAAAGCGGGGCGAGGGGACACAGAGGGGCGAGGGCACAAAGCGGGGCGAGGGCACAAANGGCGGCCGCGGCGTCCCCGGCGGCGGCGCCTCCGCGCCCGGGGCTCGTTGAGCATCCGGAGAGCTCCGTCGGCGTGAGCGCTTCCTGCCCTCGGGCGCCCTTGCGTCGCCTCTGGGGTTCGGAGTCCGACAGGCGGAAGGTGGCCCGATCCCACGCGGGGCCGGGCCGGGCGCTCGCAGCGGGGAGATGCGGTCGGGACTGTCCCCGGCAGCAGCCGGCTGTGCTGAGCGCTGGCCGGGCTGTGCCTTCCGCAACAAAG
>VZTG01005248.1:849387-1083309 GCA_013397845.1 Melanocharis versteri | reverse complement strand
TGCCTTCCGAAACAAAGCCGAGAGCTGCTCTCGCCGAGCCGCGGCCCCTGCGAGCCCGGCCGCGCATCTGTTCCGAGCGTGCCGCTGCTGGCGCGGGGCGACTCCTGTCCCCGCACCTGGCCCAGCAAAGCACAGATTTGTTCAGCTGAACCCCATTGTTTCCTGGCGCCGCGAGTACGGAGAAGCGTGTAGTTTGTAATGTATTTAAAGTAATCGTAGCAGTACATAAGAGACTTAGAAAACATTAGAAACAGCAGGATTTTTTAGTGACAACAAGACTTGTGGTTTAAAACACTTTCATACTGAGGCAGTGTCTCAGGCAATGACTACTTTTTTTTTTTTTTTTTTTTTTTACATTGGTCNTTTTTTTTTTTTTTTTTTTTTTTTTTTGAGCTTTTAGAAAAACTCTTAGCTTTCTCAGGGGCTTAGTGGAAATTTTACAGAGAAAGTTTAACTTTAGAGGTTTACTGGTTTGGAAATATTTAATATAGGCTACTGGTTTTCAATGTGGTAACAAAGATGTTTATAGTTCTCCCCTTCTGTGCAGTTAGCATAGTGCGGATGTACAAAACTGCCAGTGTGAGAAGTCACTGATGAAAATACCTGAAAAAATTCAGATTAACTTCTGAAAATGTCTGCATATCAAACTTTCTACTATACTTTTTTAGGTGGTATTTTTTCAGGGTCTTTGACCTTGCGGGTTTTGTATAGTAATTATTCTCATTGTTAATGTAGCCATATTAACATGGTATGTGAACATCTGAAAATGTGTAATGTCCTTTTTTTCACAGCAGCTGCTGTAGAGTTGGAAACTGCTGTCATCCTCATTTTAGAGGTTGCAGGATCTGAGACAGAGAGAAACTAATAATAGAAAGGCTGACTAGAAGTTTTATCTGAGAAAGGTTTGAATATATGTTTCCAATCCCAGGCAAGTCCCCAAACTTAAATAGTTCTTCCATTCTTACCATGTACCTTTGTTAAATATTTTTCAGATTTTATCATAATATCTTATTGGCCTGAGGCTTTTTTCAAGAAGGTGAGGGGGAAAATGAGAAAGAGAACTCAAGAACTGTAAGAATTTGGTGTTACAGTGTACATTACTGAGATCTGGTTATGTTTTAAGTACAACCCTTCTTATTCATAATACAAAAACAAAGTTTGTTATCCTTCCCTTGCTATTGTGCAAGTAGTTTGACATAATCTAGTGTTTATCAGCAGTACTGATGAAAAAAGTAATTGAAAATCCCTGAATTTTTCTCAGTTAAAGGAACTTAAGACTTCAAGGACAAATTGATTCTTTAATTCTGCTGAGCTTGATACATTGTTGTGAAAGATAATCTCTATACTTTTCAAAATGAAATAAAATTAATCTAAATAAAGGTACCTGGATCTTAAATTTAAAATAGAAAGTTTCAAGGCCTTTTGGGATAATTGCTCCCACTAGGTAAAGTAGCTCCTACTTTGGAGATAATTTGGTTGAATTGTGTAAAATCCTTCTAAAAATGCCTTTGCAAAGTCACTAGCTGGCTGATCTGTAGGCTAGAGCAAGTTCAAGTGGAGTGCCATTCTTCTGTCTGATGAATTCCTTTAGACCAAGCACAAGTGCCACGGCATCACACTAGCTCTCTCATGAGCACGCTAAAGTTTACAGCTGCTTACAGTTGTGAGTTTTTACTACTTTTTAAGTTGTAAATTTTCTTGACTTGCTCCTGGTAGACCAAACTGAGTATGAACCTGCCCTGAAGCATGTTCCGAATGTCAGATTTCTGGGAATGGTGGAAGGAGAGTGGGATACAGTAAATTAGACTCTTTATGAGGGAGTTTCTGAAGTAGTACCCAGCTGGAGATTCCTTAACAGGCAAGTGTGGTTACTGAGTGCAGCTGCTGTCTTGTAGCACAGCTGTTTACAAGACTTTGGAAAACATGATGTGGAATCAGAAGAGAAAAGAGGAGAAAACAAAATGCCTAGGTGTTCAGGAGGCAGAGGTATAATTTATGTAGGGAGCAATGCAATAGATAATGTACCTTCTCTTCTTAACACCCTGATTAATTCATGTGTTCCCTGCACTCGAGCTTTAATACCATCACAGTTTTGTATTATTGCTGCCCTGTTGTCTCTAAGCTCTTTTTAAGACCTGTGATGATTCATTGTGTTCTCTACAATTATTTTGGAAATATGAGCAGCATACATGGCAGTATATAAATAAACTTAATAATATGGGAGATCGTTAGTTAAAAGCATATAATTTCAGAAGAGTTGCTTGACCAAGATTGGTATCTTTCTGCCATTTAGCCTTTGACTGCATGACTACATTGTGTCTAAATACAGACTAAATTATGCAGTATAAAAGTGCTATATTTCTTGTTTAGTAGGTAGTTATTACAGTGAAGCAGTTGTCTTTAAACTGTAAAAACTCAGGGCTGCTTATTTTCTGAGCATTTATTACTGTCTTGAATTTAGGTATATAAATAAAAATTGTTTGGTATATGTTTTTTCAAGGTTTTCAAACTTCAACGTGTATAGAACTATAGAGCTATAGCTAGGTGTATTGTAGAAGTGTTGAAATGTTTACCTTTCCCTGTTGCATCCAAAATCAGGAACAGATAGGAAACAACACAGACTTCGTCCTGTTGTCCCGGACAGTTTTAGAGAGTATGGGGAGATTCTTCTGTTTTCTCATCTCTATACAGTGATATTTCAATATATACATGTATGTATTTAAATCCTATTCTGTCAAAACTCAGAAGAAGCATTAATTCAGGAGAATTCTTTTTAATGCTATCATTTGGAAGATACCAACAATAACAAAAACATTAAATGTTTGCTCAAGTCATGGTGTGTTTTTAAACTCTGAAATACAATTTATTTCCTACTGTTAGACTTTGTTTAACAGCATCATAGTTTCGAGTTCTCTCTTCAGTGTAATCACGTTTCTGTTTCATGTTCCTTGATGGTTAGACATGTTTGAACTTAGATGGAAAAGTTTCACCTGTAATTTTTTCATGTGTTTCTCTGTTACTTTCAGCTATGCATCCTTTTTTCCTAGGGGTGCCTTCATCTTCAGATTTTCTGAAGAAGGTTATTTTTCAACCTTGTAACATTTGTCCATGAGACTTAGTCATTAATCATAGTGGGTGCAAAGCTGTTCAGCTAAATTGTTTTATTATTTCTGTCATGCTGATGGCACAGTCAGATTTTTCTCAAGTAACACATGATAAAACTTTTTGTACCAAATTCATAGCAGAATGTATATTGTACATATATACTTACAGCTATTTTAGAAGCACTGGCTAAGATTTTATTGTGCCTGGTACTAAGGCATTACAAATGCAGAATGAGGTTCTCCTGTCATTTTTCTAGGTTGTTTTTTATTTTATTTCTAAAGTACGAACATGACGGGGATGACCAAACTAGACCGTGAACTCTTATACATTCACTTACGGTGTGCGCATTCTTTTAGCCTTTGTCTTTCAGGATTCTCTTCCGTGTGTCTTTTCCAAAACAACCGCTGCCTGGGGAAGCCTCAGTACTAGTGTTCACAAGACTGATGCCATTCTGCTGGATTCTAAAGAAAGCTCAGTTTGATAAACAGAGTACTGAGACAGCAGAGGGTGGGCCAGCTTGGGCACAAGGTCTGTCCAGCACCTGGTACTTGTAGAGTGTTGGCACATCCTTAGTCAAGGTCATTTGTCATCAGTCATTCTCATCTGGCAGTGGGCGTGTGCAGAAATGTGAACCATGTTTCTCTATAGGCAGTGCCACAACTACATTGCGCAGGTAGGATGTGGGAAATATTTGCTCCAGCAGGCATTGCTGCTTTGGAATGTGTTGTCTTGTGGAAGATACGTTATTCAGATAGAGATGCACACTGCATTAAACAATACGTGTTCTTTAGCACACACCTTTTTGGTGGGTCGTTTCCCTCCCTTAAGGTGAATAAGTGCATCTTACTCCCTGCTTTATCATTGAAATATTCCTAGTTGAGCAGAAAAGATTTTATTTGGAAATGAAAGAGAAACAGTGGGAAGACATTGAGTAGTACAATTTAAATACTCAAATTTACCTGAGTTCAAATTGCTGTGCTTTGATTCAGATTCATGTGATGTGAAGTAGCTGTGTGATCATAGTAGAAACTGGTCTGTTGGTTTACAAAGTACTTGAAGATTTACTTGAAAATAAAAGAAGCAAATTTCCTTATACATGGCTGTGTATGGTAAAATCACGGTCTTTGAACGTTTCTGTGACTCCTCCACAGTTTTGAATCAAATCAATCATGATACCTTTTTTCTTCCCCCTCCCTTAGTATATGAATTATTGGTAATTCTGCTCTATATCCTACTTTCTCTGTCTCTAGTGTTTATTAAACACAGCTTTCTGTAGTGCATGATTGGTATAATACCGTGTACCTTCTGATAGAAAGTGTTCTGCTGTCTTGCGTTTAGCTGAAGGCAAATCTTAAACCTGAAAGCTTGACCCTTCTTGTGGGCTCTAACAGCAAATTAGTTTTCAAAGTGACTGAAAATACCCTTTTTCTTTAAACCTACATCCCAGCTTTTTACTTGTTGGTATTTTTAAGTCATGAGAATATACTAATAGTTTAAATTAATTCTAAATGCCACTGCATCCATGGGCCTCAGCTGAATTTTAAGAATAAATCAAATGCTGTGATCAGCAATGTTTTTATGCTTGTGCGTGTGTCTAGGTTGCTTTGAGCTAACACCTTTTCTGAGGGGGAAATTTGGCCTGTAGGATACGTAGTGATGAATGAACAAGTCTTGACTGAGTTCTGAGTGAGTTTGCTCATAATCTCAGGAAGTGTTCTGTGGGAGTGGCAGACAGCAATGACACACCAAAAAACTTTTAACACAGAAAAACACACTTCCTAACTGCTGGCTGCATTTTTTACAAAGAAAGCCCACTGTTAGTGTGCTTACCTTGGTTTTCTTTCTGTGGGGTTTTTTTCCCCCTCTCCCACTTGCTTAATGTGGGAAAAGTAGTGTGCATCTAATCCAGTGTTTTGCTGATTTATCAGTTTGCATTTAGGAAGAATGTTAAGATTAACAGCACTTGACCCAGAGTGAGTAATGACTGGTGCAGCCAGAGTGTTGAGAAGACTGTCACCTGTTTACTGTGTGTTTTGTTTGGCTTTTTAAGTTTTTACCTTTTTTTTTGCCTTGCCCCTTCATCCACCTTCTCTGGATGGTCAGCTCTTTGTCTCTAGTATGCTAGACATTGACCATGGTGAAAATTTTGTTTAGAAGCTGTTATGTGCTACTTGGTTGAATAGATTGGACTGAGCCAAGTGAAATTCTTTGTTTGGTATTGTCTGAGCCCATATTTCAACCTTTTTTTATTGATGTTGATCTTGTAGTACTGGCGTAAGCAACTTTTTTTGTGTGTGTTTGTTTTGTCAATGTGGCAATAAGGTTTTCCGTGTTTTGGGAGAAGCATGTAAAGGTGAAGGCCTTTGAGTGAACACCTTTATGCTATGTCAGTAAAATAAATGTCTCATGCTACTTGATAATAGGGTAAATGCTGCAAAAGTAGGTGTGGGAAAGGACTGTAATTAGTACATGTGAGAACCTTCAAGAGAGGCTGGGTTAGTGCTATTTTTCGTGGGGCAGGTTTTGGTGACTAAACGGCAGATGAGGGCATTGTGTTTATAGGAACAGGACTGTGGTGCTTGTACTGGAGGTCTCTGATTCCTTCACATTGAAAGCTTCTTCCTTCTGGCGAAAAGGGGGAGGGGTGGGACTAAGTAATTGATTTACAGTGAGATTAAACAATATTCTGTGTAGCACTAAGTCAAATAGAGGTACTTGGACTGATAGAAATTCTTGAGTTCTATTTAAACACATTAGGATTTGTTGTTATAAGCGGTAGGGAACATTTTGAATAACACGTTATTTGAGACAGCTTTGCATCTTTCTGGCCATCTGCAATCACTGAGTTCAGTAGTGTGTGGTCTTGACTGCCTTAAGACTGGAGTGTGCTGTCAGGACAGTGGAGTTGCTTGATGCTTTTATGGTGCTACATAGTACTGAGGGGTATAATTGGCAGAGCTAGTATTCACAGAAAAACTCCTCAGACTTTCACCAAACCCAAAGATTTACAGATGGAAAGTGGGATCTGTTCTTACTTTTGTTCCTTTGGTGTTTCCCCTGCCATTTTTCAGGAATCTGTTTTTCAGATTTTTAACTCTGGTGCTATAAGATAAAAAAAATATACATATATAACAAAAATACTTACTTTTTGCCACATCTGTGAAGAGATTTGCTGGAAAATCAAAACAGTCATGCAACTGTCGGAGGGGGAGCACAGAATTAGGAGAGCTTAGAAGTGGTTTCAAGGTTGTGAATAGAATTTGTGTAATATGTGCTGAAGTATATACCCCAATAAATGCTTTCAGTGATACAGATTTGGAAGTACTTTTAAATCTACTAGCTGTCTGTACAGTTGGACAGCTTTATTATATAAAAAATGCCTTATAGGACAATGACTTCAGTTGCTGCTCCCAGCATATATGCTAATAAGTATGCACTATGTACAAGTATTTCCAAAAATCTTATTTAGAGTGTTGTCATTTAAATTTTGATCTAAATGTAGTTTGTAAGTTTTATAGTATATCTTTGAGCAATAACAAAATAAATTACCATTTAAGTGCAATCTTTATAGATGCAGCAAGCTTTCTTTCATATTTTGACATATGGATCAGTGGCAGAGCAGTAATAAAATAAGTAAAAGCAATTTTGGGAAAGAAAGATTAAAGGATGTGCTTCCTTTCCTTTATTGTTCCTCCTCTGTTCTGTATTTCTTTTTCGTTGGAAAAATGTATAGGTTAATAATCATACTGAGATCCCTCAGCGGATCTTGTATGTGTTAGGAAGACCAAATAACTGTTCCTGTCCAGTACTAGATATGGTCTTACATGTGCACATATCATACATCTCAGAGTTTATCTCTGCCATTGGATCTTTATAACGACATTATGTGACTGCTGCACTTCTCTACCGTGCCTTAAATATAGTAATGCAATTATTATAAGCCGAAATTTGTTTTTAAGTTGAAACATTCAAATACAGCCAGATTCCTAAAGGACCTCAGTGTAAAGTTTGAAGGCTACGTTTCTTTGAATCATGCTAAAAACTTCAGGGAAGGTCAGATCACTAAATGAGTATAAATCGTGTCAAATACCAAAACCCCTTGAGTGAGTAGTCCACAAATTGTCAGTATCTGTGATTGTAAAGACTCTGTTGACTAAACCAATTAAATAGGATGGGAAAAAATGATAAAATTGAATTAGTGGCAAATGAATTGCAGTCATCACTGTGAAGAGGTCAGGAAGACTTTTTGCTCATTTTACATTCCTCACCACTACCATTGTACCACTGCAAAAGAGTGAGGAAAATGAAATGTAGAATAAACCTCAGTTACAATGATATTGGTGTCTGTATTTTATGTGTTTAATATCTCAGTATCACTCTCTGTATATGTGAGAGAAGCAAGTATATTATAATTCTTATTATATAAGAGATTATTTATGTAAGACTATATTATTAAAGCAATATAAATCTTTTATACATGTGTATGTATACAGAGAGCACTTGCTTGTACATAAATACAGAGCATACATTTTAAGTTCCACTCTTTTGAGATGAAGGAAAAGCAGAGCAGTGTTCAAATCAGTAATGAAAATGAGACTAAAGTCTTCAATTTGACAGAAGTTAAGAAGTCTGGGATGATATTTAAGAACTGTAAGAGAAAAAAGAATGAGGTTGGAGGAAATTATAGTGTTTAAGAACAAGAGGCGTTTAATTCTGAAAAACAGTAGTTTTGAAGTTGATACCAGGAAAATATTTCCCAGTACATAAACATAACACCTAGAATTCTCTTCTTAAGAGGTACTGAAGTTTAAAAGCTTTGTGGGATTTAAAATCTTAAGAATTCATATGAATGCCCTTCTTTCACAAGCCATCTACTTACTTGAGAAAAACAAATAGCCTCTGTAGTCTGTGCACTAGATTTAGTTGCACATTCTTTGAAATAGCTTGTGCTATTCACTGTCAAATGTCTGGACTAGGCCTCATAGAAGGGGCAGTTTAATTGCTCTGAAATCAATGTTGCTAGATTTTGGCTTCATGCAAAAATATTTTTATGCAAGAAATACGTAATTTTATGAGAAATCATAGACATTCAAAATACTGGTTTGAGTACTTCAGAGGGGGTTATATCAGGATTATGTGCTTTGACTAAAGACAAAAGAAAATTGAAAATATTCAGAAAATTTCTAGTTATGCTCTTGGTTTTGCTTATTGAGCAGGTGCTCTAATCATGTCTGTATCATATTAGGTATGGAAATAATCATTCAGGTGTTGTTTGAAGATTGTAATATGTAAGATCTTGTGTTCATACAGAAAACTGTTTTGTACCAATCTCTGAGATCATTGCTGTAGAAGAAACTGAATTTAACAAGAAGCAGCGTAACATTGGCAGATGGCAAAAGATGGCAAAGCTACATGCTTTCACGGGTAAGGCAAATCACAGTCTCTGGATGCTTGTACTTGTTACTCTGTTGAAGGTAGTTTAAGGCAGACTCAAAAGGAATTGTCAAAGTTTTGGGGTTTTTTAATAGAAATTATGTGTTTAAACAAAACCCACCCCCAAAAAACAACCATCCAAAACAAAAACAAAACAAATAACAACAACAACAACAAAACACCCAAACTGAAATAAACCTAAGCAAAAGTCCCACAAAAAGAAACAAAAGAACCCCCACCAAAAATCTGTTTACATTTAAAGATATAAATTTGGAAAATAAGACTCTTCCTTTAAGAGCACATGCTGTGTTTAGTTACTTTTAATGAAGTTCAAACTAATGTCTGAGTGTTCACCCTAATGTCGTTTTGCTGCTGAATGACTGCACTGCAGCAGGTCACCTGCTTTCTACTGCTTGACTAGAAAATCAAGAGAGGCTGAAAAAATGAGTCCTAAACGTTTGGGGTTTTTTAAATTACCCCTAACCGTCAGGATGTATGCATGAAAGTTTCTTTGTATTACTGACTGCATTCTTAAAACAAAGTGCCAGAAATAAATGTCTGATCTGGGAAAAGAGTGGTGACTTCTGTGCTGAAAAGATGTCATGCCAAAATTTTATGTTGTGGAGTACCTTCTTCACATTTAGTCCCCCAGTGAGAGTGACAGGAGATACTGTATATGAAGTAAGTAGGAGGTCTTAATGCACAAGAAAACAAAATCTTTTTTCCTCAAATTTCAGCATTATAGAATGAAATTTACCCTGTTGGTTACATGAGAGTTGATGTCAGTGTGGCTCATCTTCCTAAGCTTGCAGCGTTTTATGTAGACATTGCAGACTTTAATACAGATCATACATAAGCTCAGTGAATATCTGAACAAGTATATCTACAATATGGTGATGAGAAATGGCTTCTTTAAAAAGCAGTCTGTGTTTAGGTGTCTGCTTATAGCAGTGTTTTCATTTATGTTTTCATTTGGACTCTTTACAAATGTGCAGTTCATATACTCTGAATGCTTCTGTCATTTGTAGAACTTTGGTAGTGGACGTTAATTACAGGTCAGTATTTTGGAGGTTTTTCTGAAATGCATTTTATATTTCACAGAACCGTCTCATTATGCTTTTTTTTTTTTTTTTAATTTAAATAGTGTATTATGTGAAGAAAGCCCGAAATCACCGCTGGCGGTGCAGTGATGTGACATTTTGGTGTGTTGATAAGCACTTATGTAATCAGTGGATACAGGCGCTGAAAGAATTACTTGAAATGCAGAGTAAGTTTGAATAAACTATGAATATTTGCACCATCATTTTGTAGCCTTGTACATCAATCAATGTTATTTTAATATATCTGCTTTTTTGAACTCTTAAGAGCAGCTTATGCTCAAAAATTGAGGGAGACAAGAGTTGAAGTGTCTCCTTATCACTACTTTAGCTTGCATATTCGCTAAGTTGTACTGAGTGCTTTAATCAGTCAGGACTGTAGGTGTCATATAATTTTGCCCAGATATAAATTATTTTCACAAAACAGAGACACATCGGAAGCTTAGCAGAGGCTTTAAATGACTGTAGCTTTGGAAAAAGTAATGAGCAGATGTAAGCTCAGGGATTTGAGGTACTCTAGAGATTTGAGGGCAAGGACTGTAGCAATTGGAAGATTTATGGGTGTGTTTCACCTTTCCAGACTCAGTCATCAACCAAATGTGTCTTATGTAGTAAGAGTTCCCATTAATCATTTCTGAGACTCTTGGACATCTACTTCATGGGAGGTTAAAAGTAGTTTTGAAGGAGTTATTCCTGAAAGAGATGGCTTGATAGATGTCAGGAAGCAGCAGGAGCAGATTAACTCTATGACAGAAAGGAGATCGACAGTGATCATAGCAGAGGCAGGGCCCTTGCTGACCAGGGTCCCACTGCATCTGAGTAGGGTGGGCAGAACAGGGATGGGGATAGAAGCAGGTCCAATATACAGCCCATGTGAGATAAAGTAATTGGGTCCGTCCAGGGAGGCTGCAGCAGAACAGCTGGAGCTGGAGACAGGACTAGAGATGAGCTCCCTACAGTGTGGGTCTGAGGCCCGTCTGAGATATAGAGCTGGAGAAGGAATTGGATACAAGTGTACTTACAGTGTGACTCAAGCAAGTATTTAAGAAAAACTGTTCTGAACAGGCAATGGAGGCATTCTTAATGTTTTCGTTTTGTTTTCAGATACATTACGCAAGGTATGTCTTTTTTAAAAAATAGGGTTTGTGCACCCATTCAGTACACCTGTGAGAACTGTGGCCTGAGCAGTCAATTCCATTTGAATGCAATTGTTCATTTTATTGGTAACAAACTCCTTCAGGAAAGGGAATATGTTCTCGGATGGGGTGAATAGTGCTTTGAGTGTGTGGCAGATTTAAACCACTCAGTCTGTCTAGCTCGGGTGGATTTGTTGTAAAAGTGTGCTGATGTAATAAGTCTGATATTTTTTCCTTTTAAAATAATATTCTAGAATGCCATCTGAGGAAGCACAGATGTTAAGGTTTTTGTCTGTTCCATAAAAAAGGAGGTTTTCTAGGTGCAGCAAGCATTACTGTTTTGTATCTCTGTTAATACAGAGGTGTAATAATGGTTTTCACTGACACTACTAGTGTAAATCCATAACTGTTTGGACAAATTTGAGATAGTAATATCAAAGGTGTTTTGGAGGGGGGAAGGGGTAACACTTTAGGGTAATTAGCCCTATAGGACAAGCACTTGCTGTGCAGCATGTAGTTTTGTGAGGCTTTCTTATTGTGACTTGATCACAGAAAGAAAATAGATTTTAACCGTGTTACTAAAGTAAGAAGACAGTTTAAATAAATTAATGTAGAAGTATTTTTATGTATGCTTCACTTACAAGTGCCTTTGCTATTGCTATCCTTTTAGTCTTGTATGTCCGTAATAATCATGTAATTAGAGTAACTCGACCAGTGGGAAGGCACCGCAAGAATGACGAGTAAGAATGTGGGACAGGGAGTCAGAGGAAATGATTCTGAATTTCACCTGCTGTCTTATTAACAATTTGTTCAATACTGTTGGTATCAGTATAATAAAGAACGCAGATGAAGCAGGCTTTTATAGCTCTTTGTATAAGAGCTGATCAAGAGTTACAAGTCTTTTGTGCTGTGTTTGCTTTGATGTTAATAGGTTTGGGTTTGTATGGCTTGATGAATTTTTGTTTTGTGTACAAAAGCAATATACTATGATTTTCCTTACTGCAGAGTCTAGACCAAAGCAGTTGCTTGTGTATATTAATCCCTATGGAGGAAAAAGACAAGGGAAGAAGATTTATGAACAGAAAGTTGCTCCACTCTTCAGTCTGGCTTCTGTATCCACTGATGTTGTTAGTGAGTAATGAATATTTTAATTTCTTAATAAGCACAGTATGAACTCTTTAAAACATTCCTGAGTAGCTCAAGTTCTTTCTGTTAGTTACCTTTTCGTACTAAGGAAATGAAACAAAGTGGTAGAGAATGTTTTGTAATTAAAACATAGATAGTCAGATAAATGGCAACCTTCTATCAGCTTTCTGCTTGCTAAAATAAAACTTGTGATGCTCCCGAGTTTCTGGAGCTCCTTAATAAAAGATGCTGCCTTTCTTCTCTTTTTCAGTTTCACTGTTAAATCTGATTGATCATTTGCACAATTTTTAGTGAAATATTTTTTCCATATGTACTGTGCATGTCTCCTTGAATTCTTTCCCTGGCAAAAATCTTTTGAGACACATCTTATGGACAGACTGTTTTATGGTCACATTGGTAATAGAATCATGGTTATTAATGAATTAATTTTTTATAATTCTATATTATATACGGCTTTATAGTAGTATCTTTTAATAATAAACTTTAATATGTTTATTTCTTCTTAGTAACTGAACATGCTAACCACGCTAAGGATAACTTATTTGAAGTTAATATTTATAAATATGATGGGTAAGTAACTTTACTTGCCTTTTTTTTATTACTATTTTCAAGCTGATATAATATGTAATTGGTCTGTTCTTGTCTCTAATTTAAAATGGTAGGCTTCATTCCTAATACATTTATTGCAACAGCTGAAAGTCCTGGGGCATATTCCTTTCTGTAGGAGATCCACATTTAGGAGTACAAAAAGAAGAATAAACTGTTTCAGTTAGCTTGTTCAACACAATATATTCAAGCATAGTATAACAATGTTTGCATTAGATTTGTGTTCAAAAGATGAATGTAAGATTAATTCTGCTCAGTTGAGCACTCTGTTATAGCTCAAAAGCTACCCAGAAATGTTTTGTGGTCTTGACATACATGAGTTCAGAACACTGCACCAGTAGCATTCAGCCTGTGTGTAAAAAACATGGACTGTTTAGAAATGTTTCAGGTAGTTCCTCTTGCTGTATATGACTGTTCAATAGTGGCTGCATCATTTGGCCTTATTTGCATTTCTTCTGTTGTGAAGCTACTGCTTTAAAAGAAGACCTGACTGAATGGTGATCTTGTATTCCATTATTAAGTCTGCTGTAGAAGCAGAATATTTTAATAAAAAAGCTAGTCATTTCAGTTTCCAGTTCATGACATGAAACAAGTTACAAGTCTGGAAAAACATGAAAATGTCTGCAGATAAACTCTCATAACTACAGTATTTTAAAATTGTATCTTGTGCCTGTTGACAGGTACATTTAAACTGGTAAGTTGCAAAAAGAAAACGCATTCAGTCTTTTCAGAGTACTTTTGCTGTAGTGCTTTGCTATATACATTGTCTACGTTGGGTAAGGGCATGATGTTGGGAAATGTGTTGGTAAGAAATGACAATTATAGGCTGAGTTCCCAGACTTCGCCTGCTTTAAAATGCCTAGCCTTTAAATGAACAGTTTTGTCTATACTGTGATTTTTCTTAATTTTTCAGAAGTTCAAGGAAGGGAGACATTGTCCATAGAAAAACCTACTTAGTTGTGATTTTTCCTTTTCATTTGATTTGTGATTTGAAAGAAGTGTACTGATGGTGGGTGAAAATACAGAGCAGAAAGGGAGGCAAGTGAGCCCATGTCCACTCCTAGCAAATTCTTTTTGACAGCAAGTGGCAGTGACCAATTGTGGTGGTACCTGAAGGGTTTTTGGCAGATTGAAAGTCTCATATTGTAGAATTTTTTTTCCTTTGGTGTTTTGGTTTTGGTTTGGCTTGGTTGGGGTTTTTTGTTGTGTTGTTTTTTTGGGGTTTTTGGGGGTTTGTTGTTTTTTGGGGTTTTTTGGGTTGGTTTTTTTTGTTTGTTTGGTTTTTTGTGCGTTTCTTTTGGGGTTTTGTTTTGTTTTGTCTCCGTAACATGCCAAGATAGACAATAGGCCAGAGAACTGCATCTTTTTAGAATCTTATGATTCTTCTATTCCTGGGCTGGGCCTGAATGGCAGTTTCCTTGGGATCTTCAGCCTATCTTTCCAAGCCTGACTTTTGTCCATCATATACAACTCTTTTTCTGTGGTTAACAGTTATGTTAGGAAGAACTTCTTGAATTAAAACTACTTTTTAAACAACAGATCACACGGTCGTCTGGAAGATTTAAAGAATGGTTGAACCACATAAATGTGTGTTTCTTCAGGTTTGACTTTTCTCACATACAGTAGAAGGTTCTTTGGATTCCTGCATCTAATTGTTCAGCTGTCCTCATAGACTGATTCTGATGTGTGGCTTTCCCTTCATTCAGTGATGAATTTCTTCATTTAATCTCCAGATTCCCTATTTGGCAAAGCCATACATGGAATTCGGCAAGTAGATACAGGATTTTTAATGATAATCACTTTACTGCTTTTCAAATGTTTTTACTTTAGACAGCTTATTTTAAATATCTGATGCATGTTTCCTGTTGGTTCTTCCTATTTTGCCTTACAGGAATTTCTTACGGTGAATGTAGTAATCTAAGAGCTCAGTGATAGAACACCTTTTCTTTAAGCACGGTTACTTAAAATACTCATTTGGTTACAATATAGCAGGGTTTTGTACATCACTGTGCAGGATAATTAGAGCATTCTGTAATATTGTGCAGGTAATAGCCATGTGTGGAATAAGTGACATGTATCACTGTGGTTTCTTATCCATATGTCTGTTGCACAAGCCTTTGTAAAACTGTTTCTGGCTGGGTTTTTTTTTCCCTAGTTTTTTACTTAGTTCACAGAATGGTTGAGATTGGAAGGGACCGTAGTTCTTCAGAAATTCGTTTGGCTTGTGGATTAGCTTCTGAAGTGCTCTAGCAGGTGTGGTTTGCTGTTATCATCTATCTAAAAAGTGAAATGCTCGCCCACTAGTAAAATAAAACCGAAGAGTAAGAATCACTCTAGGATGTTTCTTTCAGACATTCTTCACCAGGGGCCTTCACATCTGCAGCATATGTCTGACTTGTACATTGCTCTTGTGATGTTTGCTATGAATTTGGTTGTGCTGTTATTGCGTATGTGAAGTTCTGTATCATATTTACCTTTGATAGGTATAGACATTCATATATCTGTCCCCTCTGAGCCTGGATATAGTGTTTGTTATAGAAGATGATCAGAGGGCTGGAGCACTTCTGTGAAGACAGGTTGGGAGAGCTGGGCTTGTTCAGCCTGGAGAAGGGAAGGCTCCAGGGAGACTTTAGAGCACCTTTCAGTATCTAAAGGGGACTTACAAGGAGGCTGGAGAGGGACATTTTTCAAGGGCATGTAATGATAGGACAAGGGGGAATGGTTTTAAACTGAAAGAGGTCAGGTTTAGGTTAAGTTTAAGGAAGAAATTCTTTACTGTGAGAGTGGAGAGGCACTGGAACAGACTGCCCAGAGAAGTTGTGGCTACCTGGTCTCTGGAAGTGTTAAAGACCAGGTTGGATGGAGCTTTGAGCAAACTAGTACTGAAACAACCTTGACCTTGAACTGACGTGGAAATTTTTGTTTCTTTAGGCCCTTATTTTGAGTTTGCAGAGAAAGATAAGTCTAAAATTGAGGAATAGTGTAGTTAAGGAAGAAAAAAATTACGAAAATTGAAAACAAGTATTCTTTTATTCCTTCTCTTTCAGTCTCCTAGGTCTTAACGTAGAGTTGGAGAGTTTATGTTTTTAAAACTGTTCTCACTGTTCATGGAAAAAAATGACTGTTTTTTTTCAAGCTTTCCATCTGCTGAAAATGCAAAAATAACTGAATTTAAATTATCTATACTTAAAAATTAGATAACCTTGTCGTATGAAATAAGTGCTCATTCTGCAATATCTGTTGCTGATGATGTGAAAGAGTATGAGTTTATGAGTTGGAAATTATTGCTATAGATAGCAATACACATTCCTAGACTTGTGTGCTAGGAACTATGTATGTAACTCTGGATTTCTCATGTGTTCCTTTAAAGTGTATTTGAATTTGTTTTTTAGTTAAAGAATGTTTATGCTTTTAGAGTTCAGAGTGCATTTGATTATTGTTCATAAAATGTATACTGCTGTAGAAGAGTCTTTTTACTTCCTGGTATTTGCTTAGCTGGGGGCTCTCTGCTGAGCTTTAATATATTCAGGATTTGTGCAGCTGCTGTAGCACCTCTGACCTGAATTAAATTTGTGAAACAAAGTTTTGCATCTGGTAACATTTAGAACTCTGTCTCATTATGAATGGTTATGTAGATATACATGACTTCTGTTTGTTTGATGGGATCTCAGCATGTTCAAAAGAGGATGCAGGCATGCACTTCTCTGGATTTTGACTTTCATATACTGTATATTCCTATTAAATTGTGTAAAATATACTTCTGCCTGAAGTGGCAAATATTAACTTTTCCCTTTTTAGTAAAGGTACCCTGTTTCCATTTTGTGTACTTCGAAAGATGTATGTACAGTCCTGTTCAGTGTTTTATTTGTAGAGTGAATTTCCACTGATATTTGTCTGTCTGCACACAGTAGTAGAGGATAAAGATTTTTGCAAGTTGCATTCCAACATTTTTTCCTAATGTTACAGATATGTCTAGGTGCATTTGCAGTTTTGTAGCTTGACTTTTTTTTTCTGCTTTTCATTAATTGCCTAGTTGAGTGTGGGCTACTATATCCTGTAAAAATGGAGGAAGAGAGTAGAACAACTATTTTTGGTGTGCCCAGTGCATGCCCTAAGTAGAACATTTGCCGTGTTGTTTATTGACTGTTAGTGTGCATTCTAATTTGTGTTTCCTGGCAGTGTTGTTTGTGTTGGTGGGGACGGCATGTTCAGTGAAGTGATGCATGGTCTCATTGGAAGAATGCAGAAGGACTCTGGCATAGACCAAAATAATCCCAAAGCATCGTTAGTCCAGTGCAATATAAGGATTGGCATAATTCCTGCTGGTAAGAAAGGGTTAACTTTCAGTTTCATTTATTCATTCATTCTTGAAACTTTTTCTTATTCATAACCTCTTGAATTTAGGCCTAAGTGTAAGATCTGAGCAATGATATTCTATCAAGACACCTAAATAAAGCTATTTGTATCCATATAAAATTATTGATCACGTGCAATTTTATTTAGGAAGAATATTTTGTAAAGGAAATCAAATCTTAATGTATAACTTCAGAATTTAATTACTATTTCTTTTTTTGTGGCTTACTGTGTGTTAATATGAGATATGATGCTGACACTAATACCCTTCTAAACACTTTAAGGAGTGGAATTTACTAAACAGAAATTTACCTGATAAGTATTTTTCCAGTTCCAAATCCTCCACAAATTTAGTTAGAATTGTAATGAGAACTTCCCACTGGTCTGGCAAACTTCAAACAAGTGCTCAGATTCCTTGAGTCTCTTTTCCTCCATCTGTTCTCACAGCAAGTACAGGGCATCTACAGCTGAGGAACAGTTCTTGTTTTCTAGACCAAGTTGCAGTTTCTGCCCCTTGTTAGAGGTGCTATACATTCACAATTCTCAATGTCAGCCACTTTTTCAGGCAGTCCTGACTGCTGTCATTTGAGAGAACTCGTTCTTCAAATTAAGGTCTTGATATTATTATTACTGACCATAAAGGTGTTCTTTGGATCCGTCTTGCTGTTTTCAGTCTGGTGTCCCAGATGTTACCTCATCCAGCCCATTTGGTCCTCGAAGATTCCTTCAAAAGCAGATTAAGAAGTTTGCTTTCTCTTCCAGGACTGAATTAACTGTTGTAACTCTTTAACAGAATCAGTAATTTTGAAGTCTCTGTAGGAATACAGATGGACAGTTGAGTATCCTTTCTATGCTGTTCACTTTTCTTGTCTGATGCTGGAGCTTTGAATTAAAGAACTGGACATGAAATAAACACTGTGAGCTTCTGGTTAGAATTAAAGTAAAGACTTCTGAGAAAATTTAGTACAGGTTGTAAAAATATGCCAAGTGAAATACGATGCTTCTACTCTCAAGCTGTGGGTGACTAATTTTATACTCCTTACATCTTTGTGAAGAATGTATCCAGACCCAAACAAAGTGAATTGTTGCTTTCAAGGAGCTTTTCTGCTTGCAGTACCATAAATGTTGGGTATCTGAAAGTTGCAGTGTAAATATCCCCTTACGGTTTTTCACCCGCCTACCATATTTAAGTATATTCTGATTTTATTTGTTAAAGCTTTGTATTGGAGTCAGTATGTATAATAAACTTCACAAGAATAGAACTTGAAGTGTTCTACTCCTCCTTTTTCTTACTTGGGCAAATCTCTTGAACTAAAAATTTTTTGCTTACATGATTTGTTTCAGAAGATTTGCCTAATGGTGATATGTGACCATAAGAAGATACAATTGAAAAAAACAGAACCTCAATATTAAGAGCAATTTCTTTGTCCTCAGGAAAGATTAACCTTGCTTTTTCAACATTTTCTTAATGCATTTTTTCCAATTGCACCCAAAAAGTATGATCTTCATTGATATTTTAATTTTGTTAACATAATCAAGTCATTTCTCTTACATATTTTAATGTTCCGTTTGTTGTGTTTTGTCCACTGTATCTTTTTGCTATTTGAATATATACTGTATGTTCTATTACTTGAACTGACATGAGGTATAGCCTTCTAATCAGTGCTATAGTTCAAATATTTTCACCTAGTCATTATTCAAATCCCTCAAAAATTATTTTTAATGATGTGTAAGGAAGCTGGCCTTAAAGTTCTGTTAATTGTTTGGAAATACAGAGGGTAATATATATCTTGATCTGTTTGTATATTGTACGGTATTTAAAATGTTCTATTACTGTATATATGGGAAAGTTCTTACTGAAAAAGGTAGTCAAGTCACTGAACAAATCTTGACACATCTAGTCATTACAGTGACCTTGAGTATGAAATAGCTAAACCCCCCCAGAAGGCAGCAAGATTTGGGGTTTTGTTCTGGTTTGTATTTTTCCAGCCCTTGGGGAAGCTGTTCTCTATTCATCTTTGCTTGGTATAATGGAGTTCTGGCCATGTATTGACCCCAACAGATTCTCTAGTTCTATCACTAGTGCAAGAAGTCTGCTCAAAAACTAAGTGACATTCTTAAGAAGACCTTTTTTTTTTAAACTAAACCGATAGTCCTGAAATACAGCAAGTCAAAAGTAATAATGAAATACTAATCATACATCTAGTAAAACTTCACCCATTATGTTCTTTCTACTTCTTTATAACCAACCTTTTTAAAAAAAATCCTACGAACTCATCAATAGATACTGAAAACAAAGACTATCTAAAGTTTAGAGATGAAGATCTAAAGCTAAGCTATGTGTCTTCTGATACATGGAGATAGTTTACTCGGTGGTGACAGGAGCCTGGGGTAAAGTGACAGTGGATTAGTGTTTTCGCCTTTTTTTCACTTAGTTCCTGATATCAGGTTGTGTGAAGAGAAACGTGGCAGGTTGTCCTTTGTGGTTGTGATTAAACAGTTTCTGTATTCAAACAAACACTGAATTCAGCAGATAGTCTTTTCTCAGAGATTAACAATTTAATTGTACAAAGGGTTGAAATTGCAAATGGAAGAGATTTAATGCTAAAACACTCATCTATATAACTGGGTTTCAGTAATAAGCTTTATTTCATAGCAGAATTCCATTGTGCAGGCTCTTTTTTTTGAACATTGAATACTATTTCTAAACCATAAATCTAACTTTCTGAAGCAAGTCCCTGCTTGGCTCCTTTTTTTTTTTTCTTGAACAGTTGTGTCATTTTTCAGACAGCCTCTTTCCTTAGTGTGTCTAATGGTTGAAAAATATAATTTATTCTTATGCATTATGGAACATTTTTATGAAATAAGTTGTGTTTTTGTTGACATGGATAAAAGACTTCTACTCAAATAGCAGTTTTAACTTCTGAATTTCTCTTAGTTGCAGCCATTCTTCAAATCTGCCAATGGAAATCGACTGTTTGCTGTTGTAAGTGGATTTACTGTTAAGAGTACTTGGAGGCTGAAGTGCATCTCTGAAAACCTCTGCCTAGTTATTTCTTCCTCTCAGCCTTAAAAGCTAGTTATTTCTTACTAGCCTTAAAAGCACATTCAGCCATGTGGTCTCACTGCATTCAGAGTTGTAATATGTCCCCACTGAACTTTAAAAAAGAGAATCATTCCTGATGCAGCTTGGACACTGAGGTTTCATCCATATGTTTTAGTATTAAAATTACACCCTCTGGAGTAAGCCAAAGTAATTTGCTGTTCTTACTGCACTTGGCATGGAGTAGGAGGATAAAGCTGTCAACTGCTGTTCATTTTAGTTTAAAAGAACTTACTAGATTAAATACTTTAATGATCTTAGCAGATAGAAAAAATAATCCCACTTCATTCTGTGTTGTGGCATAATACTGCTGCATGTTTTCCAAAAACCAAGTCTGCAACCCACCCTGGGGGAAAATCTAAGCACTTGGAAATATTGAGTATAGACACAAAGTTAATAACTACAGTGATTTTAGGCTTCTGGTGTATCCAGATCACTCTGTTTTCTGGTGGTCAGCTCTGTAATGTTTAGGAGTGAAGGATGCAGTATGATTATAATTAGACTGTTGATATGTCACTGTGAAAGTTAAGAATGCTAAGGCTTCCTATATGAGTGTAATACAGAAAAAAGATGGAGGATTCATTCACAAACTTTAAAGATTCAAGTCAAGTTGTGAAATGTGACTGTACTCATACCACTGTCATTTAGAGTGTAAAAATTATCTTTAAAAATGTGTTAAAGCATAGCAATAAAAGCTATCTTTCTTGTTTAATTACTCCAAGTGATCTGTTCACAGCCTTCTCAGCTACAGTGCTTATAATATGTAATGATCTTTGCCATTTAGTTAGCATCTCATTTCAAAGTTCAGTATACCCACTTTGAAATCTGAAGTGCATGTTTTATGTTCCTCCTTCAGCATTTTAAATCCATTAAACTTCTTGAAATGACAGTCTTAGGGCTAAATACTGCATTTAATATAGTGGGCCTGCCATGGAGACAAGTAAGTCAATATTATTTATTCCTGTGATGTTAATTTCATCTCTAAAATCTGCCATTATTGGATCAATCCACTTTTGTTGTCCTATGTTACTGAACTTATGCTGGAGTAATTATCTACCAAAAAAATCCTATGCCAGAGTCTTTCTGGACTGTTTCTCTTTAAGCCAGTCTGTTGTTCTGCAGATGTTAAATTTAACTTCTTGGTTTCTGTATGCAGAAAGGAAGATATATAAAACTTTGAGTGGCTACCTGGGTGTGAGTCCAGACTCTTCATCTCTCCCTGTAGCAGTAGCTTCTCCCCTTACTTTTGAATGTGCCAGCTCCTTCTCATTTAAAATTCACTTCTCAGAAAAGTAGCTTTGTAGAATTTTTCAAAATATTAAGTGCTGTTTGATCCAAAAGCATGCAGTTACTCTATCATGAGGGCGGCTTACCTGACATTTTCTCTGTGCGATGACTGCACGGATTATGGATTCACAAAAACTCTGCACAAATATGGGACCCCCACTGAAGTTGCTATTCTACCTGTTTTCGCTACAAATACTGTTCTTGTACTGATTTGTCTGAGGATTCTGTGTGTGCCGTGGGAGCACCTGCCCCTGTCAAGAGTATCTCACGTAGAGCAATGCTCATGAGCTCTGAAAGTATTTCTATTTCTTTATTGAATTCACTGTTTCCATAGGATCAACGTCTAGCTGACTTGTTTCTGTCACCTGCTTAGTTTAGTACTTCAGTTGTTTGTAATTTGTTTAGTTTTCCATCAATAGAAGCACAAAGATAAATACTTGCAGCCCACACCATGTGTGTGTTTTGGTTTAAGAAACCTTAGTTGTAAGTTAGTAGTCTAATCATGTTTCAGATGATTAAGTCCAACACTTTGGCTTTTTGTTTGTGGTCCATCAATCAATGGCATGAACTCTTCCATACTACCAGCAAATTATCTGGTGTTGCTTAACAACTTTGGTGATTCTGTTACCAATTTAAACTTGTGAAGTGGTGTCTGAGTGTACTGTCTGCATGACTTGTCTACTCACAAGTATCTAGCAATGTTCATGTGCCAAGGGGAAATCTGGTGATTTAGCTGTGATACATTTGGTGTAATGCAGTCCGTCACTTTGCTTTCTTTAATATTGCTTTAGCAAAACTTGCTTATGTGGAGTACATTCTCTTTCATACTTCAATAAATATCTTGATCATTCTTCCTTGTGATTGATTAATTAATAGGAAAGATTTCCTTGATAATTTTTAAATCATTAAATGTATTTATATAAAAGATTGCATTTTTCATATTTGGGGAGGAAAAGAACACAGAAGAACTTGCCTGTATAACAACTGTGTGGGTGTATGATACCTCCTAATAAAAAACAGACTTCAGGGAAAATGAGTAATGTATGGTAAAGATTCAAAGTAATTATGCCAACTTTAACAAAGACAAGTTGTTGTGCCCTCTACATACTGCAATATTATGAACTCACTGAAAACATGAACTGTCTGGGATGAGAGCTTTCTTTACGTGGGAGAATTTAGACATTCAGCATCTTACCTGTGGTATGGTGATGTGGTGCCACCATCGATGAAATGTACTGGCCCTATGCAAGGCGATTGGAGTACTAGAGTAGGAGTTGGAGGACAAGCAGAGTAATCTGCAGCACTTGATCACTGGTGGTTGGTGGCGTTTTAGGTAAAGGAATTAATCTCCTTAGGCTGAGTTTCAGTTTGACAGTCAAATTTTTATGCTTACATTTGGTGTCTGTAAGTGAGCTGGGCATCTAAACTCCTGTTATACTAGGGGGCATCTGGTCAATAGGATCAGCAGAGCCTGTTGATCTTGTGTTGCGTCTGCTTTCACATGCAGATGTCTTGCTTCCTAAGGCCCTTGTGCTGAGGCCTGTGTGTGAGTACCTTGACTCAAGCTGAAGCTGCCATCATTCCTGACAAGATGTCCTTGACCAGAACAGAAGCTTTGACATATTGTCTGCAGTGTAACATGCATGCATACACCTTTGTCTTAAACAGAAACTTAATCATTGCTTTGCATGGTGATTTTCCTCTCTACTAGCAAACCAATGCAAAAATTAGTTTCTATACTGAATATTTTTCTCTCTCTTTTTTTTAAGTGAATTAGGGCCCAGTTAGCAAGCAGTCCAATTGCTTTCTTCACATTCGCATGTAGTTTTGTGCAACCCATAAAAACCTCTTTTATGTTCCTTCACTCAGGCTGTTGCCTTTGAAAATCCCCAAAGAAAAGCTGGCAGAGTATGTATATAATTTTTCTGTTGGTTTAGCCAGAGCGTAGAATAGCCATCACTTAACTTTGTCAAGGGTCATGCTCTATGGAAGGCTTCTTGCCCGAGCTGAGTGCTCTGGCAATCCTAAGATATTAATCATAGGATATTATTCAAACTGTATTTACATTCTAATCCTGCTTTTCATATTAGACTTGTACTGATGAAATAACCCAGATTTCGGTGGGTTTGTGTGTGCGTCTGTTCAGAGTGCTGTTTCAGTAGTTGTAGATACCACATCTAGTGAAAACCCACGTAATGATCTAGAAGTCTTTTTTGGTTAAGTATGCAAAAGGATTCAAAACCTTAGTCATCATGAACATTTTTGTGACCTTTAAACAAGAACTGTTAGGTTCATGCTTGGTGTGGTGTTGTGGCAAGTTACGTTCTCTTGGCATGTGTGTGAGGAATGCCGTAGTAGTTACATTCATGTATATAGGTCACTGGTTTTGTTGCTCCATACTACCAGCTCCAAGAGAAGAAAAACAACAGTGTTTTACTGGTGATGTGTTCCCCAGTCTCCCGTTTTAAAATCTCAGAATTAATTTCAGATTTCAGTTTTCATTTTAGCCCTTCCTTGCTAGTTAATGAATAGAAATGAAAATAAGTTCTGTGTAATTGCCAAACAGATGAATCAGCTTTTAATAGAAGATCACAGGGAGATGAGCCTCCAGTGTTGAAATGTAGCTTGCATGAATTCCCCTCTTCTCCTCCCATCTGTAGTGTAAGACTACTTGGAAGCTCTGTTTACATCATGACAAATCTGATTGAGGTAATTCTAGAAGCAAATCTAAAAGGAATTAGAAACATTGGGTAAAGTGTTAGACTTGTCCATTCACCAGTAAGAGTTTGTCAGATCTCTCAGTGATTGTTTTTCTTTTCAAAAGTAGAATTTTCTGTTCATGAGCATAGGAGACACTATGAAACTGAAAAACTTGGCAATAAAGTATGGCTTCCACTTCAGAACTCCACTTAATATTTTCTGCTATAAAATTTCAAATGTTACATGAGATCATCATCTGTATACCTCGTCTGTTACGATACTGAGGGAAATTGGAGTCCTCTGTCCTGCAATGGTGTATGCCTGTAATGGTACACTGGCACTGTCTTGAACCTCAGCCTTGGATCGAGAGGTCTGTTTAGTCACACTGTGTCTTTTGTTCTGCAGTTCTGTTATATTGTCTTTAATTTGCTCCTGGAGCTGCTGCTTGTTCACTGTTGCAGATTTCTGCCTAGTGTTTACTTGGTAGAAGCTTCTGTGTCGTGCTATTCACAGGCAGGGGAAGTGGTGTCAATTTTCTGAAAAGTGAATTGGAGAGGGAAGGATTTTCTTTGCTCCTATTCTTAACTCCTTTGTCCTATTTCCAAAGTGAAAAGGAACCAGATGTGGATTTTAAATAATGGTTGCTCATTCCTCCATTTTTAGTTTCTGCTTCAGTTTGGTAAGGCCTCAGTAATCAAGTACTCTGTATTTGAGCTGCTCTTCAGCCTAATGTGTTGGTAGGAAATCTCAGAACATGTATGTGGACAAAGTTTATCTTTTCAGATATCTAGCCTTGACTCTAAAGGAATTCAGTTTCATGGAAGGGATGGGAGAAACTAAGATAAATTCGGAGTTAGGTGCTGCAATAAATACACTTCTGTATGTCTGGATCTGAGTTCCAAGTCCCTGCTGCAGAGTAGAAACCAGATCCCTACGTTAGGCTCTTGTTTTCTCTCGGGAACAGGGAGAATTGTCCATTTCTGAACAGCATATAGGTGAAACCTAAAGCTTCCCCCCCTTTCTTCTTGTAGGTATTTTGCATCAAGACTGTAAAGGTACATCTCTATCCATTTTGTTACCATATCTAGAAACTAATTCCTGAAAGCAAGTGTTTTTACTAATTTTCAAATAATAGAACAGAGCAGAAGTTTCTGGTATAAGATGACATCCTGGAATTTAGATCACTACCGCAAAAACCAGCAGACCAGTCAATTTCTCTTCTTTTCATGTGATCTCAATGAGCAAGAAATTTTAAACAGAGGAGAATCAATGGATGCCTGCCTCATTTGATATAAAAGTTATAATGTGATCTTGAAATTTTCCATGTAAATTAACTTACTTCCCTTCACTAACTGCTACATATTTATTGCTTATATTCTGAAATTTTTTGTACTTTGTATGGAGAGCAATAACTTGTACTCATTGGGTGGGTGAGGGGGAAATGTTACAGTTTAAATAATAATAATTATACAGTATCCCTGGATTTACTTCGTTCCATAAAATAGAAAGGAGCAAACCAAAGGAACATAATGCTTTTATTTGGAGGACTGTGCCAATAATACTTGTTTTTCAAAGATACAAATTGATGCCTAGTTTTTTATTTTTCAGGATCAACAGATTGCATATGCTATTCAACTGTTGGCATTTCTGATCCAGTAACTTCAGCTCTTCATATTATTGTAGGTGAGTGGTTGCAGTTCGCTGTTTCGTTATGAAAACAATGAAAGTAGCCCAAAATACTATTTTCATTTAGTTCTTTCTCTATGTCTGTGAAATATAACTTGAACATAATGGCTGAGTTGAAATAGAAAGGTTTTGTTTGGAATTTAAGTCTCTGATTTGAAATACAAGAGGTTAAAAACTAATTGCTTTCTCTAGAGTAATTCATTGTCTTCAAGTGATGATAGTATTTTGAAACTTTTGTGCTGAAGTTTTCATGAATTCCATCATTCTTTTAAAAATAGTAAAATCCAATAAGCAGCATCAGTTGTTGGACTATATCTCTCTCTATATGTATATCTATCTTAGAGAAATGCATGTACACTTGAATAGTAGTATTTTGTGCTAGTTGTCCAATTGTCCTGGGCAATTCAATATTCCCTTGCCAAGTTAGAGTTATGATACCTTCTGGTATCGTTACTGAGTATCTAACAGTTGCAGTTTTTAAGATCTGGAGTTGCAAAGATTTACACTTGTGTTTCTCTTACTAACCTATGGTTAACTCTGTTCAGCGTCTGTGGCGTTTAGGCCTTTGGACTAGGATTGGAAAGATGTGGCTTTAGTATATCATAGTATTTTAGCTGTGTTCTTAAGTCCCAGAATGGGTCAGGTTGGAAGGGACCACAGTGGTTCATCTGGTCCAACCTCCCCATGAAACAAAACAAAAACCCAAACACCAAAATACAAAACAAGCAAAAAGCTTGCACAAGGAGGACACAAGAGAAGTGGTGTACTCCTTATTCTTAGGGATGCCTAGGACTTGACCGGATAAGCCCTGAGTAACCTGATCTGACCTCATAGCTGAACCTGCTTTGAGTGGAAGGTTTGATGAGAAACCTCCGAAAGCTCCTTCCAGCTTGAATTACCCTCTGATAGTATGACATAGAGGTTTAAGTAGTACCCAGGAGATGTACAGGAGATACTGCATCGATCTGCTCAGGAAAAGGAGCTGTCAAGCATTGACACAGGGTGCCCAGGGAAGTGGTTGATTCACCATCCCTGGAGATGTTTAGAAGATGTGTTTATTTATGTGGCACTTAGGGACATCATTTAGTAGTGGCCTTGACAGGGCTGGGTTAACATTTGGACTTGATGATCCCAAAGGCCTTTTCCAATCTAAATCGTTCCATGACTCCATCTCCTCCTACTGCTACAGGGTAAAGGAGTGTATATTCTTCATTCTTGGCATACTGAGCCCTTTCTTCTCACTTAGTGTTTAATGCTTCTAAAGTATGAGACTAAATTAGTATTAAAAATTATTTTTCCTTTTCTGCATGTGTAAGAAGTATATACATTTGTGACATGTATATTGACATAAATGCAATATGTATTTTTTATTTTTAATGACTTTGCAATGTTAAAGTTACTATCATGCTTGCAGCTGCAAATAAAATAAGGCTTAATAGACCCTTGTACTTCTAATCTTCATAGGTGACTGTCAGCCTCTGGATGTCTCTTCTGTACATCATAACAACACATTTTTGAAATACTCTGTGTCATTGCTGGGTTATGGTTTTTATGGAGATATATTAAAAGATAGCGAGAAGAAGCGGTGGATGGGTCCAGTGAGATATGATTACTCAGGTAATTTTTTTAGTAACTACATTCTTTTGCCAGAGCATGTAAACATATTGGAGCATTTGGTTTACTGTCTCAAAACCAACCTTCTTTGAAGCTTGTAAACATCAGAAACAGACTGAACCTGATTTTAAACTCCTTGTAGCACCAAGTATATTGGATCACATAAAGCTCTGTAACTTTGGGGTTAATGCTGACAGTGGACTCAATAAAGTTGTATTGAATATGTGCCACATATTGAAAATAGCCTAAAAAGTAATAACTTCTCTGTCCTAATCATTTTGGCTTTCTTTTTAGTCACTTACAGAGAGATAGGCACTCCTCTGTCTTGAACGTTCAGCTGATGGAATGAGTTGTTAATTTTGCCCTTACTCTATTACTGATTAGGGAGAGATGAGTGGTTTAGTCTTGTTACCTAATATTTGGATAAATCCTATGCTAGTGGAAAATATCTTTTGCCTTGTTTGATTTATCTTGTGTTAGGGAAAGAAGATGCATGAGGAGAATTTTAGTGCAGACAAATTTTAAGATTCAGCAGTGATGTATAACTAATCTTTCTAGTTGGTTTTTAAAGATGTCAAGTGAAATAATGGCACTTCTGACAAGTGTTAAGACATTGGAGCAGTGCTGTGGTATTTTCTTGTTCCTTACAGTCTAAAACATAAGAAAAGGAGTTCTGAGCTTGAGGAGGGCTGCTGCTGCTTTGCAGTCCTTAAGGAAAGAAAGAGAGGAAAAATCAAGGAATATATGCAGAGATGTTAGCCATGTGGATTTATAACGACTTAATGCTGCTTAATGCCTTTTTTATGTAGGCTTCAAGACTTTTCTTTCTCATCATTATTATGAAGGAACAATTTCTTATCAACCAGCAAAACACACACACGGATCTCCACGAGATAAAGAGAGCTGCAGAACAGGGTAGGCTAATGTTTGTCTCTGGGTATTTGGTGTGAACTATTTAAAAAAAAAGGCCTGTATAGAAATAGAAGTTACAGAAGTGTTGGTTTTAATATCAAAACACTTACTCCAAAAGAGATAAGCTTGTAAAAACAATTATTGACTCATTAAAAAGAACACCTCATTTTATCAGGTCATTAAACAAAAATCTAATCAAATTTTGTTAGCTGGTTCTCCTCCTCCCTCAGTTTAAAGTGAAGCAAAATATAAAAGCACAGGACCCAGTTACAAGATGCTGAGGATACTATGCTGTGTTACTACTAAGAAATCAAAAGTCTGGATGTCTTGTAGCTTCTACAAATGGAAATAATAATTCAGAAATTCTCAAGTGTTCACATTGTATCTGGATCTAGCAATTTTAGCAGTTGTTTTAGTGCCATGACAACAGCTGGCATGGCTTGTCCTGAGGACAAGTCCTCCCAGGAATCAGCCTATTTAGCCGGTATACTACTATGATGCTTGTGAATTCTGTGTGATATTCTTCACTTGTTTCTTTAGTCAAGGGGCCTGCTTTAATCTCCCAGTGTTCCTTCCTTTCTCTTGGCTTTCACCTACTTGAAGTTATTCACTAGTATTTATAATTCTTCTTATATGAAGTTAGCTATCAGAGATAAAGTACTTGTCACAGCTCCAAACAGCACAGCAGGATACAGAGGAGCCACAAACTTCATCCAGAAACAGTAAGACTGCTGTGCTAGTGTTGTGACACGCTACAGATCAGACTCTAGTATCAGCTGGAGCAGCTATCCCGACCTGTTAGGTGCCCTGATGCAGGAGAGGCTCCAGAGGGAGAAAGCTGTCATCCAGCTCTCAGGCATGGAGTAAAGAATGCCTGGTGCCTCACAGGGGATTTTTTACTTCTGACAACTGCTGGAAGGGCAATAGGGCTGGGCACAAGCAATTTAGGAGAATCCCAGAGTGTAGTAATGACATTGATCATGCAGGTGATTGACAGGCTGGCTAGAAAAACTGCTCTGCTAGTCTTGATACAGAAAACAAAAAGTGGGAATGTGATGGTTGAGGACAGTTTTGGCAGTGGTGACTTTGAGATTATAGAGTTTTAACTTCTGAGAGAAGTAAACAAGACAAGAAGTAGAGTTGCAACCCTGGACTTTTATTTGAGGATCTTGGCAAGATTCCATGAGAGACTGTCCTGGAGTACAAAGAGGCATAGGAGAGTTAGTTGGTACCTCCTCAAAGTTCAAGAATAATCCCTTCTGATATGCAGAAACTTGAGTAACCAGAGTAGAAATGCTGGATGAGCAACTTGGATGCTCACTTGGATGAGCAAGGAACTGAGTAGTAAAGAGAAGGTGAAAGCGGAATGGGTTACTTTGGGAGAACACAGAAGACATTGCTTAAAAATGCAGGAATGAAACTGAGAAAGCCAAAGCTCAGGCAGAATTGAAATCAGTGAGAGATGTGAAGGGTGTTGCTTCTTATGAAGGTATTATTTGAATACACCGATCATAACAAAAGGCTGAAGGAACTGTGGGCCTGCTGCTTAGTGGCATGGGGAGCATAGTGATAAGATATATTGAAAAGGCTGCAAAGTTACTCCTTTACTCCATTTTTCACTAATGCAGTCTCACCTCAAGCCATAGAGGTCCCCAAGACCTTTGGTACTGCTTGCTGTAGTATTCTTAAAACTAAGTTGATGAGGTGTGGACTAGGTAAGTGGGTGGGTGAGAAACGTGAGAAACTGGCTGGACAGCTAGAAAGGTTGTGAATGCCAAGTCTGGCCAGCAGACAATTACTACTAGTGTCCCTTGGGAATATTGGGCTTAATACTGTTCAACGTCCTTGTTAATGACTGGGACAGTCTCAGAAAGTGCGCTCTCAGCAATTTTATGGATGATACCATATTGGGAGGAGTGGTTTGTGTTGAAGGTCAGGGCTGCTATTCAGAGGGATCTTGGTGGGCTGAAGAAATGGCTGATAGGAGTCTCCTGAAGTTCAGAAGATGTAGATGTCCTGTGCGTGGGATGGAATAGTCCCATGGAAGAATGTTGACTGGGCACTGACTGGATGGAAGGCAGCTCTGCCGAAAATATCTTCAGGATCCTGGTGGGCAACAGGTGTACCTGGGTTAGCAGTATGTCCTTGCAGCAAGGAAAGCCCACCTTATACTGAGTTTTCAAAGCAAAAGGGAAGTAAACAGGTTGACTTCTGATCCTTCCCCTGCACTCAGCCCTTGTGAGATGGACTGTCTCCAGTATGTCAGTGTCTTTTACTGTTAGAGCAGTCAAATAAATGTTGGCACAAGGTACCCAGAGGTCTGTGGACTTTACCCTCACAAATCCTCAAAACTTGACTGAATAAGACACTGAACATCCTGATCCTGTAAGACCAACTTTGAGCTCTCCTGTGAGACCAACTTTGATCACATCAGAGATCCCTTGCAACATGTGTGATCTTATGGCCCTCTGCTGCTGTTACCTCTGACATCCAGTAGTCTTCAGAACTGTATTTAAATAACTGCACTGCCTGCAGGGCTATGATGACTCATGCCACATGAGGATTGTCAGTGCTGTGCTGTATCTTGTCATGGGGGAAGATCTTGTAATGACTGGGTAAAATAAAAAAGTTGAGATGAATAATACTGGAGGTCTTTCAGGAATTGAATGGTATTTTTGTTTTCAGATGTTACATTTGCAAGAAAAGTGAGGAACAGCTGGCAGAACAGCACAAGGAACATGGATTAAAACATGAAGGTAATTTGTCCAAAAAGTAAAAATGTGATAGTATTACACAAATTATTCTTTTTCAGAAGATACCAGTTCAAGGGTGCATGTATTTTGGTTTTTTAAACATTCTGAGTTACTTGATAATCCATTGTTTCTTTCAGTTTAAGGAAAGCACATGCAAGTGTCATCTCCCCCGTGTACTCAGCACTGGTGAGGCCACACCTCGAATCCTGTGTTCAGTTCTAGGCCCCTCACTTTAAGAAGGACATTGAGGTGCTGAAACATGTCCGGAGAAGGGCAGCAGAGTTGGGGAAGGCTCTGGAGCAAAAGTCCTGTGAGGAGCAGCTGAGGGAGCTGGGGGTGTTTAGCCTGGAGAAAAGGAGGCTCAGGAGAGACCTTATCACCCTCTACACCTGCCTGAAAGGAGGTTGTAGCCTTGCGGGGTTCTCTCTCTTCTTCCAGGTTCAAGTGATAGGACAAGAGGAAATTACTTCAGGTTATGCCAGGGAAGGTTTAGTTTGGATATTAGGAAAAATCTCTACACATAAGGGGTTGTCAAGCATTGGAAAAGGAGGCCCATGGAAGTGGTGTCCTTGAGGTGTTCAGAAAATACATGGATGTGGCACTTGGGCAGATATGGTTTAGTGGTGCTAAATTGACATTTGGACTCTGATTTTAGAGGTCTTTTCCAAACAAAATTATTCTGTGATACTATGATTCTAAGCATGTGAAAAACATGAAAGGTGTCTCCTCCACCCAAACCTCAGAAAATTCTGATAAAATTATACTAATTACTTGTATATTTCAGTGTGTTTAGTTTCTTTTCTTTATGAAAAATAATATTCTGTGAGCTCGGACTCTGGGTTTTTGTGAGAAGAACTGAATGGATAAACTGTGAGGTGTCATAGAAGGAAGCAGTTCATTAAGATAAGTTTTAGAATGGATCAAGATTAAAAATTTGTGTTTGTTAGCACAAATGTCACCCTACTACGAGGCTGTGAACTTGGACAACTAGTAGCTGATATAGTGGACTTTAGTATTTCTGTACAGCGTCCCACCAACACACTACAAATGATAAATGAGATTTCTGTCCTCTTTCTCTAGTTATGCTATCCTTACTCTTTTTTTTATCCCCATTCTAACCCCTGTGCACACTTACATATGTTTTTTTTTAATGGGCTTTCATTCCTTTTGTTAAAATAACTGTTAATGAATTCTGTTCAGTCATCCTCCTAGTTGTATCTCTTTATGTCTGGCTACTACTTCCCAACAGGAAGAAGTGTTGATATTGCTACACCTGTGGCCTTGCTAGAGAAAGATACCTAGATTTAGTTGAGTTTTGCCTCCAGCTTTGGTTCATCATCTTGGATAAACCCCTCTTAAAGAGCAGGCAGGCTTCCTGTGGGTGCCTGTTTCTGCTTTTACTCTTGTTTTTATTTCTTCTTGTAGGGCACAGTGCATACAGCTGTAATTTTCTTGACACGAGCATTTGGTCCTTATGACCTAGATTATCTTACAATTACAGTTTTTTTGCACTGTCCATGCCAGGTTCTGGGCATTTGTTAGCAAGAAGATCATCATACTGTGGAGATTCACTGGTAGCATAAAGATTTCTGTGCAGCTTGAATTCCTGTTACACATGTTTAGTGCTTTCATCCCAGCCGCTGCTTTCAGATCTTTGATACAGTCAAGAGATGGCCAAATCAGAATATTTCTTGGGTTGTTTTAATCTATGCCCAGATTCAGCTCAATAAATTTTTTATAGAGTATAAATTATGGGTATAAATAATATAAATATGACAGTAGGTTTTTTGGTAAGAAAAAAATTGTCTTTTTGAGAAATGATTGTAGTTAGAAATTGCCAGCCTTTTTTCTTTCTTTTGTGGGGGGTTTTATTTGCATTTTTTCATGTTTGTGTGTGTTGTTTGGTTTTTTTGTTGGTTGGCTGGTTTGGTTTTTAAATCTGCCATTTTGCTACCTTTCATCCAGCAAAGGAGCTACAAGTTAATTAGCAATCAAGACAGTTTTAGACAACATTGCACATGACATTAAGCAGCTGATTGCGTAGGATACTGTTTACTATATTCCATTCTACTTCTGGTAGCTGGTTTTCTTTGCAGTCCAGTCTCTTCTCCATGCAGTACTGGTAAGGGAACAATGTAATCAGCTACTTTTGATTCACAATAGAAAGGATTTTAAATCTCCACTTCAGATAAGCTTTTCACTCAGCAGGGTGTCTTGGCTGACTCATTGTGCCTACTGGATTTGTGTGTAATTCAGATGAGTTTAGAAGGATGCTTGATTGGTTGTTACTGAACATTTTTCTTTGTATTGTGCAGGAGTCTCTGTGCATGTGCTGAGTAAACGTTGAGTGTTAATACTTTATGCTGACTTCAGCAACTTGCAGTGTGTGTACACAATAGGCCATTGAAATGAGTGCCACTTATGCACTCCCTGCTTATGACTGCCCTATTGTAGGATATTTTGAGCAAATAATTTGTGCTGTTACAGTGATACACACTGCAAAATGGTTATGAAAGCAGTTGTTCATTTAAAATGTGATTGATACCCTGACTTTGTTCTTACTTTGAACAGTGAAGGTGTTCTTGAGTAACATGCTGAGATTTATACCAGATGAAAAACATCTATTACAGTAACATAAATAAACATTTTACCTTAAGTATTTTGAGACTTATTTACTACAGTGAGCACACTTAAAATGTTAATACATATCTAGACATACTGATGACTAAATTACTAATGCTTCTCAGAGAAACAGCAAAACAATTTATCAGTAAAGGGAGTTGTTTTCATTTTGTTGTTTGTGTATCAGAAAATGCCTGTTGTTTCCAATTCCAGTAGTTTATGTTCTGTTGAGTTACCTTCATCTCAGAACAGGGTCTTGTCATTTGCCTGCAGCCTGAACAGTCATGCTATAGTCTGACATTTAGGTCTGTCTCATCTCTCTTAAGATGCACATTTTGAATCTGATTTAAATTACTTCTTCCAGTAATGTCATGTTTGAAAGCAACATAAAAAGATCAGCAGTAAAGCAAGCAATACTAAAAAGCACTGTGGCAAATGAAGCAAAAATGTTGAATTTAAAAGCTGCGGTTTTTTCTTACTATTTCTGATTTGTTTCTCAGGAGATATAGGGGATAGTCTAGATGGAAAAATTATAATAAAGTTTTTTGTTTTCTTTAAGTCTTTTGTCACATTATAAGCTTACGTGTTTTTTCCTGGAATACTGTTTTTCTTGGTTATGTTACTAGAGAGTGGATAGTAAGAAGTTTCAATGAATTCCAGGAAACAGGAGAAGTTCAAAGAGTGAAGAACAACTACAAAATACTTTGGAAACTATTTTTTTCTTTTTATTTTTTTGATGTATGGACCTTGGAACATGTCAATTCAAAATGAATGCATCATAGACTTCAGGTTCAAAACAAGCTAGACAATTGTAATACTGATTCTGTAAAGTAAATGTGAAGTTCCTAAAACTGAGACAGTAAGGAATATCAGAATTTCAGGACATGAAATACATAGCATAAACATTGTCTGTAGTCCCATCAGAAAAGCACCTTGAAAATCACTGTAAGTTAACCAAAATATGGGGAAGTGAATAATGTTACATGTTCAAGTCCATATCAGTTAACGTTCCTCAAAACCTCTACCTTGTTTACATAAACAAACTTAAGCATTTTTTGTTTACTCCTTAATTTTACCCCTAATGTCACTTCACTCCTGAACTCCAGTCTTAGAACAACATGTATGTCCATAGTCTGTTCTGCAGTCATTACTTCTGTGGAATTATTCATTTAAAATAAGTCCACTTATATTGGTAGGAGAAAAACAGTGTTATGGCTGCTTTTTGGCTTTTTCTTCTTGTGATAAGGAAGACAATTATGTGTAATCTAAAAATAAAAAAGACATTTTTCATCTGTTTGTATCCGTATTCAAGAAAATACAGTTTAGGCAACAACTCTGCATTGCCTGCCAGTGCTTCTTTGTTCTAGAAGATTCCTCTGCTTCCTGGTAGTATCAATGCCAGCACACATTTAAGCTCAGTCTAGATGTAATCTCCAACAGAGTTTCAAGGTATTGAAAACAGAATTTGTGTTGTTTTCCAGAAATCCCTGAAGATTTGCACACAGGAACATTTAATTCTGTTAATAGTTGTAATCTTGGGACATTTGGGGCTAGAGTGGAAACGGACTCCTGATCTGCTGCCTCTGGTCCTTGCTGCACCCTGAGTCACGTCTTCCCTTTGACTTTTTAAAAACATTAAGTTGTTGCATTGAGGCAGAAGAGAAATATTGCTTTAGAAAACAAATACTAAACTACGATTTTTGCATCATTTATTTAAGATTAACAAGTTGAAAAGCAAAAACAGAATTTTAAAAAGTTAATTCCTCTGAACTTTCACACTACGAAGGTTGTAACTTGCCTCTGTCTTTTCCCTTCCTATGGCTTTGCAGGTTTACACAAATAGCACTGATCCTGAATTTGACGTGCATATGCTAGAACAGGCAAGCAGTTTTGGGAGATAGTCACAGTCTGAAGGGAGAAAGCAACTTTGTTAGTGTGTGGAAAACACATACTTTAAAATACTTTTTTTTTAATGTAGTTTATTTTAGATATTTATTGAAAGAACATGAATATGCCCAGGGAAGACTTTTAAGTTGCCATTGATTGCTTTTTAGTGTTCTTGTGAGTAGATCAAATGATTACCTATCTCCACGTCTTTATTGATGTGTTTCAGAAGCTGAGGAAGAATGGAAGGTTATAAAAGGGAAATTTCTAGCCATCAATGCAGTAAGTATGAGCTGTGCCTGTCCACGGAGTCCAAAAGGTCTTTCACCAGCAGCTCATCTGGCAGATGGCTCAGCAGACCTCATTCTAGTTCGGAAATGCTCCAGATTTGATTTTCTACGGTATCTTGTCAGACACACAAACCAAGATGATCAGGTGTGTATTCCTTTTGACAGTGAATTATGCAGAGTCCATCAAAGATGCAGGTGTTGGTATTCTTATATGACAGAAGTAACATCTATAAAGCAGGTTGGTTTGTTTGTTTTTTTTAAATTTATACATTTTGGGTGATGCAATCTCAGCATGTGTACCATAAAAAAAAAAGCAGCTCAAAACATTTTACCAAAGTCAACTCCTTGGCCATAGCATTCTAACAAAATTCCACTTTCGCCAGCTGAATTCAGTTTTGTAACATTTTCTGTGTATTCGTGTATTTGCTGTTTGGACAAAATTTAAAGTTATTTTATCACAACTGTGCCCTCATGTAGTTGTCATGAAAAACTGCTCACATAATGAAAAACTACTCACAGCATGAATAGCTGAGGTAGATGTGGTGAAGAATAATAAATCACTTTTGTGAACTGTATAAAAATGTGATTTAGAAGAAAGTTACCAGAACTGCAGTTTGATTGTAAACTGCAGGTTTTTAGCAGTATTTTACTACATATAAGTGACCAGGATATAAGCTTTATGCATTCAGCTTCAAAGTTATTTCTTGCATGTGTTTTAGCTGTCAGGAGGGAAGATTCATCACTGCTTTGGGTCATAATATCTCTTGAAACAGAGCTGTGGCTGTGACTACTCATATTTAACATTTGTCACAACCTGATGTTATTAACATGTTTGGAAATTATCTGAATGATGGACTAATGTCATATCTAGTGCATAAAAGCAATGACAAATCTCACATGTTTATGATGCTGTTATTCTTCCACTGTGAAAGAATAAGTATAGATTCTTTTTCCTTTATTTCCTCATTACTGGTCCCTGGGACATTGTGAATGTGTCCATATTTGGCCTTCACACTGTTCTCAATCTGCTCCTCTTCACTCCTTCTCACTCACTGTTCCTTTGATATTTTCAATCATTTGAAGCCATCCCTGGCTACCTTTCACATTGGCTGTAACATTTATCAAGGGACAACATTCTGCTTAGGCTTGAGGCATGAGAGCTCGGGTGCTCCCTGCATAGACACAAGTGACGATGCAGGCATGGATACCAGCATTGGCACCTGAGCAGTTTGGACCAGCACACTGTTTAGTGAGCCCTTTTGGGTCCAGGAGCCACTGCTTCCAAGCATAGAGCTTGATGACTTCACAGTTCATTTATGGTTAAAAGCTCAGGGAACATGAAACCTAGGAGGTCTCTCCATCTCTGCTTTTTCTGTTTATCACTATAGCCATTTCCTTTCCAGCGCTTTCCATTTCTCTCTGGGATATGCTGGTTTTGCAGTGGAGATTAAATGCAGGGTTGTACGTATGTCTTTAGCTCAGATTAGTGTCCACCATAATAGTGGGAAACCCTTTTTGAAAACTTAAGGAAATGTGAAAAAAAAAGAAGAAGAAGAGGGTGACTGTACATCAGTACAGACTGGTTCATGGGTAAACTGTTTCTTCGCGTTTGCTTCCCTGCCATCCCCTTCCCACAGACACACAGAGAGATACTCCATGGCCTTTGCTAAATGACCTGTCTGTATTCACTACAGCTTGCTGAATATTTAGCTGCATATCTGTTAAGTTGCTTTCAGGGCAGATGGGGGCATCCTCTAATTAATTGTTCCTGCAATTAATGAAGCCTGTTTTAAAGCATTTATTCAATATTGTAGTGTAAATCTGCAGCCTCGGTTTTAAGAGCGATCTTCTAATTGACCTGCTCTTTCCAGCTGAATTAACTACTTAATTTTTTTTTTTTTTTGGAATGTAATAATATTGCCCTCTAGTCTTCTTTTCATGTACTCCCAGCTCTGTGATTTGATCACACTGCCATAGAATTCTCACCTTCAGGGCATTGTTCCAAGTGCAAAAGCAGAAGACTTTCAGAAAAGCCTACGTGTCTTAAGGACTCTTCTTGAACAGGTCCTGAGTATGGTGCAAAGATAAAATCCAAACCTTTTTGACTTTGTGTTTCGATCCAGTCTAAGCACAGAAGAGCAAAGAAAACTACGTCTCTGTGAATGAAACAGATCGAACCCAGGAAGGTTCAAAATACACCCCAAAACTTGACTAAAACCAAATGAAGTTAGATGTTGATACCAAAAAACTGATACATTTTATTTAATAGTAAAAGAGGCAAAGGAAAAGAAAAGAAAGATACAAATTTTAAAAAGGAGGGGGGAGTCACACAAGGGAGAGTGACAGAGGCAGATTAAGTAGAAATGTATCACCCTTCTGTGGATTTGCTTCCCTCCATCTCGTCTTCTTGGTGCTGAGAGTCCCCCACCGAAAAGCATAGAGTCCAGTGGACTAATACACATTTGGGCAGGTGGGAACATCCAGGAGCTTCACCCGACGGGGGCAGGTTTGACACTGTCCTTTGCAAGTCTGTGGATCTGTTGCATCATTTTGCATCATGTGCAGTGCTTTCATGCAGGGTCTGGGGACCCCTCTGGGGGCGGCCTTTGATGGGCCATGACCCCCCTCTGCTGTCCCTCATGTGGATGTCCCTTAGATGTGGCTTTCCCGGGGTGAAGGGGTCCCCTCAGCTGGGCTCCTCTGCACAGTGGAGGATGGGTGTTCACAGCCTCTGACCAGAGGCTTTTTCACCACACACCCAGAACCTCTCCTCCTCCCTGCTTTGATGTGGGGGTCTCTTCGAGCCTGGCAGCTGATAGCCCTGGGGCTATCAACCCCGAAGGTGCTGGGCTTAATCCTCCTGTGAATGTGTTCTCCTCCCCCAGCCCATACCTGAGTCACTTATCTCCATCAGCTTGGAGTCCAGGGGCTCAGTCAGAAGGTGAATTCAAGGCGTGGTGGTCTTCCATGCAGCTTTTGTTATACAGTTTTGCTATAATAGGCACTATACAGTGACCATTGAGAAGTAAGGTTTCATTTTGGCTTTATTGTTTTTGACTTGTGCAGTTTTTCAAAAACAAATACCACTTTATGCCTCAGGTAAGGTTCTCTAGAAAATTGGAGTGGACAGACTTTCCTTGAGTACAAAATGCTGCATGCTGAGTTGCTTTACACATCAAATATATTTAATTGTAATTGCCTGATTTGCTTTTTTTTTTTTTATTCCAGTTTGACTTTCCATTTGTAGACGTTTATCGGGTGAAGTGTTTTCAATTTACATCAAAGCTTTCAGAAGACAATGAAAGCAATGTCTTGGACTTAGGAAAGAAACGTTTTGGCCAGTTCTGCAGAGATCATCCAGCCTGTTGCTGTAATATTGTTAATAGCACCTGGAATTGTGATGGAGAAACTCTGGATAGTTCAGCAATTGAAGTGAGGTAAGCTTCGATTTTTCTGTCCAGATAGCAGAACACATTAAGTCTTCTCATTGATTTTAAAGATGCTCATAAAGACATCCCAAAAAGATGCCTGTGCATAGCAAATTTGAGTCTTCTGATAATAAACCTAAGTATTTTTGTTACCATTTTGAATCGTTTCCAGAGAATACTGCAACCATGTATGTTGTAAATAATGACTGAGTGAGATGGATGGCCGTACCTTTGAAGTCATACTTACTTCTTAGGAACTGGTATTATGTGCTTAAAGTGCTGAAAGTGAAGATGGCGTTGGAAAGATTCTTTTTAAATGAGTGGAATGCCTCATTACTCTGAGCATTAGCTTTTCCTATTTAGCTGAAGTAAGCATCTTTGTCTAACAGAAATACTGAGTATGTCCCATATTTTGTGGTTTTTGGCACACAGCACAAAGTCTTATCTCCAGTCTTCATATATGGAGAAAGAATTTTGCAGTTGTATAAATAATCAAATTAGAAAAGAAGCTTGTGAAATTTGAAAGGGTTGTGGTTGTTTTTATTTGTATCTGTTTTGGTTGCTTGTTTTGTTTGTTGTTTTTAAAACAAAGGGAACCAAACCCATAATATTTACATACAAGTGTGTTCCATTAAAATATAATCACTTAGCAATCCAAAGGTGAGTTTTATAAATGCTGTATGTTGTAAAAGATTGTCTCATGTAAGTGCCCATAGAACTTCTTGTGTGGACAAGGGGAGTAAAAGAGGATACATGAAATCGTACAGCCTTCTTGGTGGGGGAGGTCTGTATCAAAAAGGAGGGTGTGGTTTCCATAGTCAGGAGTAAGAAACTTTGTCCAGCTGCTTGAAATTAATGGATTATTAGAATTAAATTATTAGAATTAAGTATGTGGTACCCATTTCTTTCTTACTAATTGGTTCCTGTATTTTTCAGGGTTCACTGCCAGCTAATGAAACTGTTTGCAAGGGGAATTGAGGAAAACTGTAAAGATGAAGCTGCCTACAGCCAGAGTAGTGTTGAACAATTATTATAGACATTGTTCCTCCAATGGGGAGAAGAAGAAATAAAAGCTCAAGGAAATTGAGTAAATATGCATTTTAGTCAAATTGACAAGTATTTTAAACTTCTAGATTTTTTTTTATGGCTTCAGTATAATTTTAGACATCTTACTGTATCGTGTCATTTTTTAAAAAAAACATTGTAATCATTAAAATATGTCTTGGAGCAATGTAATCTGTTACATTAGAAAAGAGAGGATTGGCTTATATCTATGTATTCATGATGACTGATAAATTCTCTGTGCTTTTCTAGAGAGCTAATTTAGTAGTTGTGTTGCAATAATACATAAATATTAAGAAACATTGGACTTCCCACTGGCACCAAGATGAGACATTTTCAGTGTCTGAGAAGACGTTTTCTGCTGGGAGTGTTATGTAGTTGCATGTGGCTTAAATGCTGGACAACGGTGTTGTCATTTGCATCTTTTTATTTTTTTAATTCTTTCATTTTATAATTCTGACAATACCTTGCAACTTATCAATGCAATTCAAACACACATTCCTGGCTTTAAGTAATAATAATAATAGTGTACAAATATTTGAAAAATAAAAGCACAACTATATACAGGTCACACCTCATTCTATATATTCTGTCTTTGAAGGCTTCCTTGCATCATGCTTTTTGGGATTATAAAAGGTTTTATAACTGTTTGGATGATACCAAATACCACACAGTGCAACTGAGAAGTCTTGCAAGCAAATTGCAGGAATACTTGTATAATATCAGGAAGGCACAGGCAAAGGAAAATATAAATAAGTTCTCAAACACCAGCAAGTTTTAATTTTTAAAAAATATCTAATATTAACATATTAAAAGCTTCCCTCTTCAGTACACAATTCTTTGGACATTCTACTCCATATGTTAGAATGTCTTTGCAAAATAAGATGTTGAAATGTTAAGTTTAGAAATACAATTTGATGATTGAAAGTCCTTAAAATAATTTAACTAAATATGAAATAAAATAATTTATTTTGTGAAGCCAAGGGAAGAAACTGGGATCTGACAAATCATGAATTCACTGTGCTGATTTGTTTTTATAACAAAAAACATTAGACTGTCATATAGAGCTATGTAGTGATTATTTAAGTTGTGTATAGTTTTGTGTATTGTGGCACATACATGTTTTGTGTCCAGGGTTGGGGCTAAATTTTGGTCTTCTTGCACAGACTTATTCCTGTTTGAGGACAGAAGTTAGCCCTGGTTCTCTTCTATCTTTTTTTAAGTGTTCCTTTAAGTTTAAAGTTCTCTTTAGAACTGGCTTCATCAAGTTTTTTTTGTGTCCCAACAGCTGATGGTTCTGTATTCATGTATATTTATTGGTACCTCTGTCAGCCAGCTTGTGTTAGTTTCATGTCTCTGATATATTTGGTCAATGTAAGCCATGGTGGTTGGTCATTTCATTACTGAAGCACTTGAATATTGTTATAAATGGCAAGTTATTTTTTTCTATTGAAGTTATTTACATTCCAGTTTTGTGTATTATCAAAATTGTGTGTTATATCTTTGCTACGAAGTATTATTCATATTGCTCTATATGACAAAAAGCACTTGCAAATTATATTTGCCTCAAGTACAATCATAAAAAGTTTAGGATCTTTATTTTGTTATATAGTATTTCAGGAAAATACTTGAATACTTTTCCAAAACTACTGCTCTTTGCTTTCCTTATTAATACAACGAGTTGAAATGTTGATTCATCCAGTGTTTTTCTGACACTTGTAACACAGGTGTTACATATACTGTATTTTTAAAGCCATGTTTAGTAAGTGAAATAGTGCTTTTGAACTAACATCCCATTGAAAATGAAATTATGCAGTTCTACAAATGTAAATACTTTTTAAAACTGTCATTTGTTAAAAAATGTCTACGGTTATTGTGGTTAATCCATGAATATTGTGAGAGTACCCAGACGTCCAAGTTACAGTAATTCTTGTGCATGAGGTAATGGTGCACACTCAGCTTACCAACAGTGAGGGAGTTTTAGGCATTGCAGCTATCCAGAGCACATTCTCATCTATGAGAACTGGAATAAATACTAACCAGCTCTTTCCATTAGTTTACTAGCAAGTCATGAGACCCCTACTTGAAAAATGGAGACTTAATCTCATAGTGAATGTATATTGAAATGCTTTGAATATCTGAGTATCTGCAACTGAGTGCTTGGTGTTTCCAAAGAAAGCCACAGTGAAGGTCTCCGTTCTGAGAAAAAGCCACCAGAAAAGGAGGAAAGATCATTGTATAGTATGGTAAAGAGGTGTGACGTAAATAATAAAGGTATTGCAACATAATAAAATTAAAAGGTCTTAGGAAATAGAAAAGCTGCATAGTTGCATTTGAATAATTCTATTTGTAGCATATTAAACTAGCAAAGCACCATATGTAAGTTGTATGACATGCCCAGTTTATTTTTAAGAGAGCCGTGTAAGTAATGTCTGCTCACATTTTAATTCTAGGGATATTTTTTTCTCTGAATGTAATCTTAGTATGGAAATTATGTATAGGAAAACCAACTTTGATTTTTCTTTTTTCCCAATCTTGCTGGCTTCAAGATTAGAAAATGTGTTCTGTTCTATGACACTAGGGCATTTCATTGAAAAAATAAAACTGCGTTGTACAACAGTACATTGGTTTTCTTCTTTTCACAACTTGATTTGAAAAAAAAATCTCACTTCGACAGAAATCTGTGTGCTTAGTGTAACCAGTATGGGCAGATCAAAGCAAGTGAAGCAATTCATAACCTTCCAGTTGGGTTGACGACAGCTTTGTGGCAAGCGTGAGTGTGAACAAACACTGAGAGTGAAGGAAAGCAACTAGTGAAGCTGGACTTAGGCTAATACTAAGCAACTCTACCAGGGTAAGCTAAATATGAAACTCACTATAATGCAGGTATTTAGAGTTATTATTATTATGGAAGTGAAAAGAAACTGCTGTTCAAAGAAGCGTGAAATATGTGTCATACTTTAAATAGTGTGTGGTAAATAGATGGGGGGGTCTAGAATTTTGTTGCAATAATTACTACAGATGAAGTACGTATTCTAACAAGTAAAATTGTTCATTGTAAATAAACAGTGGGCACAGAAGAACATGTTTTTCAGCACTGTAGACGCTTCTGCTTTTGAAGTGTATTGGTTTTGTGTGGCAAGGTTTTGGTAGCTGGGGGGCTGCAAAGGTGACTTCTGGACGAAGGCAGCAGAGGATGCCCCTGTGTCAGACAGTCATTTCCCCAGCCAGCTCCAAGATGGACCTCCACTGGCCAAAGCTGAGCTCATGGGATGGCATTGCTAAGAACTTCTATGATAAGTAAGAAAGGGTAAAAAATGCTGCTCAACCGCTGTGAAAGGAGTGAGTGGAAAATAAACATCCTGCAAACACTTAAGGTCAGTGAAGAAGCGGGGGAGGAGGTGCTCCAGGCACCAGATGAGATTGCCCTGCAGCCCATGGAGGACTTCCCACTGGAGCAGGTGGATGTGCCCCGAGGAAAGCTGCAACCCATGGAAAGTCCATGCCGTAGCAAGTTTCCTGGCAGGGGCTGCAGCCATGGAGAGGAACACATACACGAGCAGGTATTTTTGGCAGGAGCTGTGGCCCATGGGGGACCCTTTCCTCCTCAGGAAGGAGGAAGGAGAGAGAAGGTGTTGAACTCACTAGAACCCCTGTTTCTCCATCTGCCCACACTGCTCCAGATGGGGGAAATGAGGTAGAAGAGTCAGAAGTTGAGCATAGGAATTAGGCAGAGAGGGAGGAGAGGAGGTGGTGAGTTTAGGTTTGGGTTTGTTTCTGTCTTACTCTGGTATTAACTGGCAATAAATTAAATTAATTTTCCCCAAGATGACTTTGTTTTGCCCCTGACTGTAATTGCTGAGAGGCCTTCCTGTCCTTAGCTGGACCCATGAGCTTTTCAATCATTCTTTACCCCATCCTGAAGAGGATGGTCTAAAATCAGAAATTTCTCCAGACATGTGTCTTGCAATTCAAGTATTAGAATAACAGGATCTTAGAACCATTTAGGTTGGAAAAGACTTTTAATACCACAAAACCCAACCCTTAAACCAGCACTGCCAAGTCCACCACTACACCATGTCCCTAAGGGCCACATCTACATGTCTTTTAAATATCTCCAGGGATGGTGTCTCAGCCACTTCCCTGGGCAGCCTTTTCCAATACTTGATAATCCTTTCCATGAGAAAGTTTTTCCTAATATTGAATCTAAACCTTTCCTGACACAACTTCATAGGAACTTGGATTGGAAGGGACTTTAAAGATCAACCTGAGTCTAAAGCTCATATTGGCCTCAACTTGAGGTCATTTCTTCTTGTTCTACTGCTTTTGTACAGAAAAGGAGACCAACCACTAGCTCTTTTCAGGTAATTCTAGAGTGTAATAAGGTCTCCCCTGAGCCTCCTTTTCTCCAGAATAAAAACTTCCAGCTCCCTCAGCAGCTCCTTACCAGACTTGTGCTCCGGACACGTCCTCAGCTCCGTTGCCATTCTCTGGACACGCTCCACCTCTTCCAATGAGGGGCACAGAACTGAACACGGAATTCATTTCCCTAGAACTCCTGCCTTGATCCCTATGAAGTAAATGAGTAACAGGAATTAATCATTTTTATTCTCATTAGTGACATTGCTCTTTTATTTCAACTTTTCAACAGGAGAGTTGAGTAATTTAATAGGTTCTAACTGGTGTTTAAGTTGCAGTAGATGAGTTCTGTCCATAATGAAGCAACAGTCTTCCCAGACTTGTCTTACCCACTTTCTTGTACATGATGTACATCTTGCAAATGCTTATGCATGTTCTTAATTAATGCATGACTAGTCCAATTAATTAGAAGAGGGTGGGGCATTCATTCTTCAGTCATGCCTTTCAAATACTCTCTAATGAGAGGATTAACAATTTTTTTTTTTAAATTTCCTGCTGTTTGGAAATGAATCCTAATAAGGACCTACCAAAATTGCTGATGAGATTGTCTTCAAAAAACTGGCTCCTTTGAGACTCTTGCATGTCCGAAAGAGTGATTTGCTCTTGTTGGTAGCTATTTCACCTAAGGTGCAATTTTCTGGCTTATTTCATGGAAATCCTCCAGCAATAAATAAAATTAATAGGTTTTTAACTTTTTTAATATTTCAATAGTGTAGGACAGGAAAAATATAAGAGGAAAAATAGTTATTCAGAAAGGAAAAATATTGTAAGAATAACAGAAGTGACACAAATTAAAAAATCCATGAAGACCAAATTTTGGAAAGGATGAAACAGAACAACTGCAAAACAAATACTAAAAAGAAGAAAAATGTAAAAATAAATAAGAAAACAAAATACAGATTCCCCCCCCCCCCCATTTATTTTGCTGGAAAGCTTTGCCTAGGTACGTGTTCTATATCTGCACAATAAAGCTAGTACTAAAGGTTTGAGTAGATTGCTAGAAGTTTGACTATTTACAGCTGGTAGAGAGAATAAAAGCTTCATCACTGTTATGAAGACATATTTCTAAAAAAATGCTGGGTGACCTTCTGTATTTCCCTTCACACACTTTACCGTAACAGGAGCATAGCTAGAAGAGCTGTTAAAGCAGAATTGTAAAAGCAGCTTCACGGTTTCCTGTAGCAATGTGCAACATTCTGAAATGGCTGTCCAATTTAATCTGCCAAATATTATTTTTCATGTTAATATTTAGCAGCTGTATTTTAGGAAAGTTGAGATTGGACAAGAAGAAGAAGAAATGTGAGGTTAGTGTTTCTATGCTGCTGAGGTCAAGGCGGTGGGATAGCAACTCACCCCAGCTAAGGGTCTGTCCCATAGACCTTGTAACATCAGGGGAAGTCTCCACAGAAAATGCTTTCCTACAGAAATACCTGTGCAGTTCCTAGAACGTGTTTGTGCAATCTGTTCTGAGCTTTCAGTGATAGATATTCAGCAAAGCAGATTAGCTCTCAAAACAGATTTCTTCAAGATTTTTAGTAAGAAACCCTTGGTCACTCACTCAGCTGAATCTCCCTTGCTGTATTTACACGTGGGTACAGAGAGCAGCTTGTTGCCTTTGGGGAATTCACTCCCTGGGCTGTTCTGTTCCCTCTCAGTCTCCTCTTCTTCACCTAAACAGTATTACTATTCAGACAGAGAAGGAAAATCCCCACAATATTCAAGTGTCTGTTGATAAGAAAAACTGCTTGAAGTTGATTTTTGTTTACCACCAAAGAAGGGGCTCTCTAGAAGAGAGCTGGTACTGACAGGGTTGCTCTAGAATGAGTAGCTGCATAAAGTCTTCAATCAAATCAGATACTGTTTAGTACTTAGATACCATGTTTTCACAGAATGTTGTCTAAAGCTCTGATGGATGCATTTAAGGTAGATATTTCCCCTCAGCAATACCTATCAGATAAACAACTACTCTGAGGATTACTCTGCTGGTAGATGCTGCCCTGCCCCTAGACCAAAGAACAACCCAATATGTAGCTCTCAGATAGTTGGAGCCTCCCATTTCCACTGTGTCTCACAGTGTTTGAATTTTCTATGGAAAACAGGCAAAACCTGAACACCTGAGTGTTGCTGTGGTTGTAATTTTCTAGTAAAGACTTTCAGAAAATCCTCAACACATTGCTAGGAAGGTTGGGAAAGAGTAAACATAGGCGTATTCTTTCACTAGAATAGCAGATAGTACTATTTGTTCCTCCTCTGTGTGTAGGCAAAGCTTTGAGCCAACAGAAGCATTTGTAATTTTTGCTGCATAGAAGAGTTTACAGACTCAGTGGAGGAAGGTAAGGTGGGGAAGAAGCACAAGGTTTCTGCTTCCAGTGTTTAGGGAGTCCATCCTGAAGCTTTTGTGGTGGGAACACCAGGCAGTACTGAATGGACCAGTGCAGAAGAGGGATGCAGTGAGCAGGAATATCGAAAGATCAGTGGCTATGCAGGCTCAGCAGCACCAACTCACTCACCCAGTAAATAAAGCATTGCACCATACCTGTGTCAATTGCTCAGGTTTGGGACTGAAGGCCATTGCTGTCTGCCCTGCCTTCATTTGTTGGAGGAAATTTCACTGGTTTGGGATAAATCTGTCCTGTAACACTGCTATGAGAAAGCTCAGCAGGAGTTTATTAGCCAAGTTGGCTGTGTTCAGTGTTTTCACTGAAACTAAAACAGAAGAAAAAGGAGGCCATGAAAGGGTTGTTGGTTCACACTGCCTTTACTGAAGTAACCCGACACAATGCACCTCACATTGCACATGCAAGGGGAGTGGAAGGCTACGGCTGCTTGCATTGATTTCTACCAGGGGTTCTGGTTTCTACCTTCCAACAAAGCTACTGAGATACCAGAACTCTGTTCTCCACTTGGCATGGACAGTGGCTAAGGGAGTGGATGTTACTCCCATTTAAAAGCACAAATAGCTGTCTTAGAGTTCTCTTCAGTTCCAGGACACCACATACATCCCGCAATAGTGACAGCCAGAGCTTCCTGTGGAGTGGAAAATGCCTTCCTATGCTCTTAATGCAAGGCTTCAGTGGAAGGAATTACAGTTAATGTGGTTTTAGTGTTTCTCTTGAAGCCACTCAGGTGGGAATGCATCTCTGCTGTCTTCAGAAAGATTGGGCAACTCGCACTGGGCCATAATGACCCCTGCTGTGCCCTTTCTACTGACACCAGCCGATGCCTTAGGCAGTTCCAACAGGCTGTGGGCCATGTGAAGGTGTAATCAGCAGACATCCATCAGGAAATGAGGTGGCCATTATCTTCGAGCTGGGGCCTCAGACATTTTAGCAGAAGAGTGCATATTGTTGATGACTCTGAAGTTGTTGTCTTTCATACACATTGAAATGTATGCTGGGAAACCCGGGCCTGTACCAGCAGGAAGAGGTGGGTATCTCCATGGCTGGGCAGCTGGTATGGGTGAGCGGGGTGACCTGTGGCCCTCAGGAGCACTGATGTGGGGCATGCCTGGCAAAGGACCTCGTGTTAGGATGTGCACGGCATTGGTGGCTCTGGCACAAGCCATGCTCTGCCTCTAGAATGCAGAAGTGACACTGGGAGCAACAACCAACAGGGAGCAGACAGAACAGCTTATACAAAATAGAAGAGAGGGCAGAGATGGTGTTAAAAATGTCTGTAAGGGACTTGGTGACTGTGTACTGCTGTGCAACAGAGTTGCAGGTGCTGAGTGCAGCCAGCTCACTGAAAGCAATGAGGCCTGGAAGCCAGCGCACTGGCAAGTCAGGTCTTGATCTAAAAATAAAGCACTTGTACGTGGTTATGTTGTACTAGAAAGGCTGAAAGGTCCTGATGCAAGTCCCAGATCACTAAGATCTGGGAGTAGTAAGCCTGATCTCATGAGTGGTGGCCTCCAGCAACTTACTCATGCTCTGTTGTTTAAATAATGGCTTGGGCAGCATGGCTTCTGAGATGCTCTGGGGCACAGCATGGTGGCTTTTCTACCTACCCAAAGCTCTCTCCAAGCTCCTGTTTGCTCATTTGCCTTTCTGTCCTCACAGCCAACTAGGCCTTGAGGGGAAGCTGTATGAGCGGTGGCTGAGGTCACTTGGTCTGTTCAGCCTGGAGGAGGCTGAGGGGAGACCTCATTGCAGTTACAGATTCCCTGTGAGGGAAGAGGAGGGGCAGGCACTGATCTCATCACTCTGGTGACCAGGGACAGGACCTGAGGGAATGGCCTGAAGTTGTGTTGGGGGAGGTTTAGGTTGGATATTAGAAAAAGGTTCTTCACCCAGAGGGTGATTGGGCACTGGAACAGGGTCCCCAGGGCAGTGGTCACAGCACCAGCCTGACAGAGTTCAAGGAGTGTTTGGACAATGCTCTTGGGGAAATGGTGTGACTCCTGGAGATGGTTCTGTGCAGGGCCAGGAACTGGACTTGATGATCCTTGTGAGTTCCTTCTAACCCAGCATATTCTGTGATTCTGTGAATACCAGCCTGTTAAAACCTCCTATTGAACAGGAAGAATACTGGCACTGGAAGGTTGCTGCATCATGACCTTTTATACAAGGCAGCAGGGCCTATGTGGTGCATAAGAGTTTGGGTGGAAGAGTACAGCCTTGTCATTTGGGTTTGTGTCACATGCCAGGTGATATGGATGTGTCATGGAGAGGACTGGTGCAGTGAAGTGACTGAAAAGTGTGCCCTACTGCTGCTGCTCCTATGGTACAGCATATTTTTGACCGTGAATATTTGAGAGCAATTTGACATGATGAAATAATTGTGACAAACGTGTATTTATTTTCAAGGCTTCTTCATGCAGGTCCACGGGAAGACATGCTTGCTTTCTTGGATATAGTCCGAGACTTGTAAATGACATCAAATATTTTGCTGTAACCTCATTTTTCTCTGTTCAAGAACCTGTCAAGATCTTGTTTTTCCATCCTGGCTGACACTGCCGACACAGTGGTGTCAGCACAGAGAAGGCTCGCTAGCCTGAGCAATGCTAAACATCTGTGAACAGCACAGTGCTCAGATGTCACTGGCTGGCCTGCCTTGGTAGAGACGTGCCAGAGGAAAAAGGCTCAGCGCATGCTGAGTCTAAAGGATAGCCCTTGAAAATGACACATCCACAAAAAATTGCACACACTCAAGTTTTGCCTTTGGGTACTAGCAGATTATTTTGCATACAAATATGAGCGGATGGAGACAGCACAGAGAACTCTGCCTATTGCTCTCCCATGTGCTCTGATTGAATCTCTGAACCTGCAGTCTACAGTTACCATATCGGAAATACTGCCACTAGCTTTCAATAAGAAAAGAAATATAGCCTTGTTTTGCTTTTGGAGTCTTTGTATTACAAACCAGCGCCTATAATCCCAGAAAACAGAAGATTATTTTTCAGTAAAACATCAGACAATGCCATTACATGCAGTTATATACGTCACTTGTTTTTCCACAGCATAAGATGCAGTGGAGAGTTCTAAAGTTGAAATAATTTTATGATAATAAACCCTCTGGTACACTGTTTAATAATTCTGCATGTTAACATAAATACTTTTTAATCTACCTTACTGCAGCAACTGCTATTCAGTGTTTAAAGTCTGACCTGATCCTGCAGCTCCCTCTACTGAAAATTAGTTCTCTTGAAAATAACTCTACATTTCAAAATACAGCAGTCATTTTTAAGGTGGTCTGGCAACTCCATTTCCTGTGGCTCCCTACAGATGAGATCTGCAGTAACGTATTTCAGTTCAAATTACATGTCACTTCACACCAGTGATTTCTGCTTTTAATTTTCTTTACAGGATTCAATGTGATCAAACAATGATAGATGCTATGCAGTTGCTTTTAGTCTCAAAGAACTGAACAATTTGAACAATGCCTTCCTTAAAAGGGGACAGGAACAGGTCAAGCAAGGGAGAAGTACAATCATAAATTTTAGCATCTGGGACCTTTGTTCATGTACCAACATTCTCTGAATTTGCCTGTGTTGCAAGTGTCTTGGGCACACTACTAAAGATGTCTTAAATATTTGTTTCCACCAGGTCTCAGGTAGTTCTAGTTCTCACTTTGCTCTGCCCTAAGCAAGTGTGGACAAATGTCATAAAGAGAGAAAATCAGCTGCCATATCTGTTAGGCAGAGAGCCTGCAAGGACAGAACGGTTGGTCTGTCATTTTCAGTCAGTGCCACATGGTGTATGGCAGGTGGGGGCAAGCCTGACTAGATCTGGTGTGGTTTTTCTTTCCCTGCAAGTTCCTGGCTCTTGGACTCAGCCCTGTTTGCTCCTTTTATGGCCATAGCAGTATTTCTGAGCGCTCCTGGTCTCCCCTGGCTTCTCCTCATTGCTATCTTAGCTTTTCAGTATTCTGGTTACTTTGTTTTACTGGCCCTTTCTGGACTTCAAGTATAGTACCTGTAGTACTGACCTGATAATACTGCTCTCTGTTCCTTTGGTCTCCTTTTCTCCACCTTTGCACCCCCTCAGTCTGGCTGCCTGCTGCTCCAGCACACAGGCTATCAAGCTCTTCTCTATGTTGTTTCTCTTCTAGAACTTTTCTGTTTGATTTTGTGATGCAGAGATATATCTGAAACGAGGGACTCAATTACCTGTACATCTCTGAGAAAACATCTTTGACATCTGGACATGTCTTTGGGCGCCCAAGGGCTTTTTTACCTTATGATATATCCAAGCCATACTGATCAGCTTTGGGTTTGTGGCTTTGTGAGTGTTTTTCTGTCTGAGCGTTTGAAAATTCTCCAAAACTCCTTTTATCAAGGGGAAATACTGATGTATAATAAATGAATGACAATAGCAATAGGAAATTATTATTTCTTATGTATAGTTCAATTGCAAATAAATGCATGTTTCCCAAGGGAGCATTTAAAAACCAAGTATCACTGATATGAGGCTACATAACATCACCATTGGGGTAAGGCACTGTCATGTTCATACGTTTTTTCTGTCTAAAAGACTAGGTAAAAGAAGCACATTGCTGTGAACCGTGAGCTTTTCTTATTTATTTCTACATTAAAACGTATCTCCAAGGAAACAGAACTACTGTGAGGCACTGCTAAGGTGTTTTTTCCCTCTCTTAACCTTCCAACAGCCATCTTTATTGAAAGCCTTTAAAAAATAATGATTTCTTTAGCATGTACAAGTATGAACAATACGAATGTCAGTATTTATGCTCTACATATTTTCTTCTCTATAGCAGAGCAATGATACATGTGTAAGAGCAATTTTGCAGGAAATAGGGTGGAGTGATTTCAGAGCAAATGTTCCTTGCGTTTCTTACTATGAACTGGCTTGTTTACAATGGGATCCATAATCCACACAACACACGATTGAATTGCATCCTAATGCTTGTAACTGGCTTTCATCAGAAACCATAAGCCGGAAAGCGGCTGCTCCTATGGCCAAAAGGGAAACACTTTCTGTGTTTCTGTGGCATCTTTTAATTTAGAAGTATTAAGATCCCAGGGGTCTGTAGTGGAAAATTATAAGAGAGAGCATAAATCTACTGAAAAGGTAGCAGGAGAAGTACCAATCCCTGTGGGGGAGCAGTGGAGGAATAATACAGAGCAGACAAATCTACAGGCTGAAGCCAGACCTCTGCAACTTGACGTATCCCAGGTCAGGTTACTGGCTGAGCCCAGGTCTCGGCCAGTGGCATGTTGATTACAAAATCCAAACTGACTGCGCTTTAGAGCCTATGGCATGTGACCATTCCTCTTCAACAACCTTACATAAATGTTTTGAAATTCAGCTGCTCCTCAACAGAGCCTTTGGCTGTCAGTACCTTGCTGAATGCCAGAGGGTTTCCTCCTCTTCTGAAGGGCAAAGGGACAAGACATAAATGGCAGGTCAGCTACGTCCTCAGCTGATGGAAATCATCTCCTTTGACCTTTAATAGAGCTACATCAGTTTACCATAGATGAAAATCTGCTGCTCTGCCTAGCTGATATGTATGTTAAATCCAAGCACATATCAGCAAGTATTGCACTGAAAATCTGAACAGACTTTGCACCCAAGGTGTGACCTCTGAAACTGTGCTCTGTCAGCTCTAGCAATGAAGAAACTTTTTATTCTAATTCAGTGTACTCTGGACCAGAGGAACTAGACTAATAGGAGTGTTAGGTTTATTTCCAGCTGAGTTTTGAATAAGGCAAATTTGCATTTTCTATTGAATACACAAGGCCATCTAAACAGAGGAGAGGAGAAGACAGTCTATTGACATTATGTAAAGGTGGCATATCAGTTTAAAGGGTTCTGTTTGCCTAGAAGAGTGTGAAGGAGACTATTTAATTACCTGTCTTGGGTTGACAAAGATAAACACCCTGTTATTATTCTATGTATTTGCTTGTAACTCAATTAAGGATGTGTACTTAATTGTATCACCAATATAAAGAAATAAGTGTTACGGTGTTTGAAAGCTAGAGGAAATGAGATGTCCCTCAAGAACCATGAAAGGTCAGGGAGTAGAGAAAGCAAGGAAGCATAAAATTATGGCATTGGTATTCAACTAAGATCAGAAGTGAAGGGCTGTGTTATCTGAATTCCCAATTGTAAGGTTGAATTGAGGAGTTAGCAGAAAAAGCAGAGCAACACGGCACAGCAGGATGAACTAAATCAAACACGTCTAGCTATTCTGACAGTGGTAAAGGAGAGCTTATGTTCTCAAGTTATTTCAGTAACATTGAATCATCCCTGACATATCTACAATATTTGCTGTCTTCTGTGTACAACACTCTTGAATGATAACATTTAATGCATGGCACTAAGTGATCAGCTTGTTTCATTTTTCTGTTTCCCCATATTTATTTTCCCATTAAAAATACAGAAACAACCAAGGAGATGAGGTTAGGAGTTTTTTTCTCAAATTTAACATTAATACACAGGTCTGTCTGATCATTTTCCTACCTGTTCCTTCTAATGTGCTTACTCTTTAGCATGGATTATGATTGCATATTTCATGTAAGCCAAACTGGTTTAGCCCCGCCTTCACCTGATGCACGTTAGCCTCATCACTTTGCACAGCAAGCACAGAGGAACAGGATGTATTTCCCTACAGAGCTGCATCCTCTGGAATTGTGCCCCTCAGAAACTGGCTGTTCCTGCCAGCATCAGCGCAGTGGCGTGGTCCCAGCCCTCCATCGCCAAGGTGGTGAGAGGAGGGGTGGCACAATGCCACACCAAAGAACAGCCACAGGTTGGCCCTGTGCTGTGGCCCCACAGCAGGACAGGCAGTGCCAGACCATGACCCATAGTTGCACCCCAAGCTGCTGTGTTAGGAGCAGGCTCGGAAGAGTAAGTCATTAGGTGACTTCTTACTAACTCTTCCTGTGGGATCGAGTGTTCTCATTGGTGCAAGTCTGAGGAGGGCAGAAAGCAGGCAGGGGACATCACTTGGCCATGTTGGGTGGCATATGGCACTTCCGGAATGCTCTGAGAGCAGAGAACTGAGGGGAACAATTTCCCCTTCTTCTCCCCTGTCAGTAAAATGTCTCCATCTAATCTTCCTTTTGACACACCTGGCAATATAAACATGTTCTTTGCAACCCCAGGAGGCTTTTCCAGCTGCAATTTATCATTGAAATTGTTTGATTAAATTAATTTTGCTCTTTTTTTCTTAAATTACCTCAGCACTTTCAGAGGAAAATGTGGGGTTTTTTAATCAATCTGACAGCTGATTATTTTGGGGGTTCTTTTACAGCATCTGACACAGCTGACACCACTGTTTTTATCATAAATATCTGCCACATTACTTTAAAACGGTGATTAAAGCTGCTCCACATGCTGCTGGCAAGGCAGCTGGACCTGCACAAATTACAATAATAACCACAGAAGCTCCTTCCTGAGAAGAGTGCTGTTTCTGTAGTCGTGTCAGACAAGTGCTGCCTTTTAAGAATGATTGCTCTGCTCTAAATGACATTTTTGGCTTTCTCTTAGAAAAGTAAGTTATTTATTTTCCTGTGATTTTAACTAAAGAACACTATCATCCCTAGAGAACAATTTTGTTTTTCAGCACTGGAGCAATTACTTTCAGCTGTATCGAGTGCCTGAAGTATAAACGTCTGTGGTTTCATGGGTTTGAAAAATGCCTGCTCTTAAGGATTCCTAAGCTAGATTCTCCATGGCCCTTACCAGACCCACAGTATCAGAAGAATATAGCTGCTTATCACGTGGCCAATGCTCCCTTACCGTTTGCCATTTGTGAGACAGTACATACCTAACTGGGAGATGGTTGTAGTCAGAGCTGAAACAGGAGATGGATGTACATGCTTATGATGCCATCATTAAGGTAGCAGAACTCTGATTGGAAAAACTGTTTTCATACAATAACCACAAAGTCATAGAACTGCCCAGGTTTGCAGGGACCTCAAAAGACCATCTGGTCCAACCTTTTGTGGGAGAAGGAGCCTAGATGACATTGCCTGGCATCCTAACCAACTGCATCTTGAAAACCCTGTGACAACAGGGACTTTACCACATCTTTGGGGAGGTTATCCCAGTGAATGTGTGTTCTCACTGTAAAAAATTTCTTTCTTATGTTGAGACAAAACCTCTCCTGATGCAACTTGTACCTCTTGTCTCTTGTCTACTCCATGAGCTGCCTCGTGAAGAGAAGGGGACATCCATCCTCTTTGTAGCCACCCTTTAAGTACCGGAATACTTAATGAGGTCCACACTGAGCCTTGTCTTCCCTGGGGATTAGAAACATAACTCCTTCAGTCATTCCTCAAAGGGCAGGTTCTCCAGTTCTTTGGTCATCTTCATAGCCTTACTTGGGACCTTCTTTCTGTGTCTTTCTTGAATTGTCGTGACAGAAGTGAACATGACACTTCAGGTGTGGCCTGACAAGTGCTGAGGGCATTCACAGACATGACAGGAAGGCACCACATGGGGAAATGACAAACTCAGAAGGAACTAGAGAGCTTCTGCCTCGTACAGGGGCAAGACACCACTGACTGGCAGCAGCTTGCCTCTCTGAGAGACAACATCTCCCATCTTCCCCCTCTGCCAAATTTCCACCAGCCAGCTTTGCATGCACTTGGGTAGGCTCCACCTCCCACAGTGCTGGCAGGACTCTGGCATGTCTTGGAGTGTCCCTGCATCTTCTGCGCAGAGAGTGATGGCACCGTCTCCCCTCCCAGCAGCTGCCATGGAGCACGAGCTGTAGTGCTGCCCTGCCCAGAGCAAGGAGGTAAGCAACTTTGGTGACCAAATTGTGCATGGCGATGGCCACTGCCTAGGTATCACATATACATATATATTTTTGAATGAGGCTAATCCCTGATGCTGGAGCAAGGCGAACAGGACCACAGAGCTGAAGGCTAGATGCCTTGTCAACAGCAGAGTGTACCCCTGTGCTGATAGTTGATTACTGGCATTAATCAGGATCATATTGATGAACAATCCACTGAGGGAAGGTCTTAAAAGTGCAACTCATAAGAGCAAAACACGTGTAAATACAGAACAATCTATAATTCAGGATTGCCAGAGGCATTTTGACACTCAATTCTTGCCACACTGAATAATTAATATATTCTTTGTGCTAGAAGTAAATAATGTACACACAACATAGCATCCACAAAATGGTATTAAATGCGTAAGACCATGCTATTGCCATCCACTCATGCCAACATCTGGGAAAAAAAAAAGCAACAACTCCTGCAACCAGCATGGTAAACAATGACAAAACAGAAAATAATGATACTTGTAGTAATCTGGGTTACTCTTCAGTTCTTACAGGTTTGAGACAAAACACATGGTCACCAGCTAGAGTTGACATTTATGGCTTATGTTCTGCTAAAAATCCATTGTTGCCATGTCCTCCCATCCCTCAATGGTATCACACTCCAGCATGAGCCTCGCAGTGTCACAGAGCCCACTCAGACCCAGATGAAAGCAACAGCACTGGGGTTCACAGCTCTTTCCAGAGCAGCTGCTTTGCTTGAGTCTTGCACTCAGCTAAAATCTCAGTCATCATTGTCTCAGATTGTTTAGGTCATCTGGGTTAGAAAGTATTGGAGATAAAAATAACAGCAGATATTTTTGGCAAATAAAATAAATTAGATTGATGTAAATAAGCTGGTTGACTGTGCTGCCAGGGGTCTATTGCACTGGGGAAAGCACTACGGCTGTGGGGCAGGACAATGGTTTATGGTCTGGTGGGGCTGGCCAGGAAAGGGTGGTGACCTGGGCTGGGGAGCAGGAGAGTTTGTGCCTGGAGACACGCACAGCAGGAGACAGAAGGCAGGTCCTGAATGCAAGCTGCCACACTTGGCCTGGTGCATTTGCCACTAGTTCCTGCTCAGAGGACCTAAAGGAGCAGACTTGGGCATTGCAGGAGGCTCTTTGGTTGTTAAATCCTCCGACTTTCATTTACAGTTTTCAGGTCTCATGGACCAAGTCTGCATCAAAAATCTTAGGTCAAGCAGGATATGTGCATTATGCAGTGCCTTTGCAGTGGCCTTTAGACAGGCTGTCAGCAGAATTGCTGTCACCACCTCTCCTGAGATGTCTGTGACACCTACTGGAACTACTCTGGCTGCTGGCTCTTTTCTGTGCATGCCCAGGCTGATGACTAGTACTGGTTAGTGCGTGGTCTCCAAGGGAATTTGTGAATGTGCCCTGCAAGTTCATCAAGAAACTAATTTGTTAGCATACCCCCTAGTATGAGGCCAGAATTAGACCTTGAGTTCCTTCCCATGCCATTAACCTGAGGCTGAGGGGTGAAAAGGACTGGTGAGCCAGGCCATGGTGCTGTTTCCACCTTTGGACATTATGACAGCAGTGGCCAGCTGCTGTGACCAGTGGTAGTGCACACAAACACCCCAAATTTCTGCTGATGATTCCTGTCCTGTGGCAGTCAGTCACAGCCCACTGCTACTGATTCAGTCTGAGTGACAGCTGTGACTGCTTCTCCTCAATCAGCCCCTTCCACATAAACCCTCTCTGTCCTTGGCTCCTCACCTCCTCCAAACTCTCTGACATGGCTCTCACTGCTGCCTGGGGATGCGTGCAGGCAAGACAAGCCAACCATCTCCCACAGCTTCTGTCCTGGAGGGATCCCCTATCTGTCTGGGTGGTTTCTTTGTGTGTCTTGGAAGGTGAATGCATGGGAATTTCTGCCAAATGGGGAAAAAGGTCCAGCGTGATCTATAATGGCAAAACATTTCATGATATAGAAGAGTGGGGGGAGGCTTGTGAGTCATGCATGTGGGTTGGGGTATGAAGCTCCTGTGTGACTCTGATGCATCTGAGGATGCTGCCAAGGAGGATTGCTGCCTCTCTGGGCTCTTCTGAGGTGAGTGCCTGTGAGGAGTGGGAAGCTGAGTATGGGAAACTCTTTATTTCCTCCATAACCACCAAGTATCCTCTGTATTTTTCTCCTTCTCTTGTCCCCAACTTATTCCAGAAGAGTTAAAGTTCACAGTGTGCACATATTCCCATCAAAAAATATGGGAAGCCTGAAAACATGGAAATTACAACATGGATAACGGACAGGATCCCAGTAACCCAGGCTGGGGTGTGCACTGGGGACTTCTCGCCTCTCCAGAGACTTATGCTGGAGTAGCACTTGTGGCTGGGGAAGGCAGCTTGTCAGGCAGCCCCATCCCTTAATCAGGCTTTCCAAGAGGTGGATAACTGTGACACGGCTCTCAGGTGTGTGGCCAGCCCCTGTCCTGTCCGAGCTGGCCAGCTTCACTGCCCGCCGGGCGCTCGTGGCACGAGGGAGCAGGGCTGTGCATCCATCTGGGAAAGGCGGGGGAGGAGAGTGCTGGGTGATGGATGGCACGTCTTGCAGTCACCTCTCGGGCATGAGGGTGTGAGCTAGCAAATGAGCCTAAATGGGGCTGAGTGGCTCGAAATAGTGTCTGGACATCTGGGGTGTTATTAGCAATCCAGGGGAATTAGATCTGCTGTCTGGGGCAATTGCATCATTACTCAGTGTAAGTTCATACCCAGAGGGGGAAGTTCACTCTTTGAGAGCCCTAACTAGGGCAGATGAAACTCAGTCACTGGGCCTATAGATAATTAATAATGCTCTCAATACATTTAGGCCATTTATCTCTTTGTCTTTTATTCCAGAAGAGACAACCTTTATTATTTTATTAATTTGCTTGTATTACTTAAAAAGTAATTCATGTACAGAGTAGATTGCTTGTGATATTTCTTCACTGCCAATATGACTTGACAAAACGGCTATGAAAGCTTGCCCATGGCTCAGAGAGCGAGAGCCTGAGCAATGGTGCTGCCAGCCCCAGCCGTACCATAGGAAGATGCCAGCATCCACCTGGCATATACCTAGCCTGGGGACAAATCTGCCCTTTGGAGGAACACAGCAGAATTATAGTCTCTCAAAAATATTACAATTATCATGGGCTTTCATTGGTTCTGTGAGTTTGTATAAATTGGGCAAATAAGTCTATTTCCTACGCATTCTACCATGTCTTGAGGGGCCTGCGCCATTTGAAGGTAAAAGAGTCAGGACTTTACTCCTTGTTTTTGGGTATATTATGTTATTTTAGCTCATCAATTTTCATGACTTTGTTTCTGTTCTTAAAAAACATTTCATGTGGATATTTTGACCTCACAAACCAGCAGTCAGTATTACTCCCTGAAGTGTCTTGAGAGGGGTGGAGGGCTGCTGTTTCCTGTGATTTTTATGGGAGTTTATTACTTGACTATAGTTCATGTATAGCTAATACATATTTTCTCCACAGCCATCGCTTTCAAAGCATCTTTTTCATTTGTACCCCTTCCTTAAAACCTGTGCTCAGAGGTTTCTATTTATGCTTTCCATCTCCCACTGACTGTATAGGACAGTTCCCAAAATAAAGTCAAACTCCTCACTGGACATAAACAGCATGGGTCATACACTGGTCATACTGGTCAGGTGTCCAGCTGTGGGCTGTTTTGTGTAAGAACCATAATTTAAATTAGCCAAGGATACACGAAAATGCATAATCATTTTTTTTTTAATTTCCAAATACTTCCAGGTGACAGGAACAAAGCAATTATATAATGAAACACAATTATTATAACAAAGAAACAAATCCTTATAATTAATTAAAATTAACAAAGGAAGGATTAGAATCTAAAACAAGAGTTGAGATGCTGTTTTCAGCAGCTGGATGTGGTGCACTGCTCCTCTCCCAGCATGAGGCCCTCAGAGTGTGCTGGGGTGTGGATTGCGAGTGCCCCTCTGTGCTGCACTCCAGGAGGGGGAAATTAAATGTGTTGTTAGACACAATTAAAAATAACAAATGTGTATCCTTCTTAATTAGGCTGTAGAACACTTATCGCCAGCCTCGCCTAAAGCTCACTGTTGAAAGCAAATTATTTTGAGGGCATTTTTAATGTAACAATTTTACAACCTGCTGAAATCTTTACGTCTTCTTTAGTACAGTGTCTTGAGACTGACAAATAGAGCTCAGCCATGGAAGAAGGCGCACACGGCGTTTACACCAGACAAGCAGCAAAAGCATTTCAAAGAGCAATGGCCTTGAGCTGCCTTCAATCTACACGTTCCTTCCTGGCAACTGGGAACTTTCTCCATTGTGATAGTGAGCATATTATAGAGACTGGTAATGGGAAATCATATTTGTACTGTGGTTGAACTGTGGCAGTTGCTATATTCTGGTAAATGTAATTTACATTTGTATTATGCTTTCAGTATATTTTATATCACTCTGCTAAATCAAAAATCCTATATAACATCTTCAAATGGGTAATTTTGACATTAAGCCTTATACCCTTCACCCATGGCATAGCCAAAAGAAGCTGCTCAGAGAGTATTGAACTCCAACGTGACTGTTTAATAATAAGACCATTTTGGTATTATGTTGTTCATAAATTTACATGGTTTTGAGTTTTGTCAGATAGTTTCTCATCAGAGAAACTTATTTAAGTAAACGCTAGCAGCAATGACAACTGGCAACTCTAATTACACTTGACAGAGTACAAGACAATCTTTTTTCTTCCTACCAGATGCTTCCACTGCTGTGTACTCCCTCATCTACTAATTCCTGCCCCCGGTAGAACTTATTAAGACACGCACCTGTCATTTGGTATATCACAAATATCTGGCAAGACATGTAGAGTGTAGCAATGTGCAGCAGAAGCGCCAATGTAAACAGCCTCCCTCTGTCACAGAAGACTACCTCCAGAAGTGAGGAACAACGTGGGATAGATGCTTGTCATGGATCTGTGATGGATCTGCAGCGGAGGCAGTCAGGGGTTTGCATCCAAAGAAAGTATCAGGGTACATCCCTGCCCACTCACTGTAGGGCTGATGTGTTCCTGTGATCCCCACACAGTCGTGTCTGTGCCTTCACCACTCGAGTGTTCTCGCAGACTCATGCTTGATTGAGTAGCAGAGGCAGACAGGATGATCTGATGACTGCTGTGGTATGAAACGACGAGGTAAACTGGCGTAATGCTTCTGTTCCAGAAAAATCACAGCATAACAATCTATCAGCATGCACAGATGTATTCTCCCATTTTTCTTCATCTATGTATGAATTTCTGTTTAATGTCACATTAGTTTGCCTTCAATATATAGAATGAACTGACCTAATTTTTGCTGCCAGGCACAAAGAAGGCAGAGCAATAAAGGTGTTCTGTGGGGGAATGAAACATATCATATTTCAAAGATCCTGGAACAACATTCCTGATGTGGAGCGAGACGATAAGAACATGAAATGGCCGTACACTGATAAGGAGGCTGGTAGTGAAACCCTGCCAAGTTGAAATGTCACGTCATTGGGAAAATGCCCAAGCAATGCCTCACCAGCTAATTGTGAAATATTTTCCACTTGTTCCAGCTGCTATCTACTACAAATGCTTACTAATGAATTCTGGGAAGCATTGAGATATGCAGATCTATAGATCAAATTTGCCCAGTTTTGTGTGAGTTTGTGTGAATACAAATCCACTGTGATTATCTGGGTAAGAGACACACGTGCTGGTGGAGTGGCAAAATTCCCTTACCATTATTACTTCTTCCTAACAAACCTACCCCAAACCATATTCAAAATGCAAAAATTTAAATTGGAGTTTAGAGCATTATGGGCTGCTGTTCGTTCTCCTTAATACAGAATGAGAATTTGGGAAGTCTAGTTGAGCTATTTTGTGCCTTCTTGGGAAGGAACATCAGTACATCCTCTTATTTATGTGCCGCGGATAAAATCAGGATGTTCCTAATTGTTGTGAGAATTAACCCAGTCCATGAGCTTGTTACAGAGAAACAATTGATCAATAAGAAAACAAAATTAAAACAACCTACTTATAAAGTTTGGGAGAAATCTTGGTAGTATAGAAGGGATATTTTTCATATCTTCCCATCTCAAGAGCCAAGAGCTTTTATGATTACTAGTCCAGATATTTTGAGCCAAGAATTAGCTGTAACATTTCTAAAAAAGGTTACATATGCTAGAAAATAATTCATACTTTAAGGGTCAGATATTTCAAAGTCTTCTAGATTAGAGAGACTGGAAATTTTTCCTTTCTATTGGCATAAAGGTTTCTATTTCTAGCCATATCCAATATAGTATATATGGAACATTAAAGCTCTGACATTTCTAGGCAAAGAAAATTTGTCACTGTTGTAGCACTGATTCTTACCTTTCTAATAGCTCACACAGGTGTCATTTTAGGAGAAACTCTGTGTCTGCAATAAAAAGGAGGAAATATTAGCTATATGGAGTTGTTCCTATTTGGGGACTGTTGAAGGAAGAGCTAGGTGATCAGGTTTGAGAAGCAGATAAAGTGGTTGAAGGTGTATGACAAATTCAAATATAAGGTATCCCTGTAAGTCAACTCCCCATCTCAAGCTGTGCTGGTATATATCATCTGTGAGATCTGTGTGTGAGCTCTGTTGATTGAGTACTGAGGGACTGGGAGAGGCAGCAAATACAAAACAGAGGCCAGTTGGTCTAGTGCAGTTGCATGGTAGGTCCAGCTTCCCTGTGTCCGTGTCCCTTCCCAGGAAAGGAGCCCGTGTCCCCAGGCCTCACTCCATGATACTGGACTCGTGGGGTTCAGAACCAGGTCGGGCCAGTACTTTGCCTGCCCCATCAGCACACCAGCCTCTGGGAACTCAGCAAAAAAGCCAGGCTGGAGTTCCACAAGACCCACGTTCTTCCTCCAGCCCCTTTGCTAATTGTTACTAATAGCCTCATCAGTCAGGAAGGGTTTGAAGAACCATTAACAGCTGTGCCAAAAGGGTCTCCCTGGGTCAGGACTGTGTGAGACTGTATGACACAATCTCTACCCCAAATCACACCCAAGAGAGCTCTGTTGCTGTGTTGATTATTTGTTTACCCTGCTACTACATGCTTCCGCTGGGGAGGGGGAGGCAGAAAATACATGTGGGCTTTCTTAGCATCGGCTGATGCAGATTCCCAGTGATAGTCAGGGTGAAGTGGGAGAAGTTATTTTTTTGTGCTAGCTTTTGAGTGCTAAATGCATACAGAATGCACCTAAGTTTTCAACTTTGGATAATTAAATTACTAAGTTGCTATGATATCAGGAAAGTAAACATGTAGAAAGTGAGTATATAATATTTAAACAGTCATTTCTCCAGACTTTTTGCACATATAAATACAGCCCAGCCCCCACAGCCTTTACTTTATCTACATGAACATACTGCTTTTGAAGATAATGTACTCCCTAGTTTGTTCTTCCACTGGTTTACATTTCCTATAGCTAATTTTTCAAACACGTAACAGCACTGTAGTGCTTAGGCAATTATTTCCAATGTCTGGGCATATTTATCAAGTGGAATCAAGTATTGATCATCTGTAGAGAAGGTCTCAGCATTCCTTCATATTTTCCAGCTGGCCAGCTGGAGGGGAAGTTCATTTTTCCCAGTGAATTGAAAGCTGGGTTTTTGTTCCTGTTTTTAGACAAAATTCATCAGGCTCTGTGGTTGCAGGTTTGTAACAAAACTCAGTCATACTGCCTGTTCTCACAACTGCTGCCATTGATTTATTTGGCTGTTCTATTTCAAATTTGGCACATCATGTATTTATCATGATTAGATCAAAAGAGTTAGTGTGAAAGGAGATAACTGCTTTGTATGACAAAAATTATTTTAAGATTCTAAAACTAAGTACTTAATACATTTTCTATTCATTTCCTTTTAACTGCATGTCAGCTTATTCAGTCAGAAGAAATTTCTATCACCTAAACATCTCTTGCCAAGAGAATCCTGCTACTTTCAGGGATGGAGATTTCCTTCCCAGCATGACTCACAGCCCCAGCTTCACACCAGTACTAACAACCGGGGCTGCCTCTGCTCTTCAGCCTTTGCTGCTGAGGTCCTTATTGCCAGAGGCTTTTAAAGAATTGTGAATTCTAAAGAGTGGTAACTTGTGTCACTCTAATACAGCAAATGTGTGTTACTACCTCTGATTTATAGATGAAAGGCACAAAACTGGAGGAAAATAGGAAATTTACCCAGTACCTTACTGGATAACCTGTGCGGAAGCCATAAGTCTGTTTCGTGGTCTCCTTACTCTTGTCTTAACCATAGATCCATCATTGCCGTGCATTTCAGGGATGCATTTGTACTATTACTGCTGCTGCTAATACCACTGTTTCAGCAGATGCCCTGTTTAACTGGTAGAGGAAAGCATTCTATTTCCAATTTTTCTCCTTCTGTCCTCTATCTTGCAATGCAAAGGACTTTTTAGGTGAAAAAACTATCTAAGAACAGGTGTAACAAACTCCTCAGGCCTTTCACAAGCACAGACCTGCGTTTCTGTAAAATGCATTCCATGCCATAATTCATCACCTATTTTCACTGAGAAACCTCCTGTGCAGCAGACTGTTTGCAGGAATGAAGCATAAAACGCATTAATGCAGAGAATTCATGGAAAACTGACATTTTTATACTGATTTCGTCACATTTGTTGTTTGTTTTGTGCATATGTAGTGCCATGTTAAGAGCTGGGGGAGTTCATAAGGAACCAGAAGCCACAAGAGGACAGCTCACAGCTGGGAAGTGTCTCTCAGCCACAGAGTGAGTGGTGAGCCAGGTCCTCAGCACCTCTTGGGCACTGGTCCTCGCGGCAGTGCAGGGGCTGTGCTGCCACCACTCAGCCTTGGCCAAGGTGCACAGAGGCCCCTTGCAGACAACTTACCACATTCACTCAACTACCTAATATTTAAGCAACAGAGTCATCCATTTTCACCAGTAAACATCTGGCTGTGTCTTCCTTCCCCAGCTGGAGGGGCAGGGTGTTGCACAGGAGCAGTGGTGAGTGCTGCTCCTGCAGCACAGCAGCAGCAAGGAGGGCAGCCGGATTGGTCACAGCCAGAGGGACTGCCTAAACCAGAAGCTAGAAATACACGGTGAGCCACTTCTTTATTCTCCATTCATTACCTCATCACGTGATGTGTCCGGTCCGCTTTTAAATCATTTCAGAGATGTGACTTCTAACACTTTTTCTAGGGAAGCTATTTCACAGTCGATTACACGTCCTTGTTAAAATTTTGGCTGGATAGTCAGCTCAAATCTCCGTTTGCTCACTTTCTTACCTTTATATGCAATTATGTCCCTGAGGAGTGCTCTAAACAATCTCCTAATGCCTCCTTGTTTGTATCTTTCAAGCACGTGTAAACACTTACACCAGTTTTGGACACCATGTGACGCATCTTAAAATCTTTAGCTCATAGGTGCTTTCTTCATGGATCATCCCCTCTAGCCCTTATGTTAGGCATTTTATCCTTTTTAAAGTTCTTTATAATTAGTCATCATATTCCTAGGAAGGCTGGTGCCCAGGCCTGCATGCAAGCTGTAATTTGTACAACAAAGATTTCATATTCATAACACTTCTAGGCTGCACATAGTTTTAAATTATGCTCAGTGTCCTACTTTCACCAGTAATTGTATCTCTTTTTTCCTAACCTTATACAGAAAGAGAAGTGAGCAGCTTTTCGGTTTAATTAGTTTGGTTTCTGACAGCCTAAATGCGCAGTGCTGTAAAGAACTGCAAGGTTAAAAGATTTTTCTGGGGTGTATAGAACTGCAAAGAAAAATACACACATTTTGCTTATAAAATAGAAGCAATGCTATAAGGAATACTAAAATATTTTCCTTCCTTTGTTTTCTTAAAGCACACAACCACTTTATTGTCATCCTCACTCCTAGAATAAACTACACATAAACATATTCCTAGTACCATCCAGATATTTTTCGTGACTACGCGACAGTCAGATGTGACAGACAAGATGCTCTCTGTTGGGACTCAGAACATTCGGTGTCACTGCATGGTAGGAGCTCTCTGCATAACAAAATGAGTAAGGTCTCCACAGAAGCTACTTGTAATGTTTTGGTAGAAAAATTCTTTCTGAAAATCAATAAATGCCACTTTTTATAGGGAAAAAAAATACATGCGTGAATTTATACTAATACCTGATTTCAGTTTCTTAATAGACCTATGTGAGAAACTGCATGAAAACTTTGGACATTGTGGTAATAATGAGCACACCAATACCCTATGGACTTCAGTATGGTTTAGAGCAGTCAGGATGAAAACAACGTGGGATGATTCTGTGTAATTTTTATTTAGAAAATAAATTCAGCTACCATGAATATGTAGAATATTACTACTTCTACTACTACTACTACTACAACTAATAATAATAATAATAATAATAATAATAATTTGGACTAAATTATGCAAAAATTCAGATTAGGACCTGAGTTCTAAAAAAATACAAGATCATTCTCATATACCTATCACAGGATCACCTGGACTCTCTAATTTTTCTCAAAAAAGAAGGAGAGCTGTTTTTTCCCTTCAGGTGAACAGTGTTTTTGAAGTGCTCTAAGCACAGCTGGTATCATATCCATCTTCTTGCCTCATTCAGTACAGTGAGATAAAAAACATGAACAAGCGTGTGAGGAAAAAATATAAGAAAACCAAAGATTATATCTTTTTATGAATAGCATGGTAGAATCCAACTTTTGAAAGACATCACTTTATTACCTTTTCCTACCGTACTTTCACTTGAGGATATTTCCACCTCTGACTTTTTCAGTAAAATTTTACTCTCCTCAATATTTATTTCCTGGCATCTGGTTTCCATCTAGCTGCTGATTGACGCTCCAAAATATAAAACTCTGCCTGCAAACTCCAGCTCACTTGGAGCTACTGATCTGTGTTAGTAATCTTCCCTCTTTCACCTGAGCTCATCTCCATTAGAATGCGCAGGGTCAGGGCACTGAGGAGGGCTGAAGTTTTCTTCAGCAGTCCCTTAGATGAGCCATGTGCTGCACAGTGGGAGCTGGAAGCAAGTTTCATTGTGGTCTGAGCTGCTTCTGTGAGAGAGTGAATGAGGACTGCAATTTCAGGAGATGGTCTGATTAAAGCACATAAGCTTTTCATCTATGTTTGAATCCTTGTTTTTAGATTACAGTGCACTAGGCTGCTCTGGAAAGTATCTGGACAACACAGACCCAAGTACCTCTAAGGTAGGAGATAAAGAGGAAAAGAAGATTTCCATTTTTTTATTATTTCAAATGGATAAAAATAACCTTTAATTTTTATTTTATTTTACTTTAATTTTTTTGAAAGGAGAGGGGAAAAATATTGACATGGGACCATAGCTCATAAGACAAAGAAGGGATTCACAGAGGCCATGTCTTCTAGATTTGTTACTAAACAAACTCAACGATAACTCTCCCAATTGCATGACTGTCCCACATGGGTCATATCTCCTTACAAGCTGCCAGAACCTGAACATGAGAAGACAAACACCTGAATGGGCCTCTTCTGGATGGGGTTTACCTGGAAGCCTTTTTCTGAGTGTTTGAGTACTTTTGAAGGCCAAAAGAAACTTATTAATGAGAATCATCCATATGTAGCAATCACAGACAGGAAACTGCAGACAACTCCTGATGTAGTGCTGGCAGCAACAGCAATGCAATCCCACCATTCTTCCTAAGTGATGTGGTGTAAGGCTGGATTCTGACAAGGTCTGGTGTTCCTCAGTACTTGGGCTGGCTAATTTGAACGGGATAAAAATTCAACCATTTATAGAGATCAAAGATATGGAAGTGTTTGTTCTTTATGTCATATTTGAGTGAATTTACTTTGGCAGAACTCCCTCTTCCTTGTGCTTTCTGTTAACTTTCCAGTTATTAAATCTGATGCAGGTGTTCACAGACAGTACATTTCAATACCAGTTTTGTTCTATATCAGGTCTTATATCGTACTCCACAGTATCAAACTGAAAGGCCTTCTCAGAGTGCATGAAGTAATCTGATGACTATCTGTCTGTCACACTTGCTGTGTTCATCTTTCTCCAGAGAAAGGTGCCTGCAGTGCAGCATGTGATGCTGCTGCACACACAACACATCCTTGCCGCTGATGGGCTGTGCTGTGGCTGGCAGTGACAACTGCGGGGCAGGGCCCAGGGAATGGGTGTCCTTTCCCCACCCATTGGGAGGAAGAGACCCTCTGTCAGCACCTCAGCTCTTCATTTCCACTGAATCTTAGGTATTAGCTAACAGCTGACCAGCTGACAGCAACATTTTCATAAACGGATTTACACACTGGATGGATCAGAAAGAGCATTGTGGTCATCAGTGAACAAATGCTTCAAGATAGTGCATCAATTGTGACTCAAAACTGCCTAAAATGAACATTGAAAATGCCCAAATACTTAGAATAGAAAGAAATGTCCTCCTCTGAAAAGTCTGTGAGTGTTTGACTGCTTGCATTTTGTGCAAGGTTGGAATTAAAGAAACACGAATATTGTCTTAAGTTGGGAAAAAGGTGAACATACAGGTGAAAACTAAGATGAAACTGCTCTACTGTGAAGATTTTGTATAATACGTAATTTTTATTCTTTCCAATACTGCTTACTTCCTAATCTTTACCATATTAAAATTAGCAGTGGAGAAAAGGCTCATAATCCTCTGAGATGGACACAGAAAATCATAACCATTATTTCAGAAAATTAATAAGCCTGTAATTCATCATAACTTCTCAACTCTAAATCAAGTTAAGAAGACTCTATACTCTCAGTCCTTCCCCCCCACTTCTTTTTTTTTCTCTTCTTTGTTTTCATTAAAGTCACTTCTATTTCCCTTTAAAAACTTCAGGTTGTGTTTAGCAAAGAGGATGCTTTGTTTATAGGGCTCCTCATGTAACCTGGAACCACCAGGAGACCTCCTGTAATTAGCTCTGGTAGTGTGACTGTGCATTTTAATTTGAATACTTGACTGATCTTCCTCCACTTCTAAGACATGGCCTTCATACACACTTATTGCAGATATAGAGACCAAAAAAAAGAAATTAAAAAATTTCCTAACTGTTTTCTCTTTACCTTTTTTTATTTTTTTGGATTCAAACTGGCTACCAGGCTTCTAAGAATCCTTGAAATATTCTATATATGAGTTCCAGTGTTTAACACTGCCATGAGGCCAAGGAAGGAATACACCAGGGAGCAAGGGAGCCAAAACTGGCTCTTTGTGCCAGTTTTCCTGGTATAGATCAGTTTTCCATATTCTGTGGAGGAACCATGCTGGTGACAGCCATTAACACACGCACACAGAAACACTGGTGGTGTTGCTGCTTGGCAGGTGTGCAGTTACCCATCCGCAAGCACAGCACTGATAACCCTGAGACTGGTGTGCCTCCCACCACAGTCCATGGGAGTCTGGAGCTGCCAGCAAGGAGCAAGGTCCAGATCTCATCAAATGCACCATGTATTTCAGACATACACAGCATGCAAAGTTGCTGAGAGAAATCAGCATCAGTGGGTGTGAAATGCCATATATTTTAATGTAAATTTACTCTTTCACTGAGTTTGAGGCAGTGATCAAGAAAGTTGGGATAGAACTAGATTGCGAGTAACCTTTCTTCTCTCAGCACCTAACATGAAGCTATCACACGTTTAAACAGCTCCTCCTTCTGGAACTGCAGTTGCCTGGGGAGATAGGTGAAAAAATGCTCAACAGATAATGCTGTCAACACTGGCGAGCAGAGCTGCCCCGAGCAAAGAGCAAAGTGCTGGAGTCAATGGTCCCTGTTGAAGTCATGGGCTGGGATAAAGCCTGGATAGTCCAAGCTGTGCTTTACTGGTAGCTTAACATCTTTTAAAAGGAACTTCTTTGGGCTGCAGAAAGGTAGCTGCTGTGGTTAAAGCATGGTCAGACCCTGCAGAAGAGGTGGTGGTGTCCCCCATGCAGTGAGAGCCAGACTGGGTACACACCGAGTACCCGGAGCGTGGAGCAGCCCATGTCTCTGACACCCAGCGCGGCCGGTGCTGCGGTGCAGCACAGCAGAATACTTCACAAGGCTTTGCCAAGCACCCTCCTCTGAATCCACCAGCCTGTGTGGAGCCCATGTTTGGCCTTAAGAATGTGACAGCCACTTGATGTCGGAGGACAGGCAAGGAAGCCACTGTGGGTTTGGCCATCCTCTGAGAAGCCAGACCTCTACATACGAGGTGTAAAATCTTCCTTACTTGGCCAGCTGCTGACTTGCTTACAGAGCATCACAGGAGTGTGGACCAGGTGTAAGGTAGTAGCTAGTGGTGCCTAGCCCAGCAGCCTTTGGGCTCTCTTCAGTACAGAGTACAGAGTCACTCCCTGCTCTTGTAGAGCTCTTGTTCTCATGCCTTTCTTCTCTGCTAAACCCTGGCGTGCCCTGTGCCCCCACGTGCTTGGCAGCAGCGTGCGTGACTCTTGCTGTGCTCTGCCCTGCAGGGGAACTACTGTGATTTAGAAAACTGTGATTCCTGTGCTGAGTCTGACATGTGGCAAAGCAATAAAGTACTTCTCATTATTGAAATCTGTGGGATTGTCTCACAGGTCCAGCCCACTACCTGACTTATGTCTTTAAGTGCATGCAGACACAAACACCAGGAAAATAGCTTTCAGCTCAGCCTGGATCCTCTCCCCAGGAATGTGATAATCCTGATTAGCTGATACTGTGGACAGACTTCACTTACTTGTCAAACAAGCTCTGCTGCTTAGTGAAATGAACAATTCCACTTCCAACCTCAAAAGGGACTTTAACTTCCTGTTTCTTTAAATTAAGCCTGCACTGCCTCAAACTTTTACTGAAGTGTCAGCAGGTATATTCCAAAAATTACATCTGTAGAAATGACTGCCTTCCCCTCCTGCTATTCTCTGTTCATCCATGTAGAATCTAATTCTAAAAAATAAAGTTATCTGCTAATAATGGTGACCTAATCTCTATTCTGAGATCTGACAATCTGCAGGGCTGGCTCTAACAGCCTGGCTCTAATAGCCGGGGTGAAGTGATTACCACTCAGTGATGTACCAAAACATAGGGCAGATCCACACTTTGCTCAGTTATTTCGCTCCACACTACTTATCATAAGCAAAGTTTTGTGCTGTGGTACTGTTCAGTTGTGTAGCAAAAAATCCTATATTTTTTTCATAGCTCTGTGAAAGTTAAGTTGCATAATGCGCTGCATATCTCAAACCTGTCTTTATTTGAAGGCTCATGTCCGCTTTCCAATTGCTCTTATGTTTGCAACACCTTACTAATAATTACAGCGAACATCAGCTTTGGATGCAACCAAGCCTCACACAGCCACGCTCACACCACCCCTCCAGCAGGAGGGGGAGAGAATGGGAAGAGTTATAATGAGAAAACTTGTGGATTGGGATAAAGACAGTTTAATGGGACAGAAAAAGAAAAAAATTTCTAAAATAATTCAAATATACAAAACAAGTGATGCTTAAGGCAATTGCTCATCACTTGCCGACTGATGCCCAGCCAGTTCCTCAGCAGTGGCCCTCAGCCAGCTTCCTCCAGCTTTATATGCTGAGCGTGATGCCACATGGTATGGAACATCCCTTGGGTCAGTTGGGGTCAGCTGTCTCAGCTATGTCACTTCACAACTCCTTGTGCCCCTCCAGTCTTCTCACTGGCAGGGCATGAGAAGATGAAAAGTCCTTGACTTGTATAAACACTACTTAGTGAAAACTAAACCATCAGTGTGTTATCAATATTAATTTCACACTAAAACCAAAACAGCAATTAAAAAAAAAAAAAAACCAAAATGGCCCTGTACCAGCTACTAGGAAGAAAATGAACTCTATCCCAGCCAAAAGCAAGACAGCATCTTTCAGTAAGACCATTCAGCTTTGGAATGTATTTCATGTCAATTAAATGTCACTTCGGGTGGTTGCTGCAAGAGACATCACTCTGAACTCCCTCAGCACTGCTCTGCCTCTCTCTTCTCAGGGAGGCTTGCCATGCTGCTTTCCATGAGATTATGTTAGAAATCTCTCAGTAGAAACAAAAATTCCTCATCAGGTTTGTTAACCAAGGAGAAGAGGTGATGAGCACACAGATGTGGGAAGGTGTGGTGCATCCTTGCAACCTCCCAGCCCAGGATGTGCCTGGTGCTGGCTCTCCTGCCTTCCCAAGTTGCTGTGTCGGCACTCAGAACCATCTGCTGGCAGGGTCCCCTGAGCACCAGGACCATGGTTACCTCCTGGAGGGGCTGCAGTGGCAAAACCCTTTTCTGAAAACAGCATCGAGCTGCTCTGTGCTGCACAGGCTCCACTGCTGGAACAGGGATGAGAAAATCATTTTTCAAGAGGTCAAATTTCCTTAGCAGTTTTGGGTTTTTTTCTTTTCCATCAAATAAAAATTACATCTCCACTCAAAATGAAAACCCAGTGAACATATTTTTCTTGAATAAGTATAAATCTAGGTGTGATTTTGTGTGCTTAGAGATTTCTGTACGGAAGTATTCTCCAGCTGTATGCACATTTTGGGTTATAAGCTTATTTCATTTCTATTAAATTCTGCAATTATTTAGCAAGACAATCCAAAAACTTTTGGGAATTATGTCTATTTATATGTTTCTACTATTCATAAAATAATGATATATGATGGATTTTACAAAGAGAAGATAATTTCAATAACTAAATTTTCTGATGAAGACTATCCTACATTACTCCTGCATTACACCTTAAAACAGCTTTTAAGAGGGAAATTCATGATGATTTGAAAAGACTAAGATGTTGTATTGTAGGAAAGGTAAATTGATCTCTCTTTCAATTTGCTTAATGCTATGAAACTCTATATCTCTCCTCGTTCCTGCTTTTCAATATATCAGGCAGTAAGAAAAGTGGGAAATAAATGTGTGCTGTTTAAGAAGTGATGACTTTGCTGAGGCTCCGATTCTCCCTGGAAGCTCAATGTGTAAAGCTGAGGTCGGTGGCTCAAGGATGGTCTTGGCACCCAGTCCATCAACCTGCCAGCAACAGACTGTGCTTGACACCAGCACTGGCACCACCTGAGCTCGAAGGCAGGAGGCAGAGCTGGACCACGAGCAGGTAAAGCCAAGAGGGATCTCTGGAGCAAAACCTGCTGCTGGAGAACTGCAGTACAGACTGCAGGACCAGCTGAGGCTGAGAACACAAGAAGTCTGCAAGTAAGTTGTCTGCCTGGCCACTCATCATCTCACAAAATACAGCAGATCCAGATTGGAGGTATGAGGTCCTTTGGATACACAGTGAAAACCCCATCAGTACTGCAGCTGTAATCAGCAGAACAAATTTACCGATGACATTTTATAGTGAAGTGCAGAAAATAAAAAAACTGTTTTCCCCCAAAGATATTGCAATCTCCATTTAGTAGATATGGAATGTAGCTTGGATAAAATATATCAGAGGGCTGAACTGCTTGGTGAAATTGAATATGCACAGTTTTAAAGAAAAGTATATTCAGATTTTTATGGGGGTGATATCTATCTGTATGTGAAAAAATAGTACAGTAGCAAAATACAGTAATCCGAATGGATCCCACTTTTCTATATGTGAGATTGTATCTAAGATTACTTGAAAAATCCATAAAAATTGCTTGGGTGTTGTGCTTTCATTAAATGCAGAACTTTTTCTTCACTGGTTTGTGTTCATGATATCCTGGATAAGAAAGATAATGTTGTTTTTGTTGATATGTGTAATTCAAAATTTTAAATTCAAACCCTACATACAAACCCATCTTCTTAAATAGATGTTTTAACCAAAATCAAGCAACAAAGGGATCATTTCCTGTGACTGAACATATTAAAGTTATATCCATAGAAGCCTATGTAGGACCAACATTATTATCCTCCCGGAGATTAAGTACTATGTTGTGCTCATCCTTCTGCCACAGAATCACAAAGAGGTTGAGGTTGGAAGAGACCTTCTGATCAAGCTCAAGCAGAGTCACCCAGAGTTGGTTGTCCAGGCACACGGCCAGAGGGCTTTTGAATATGCCCGAGAATGGAGACTCCATAACCTCCCTGGGCAGCCTGTGCCAGTGCTTGGTCATTTGTGCAGTGAAAAGGTGTTTCCCAATGTTCAGAGGGAACCTCCCAAGTTTCGGTTTGTGCCCGTTTCATCTGGTGCTGTCACTGGCATAGCTGAGAAGAGCCTGGCTCTGTCCTCTCTGCACCTTCAGATATTTATTTACATGGATGAGATCCCCCTGCAACTTCTTTTCTCCATGCTGAACAGTTACGACTCTCATCCTTTCCTCATAGCTGAGATGCTCCAGCCCTTCATCATCTCCATGCTCTCAGCTGGACTCTCCTGTGTGTCCATGTCTCTCTTTTACTGGGGGGACCAGAACCAGACATAGGACTCCAGATATAGCCTCGATGGTGCTGAATAAAGCAGAAGAATTCCGTCCTTCAGTCTGCTGGCAATACTTTGCCAAATGCAGCCCAGGATACCATCAGCCTTCTTTGCACTGAGGGCATATTGCTGACTAATGTTGAGCTTGGTGTTCACCAAGACCCACAGGTCCTTTTCTGCCAAACTGCTTTCTGGCTGGATGGTCCCAGCATGTACTGGTGGCTGGGGTTGTTCCTCCTCAGGTCCAGAACTTTTAACCTTCTTGTGGAGCTTCATGTGCTTCACACCAGCCCATTTTTCCAGCCTGTTGAGGCCTCTCTGGGTGGCAGTACATCCCTCTGGCATATCAGCCACCTCTCTCAGTTTTGTGTTGTCAGCAAACTTGTTGAGGGTACATTTTGTCCCATCATCCAAGTCATTAATGAAATTGTGGACAGGATGCACTACTGCTCGTGAGGTACACCACAAGTGACTGACCTCCAGCTTCACTTCATGTCACTGACCACTACTCCCTGGGGATTTCCATGTAGCTGGTTTTCAACCCACCTCACTGTCTGCTCATCCAGCCCATAGCTCACCAGGTAGCCTTCTTTAGGACAGTCTTGCAGCAGTGTTCAGTGACTCCCCAAAGTCCAGACAGACATAATCGCTGTTATCCCATCACCTACCAGGACAAACATTTCATCACAGTTTATCGAATTGGCCAAGCATGATTTCCCCTTGAAGAATCCATGCTGACTGCTCCTGGTGTCACTGGAGGTGTTTGTCTCACTTTTCTCATGTGGGACTATGAATCTGGCAATTTCATCTTTGCATGTATTCTCATTTGCAACAGTACATAGCACAGACATGAAATTTTCTACAAGTCTTGTACTACTGGTGATATTGCATATTTCTTCTCATTTTCTTTATGTGGTCTTCATTTGTGGTGGCCTTTTCAGTTCCTAATCATCATTTCTTGTACCTGTTTTATGTACCCAGCTCCTTCAGAAAGAACACTGTTTATATTCAGCATATTTAAGGCACTGCAGCAATGTATGTTGCAGTAAAGACTAATCCAATTAATGAAATGGATCTTAGGTTGAATTACAACTGCCCAAGTATTCATGAATTTGTAGTACTGGTACACCACAGGATGGGAACAGGTCTCCTCTCAAACTACCTGCTTATGGGGCTGGCATTTACAGCCAATGACAACTGCAGTTAATAAACCCATAACCAACACCTGTGGTCTTAAATTTCCCTACTGTTTTCCATGTAGCTTGTGCATTTCTGTATTTCGCTTTCATTGTTCCCTGCCTGCTCTTTTTTCCAGACTGAATCTAATTTTATTGCCTCCTTATACCTCTAAAATCTGCAGGTCTCTTTTTATTATTTTGCCGTCTATCCTGGGTTTTGCAATACTTTACAATTTAGTATGATCTGTAAATTTAATTACTGTCATGTTTGCCAAAGACCATAAAGAACCAAGTCAATTGTACAGCCAAAAAATAAAAAAGGAAGCCTTTATTATGCTATAAATGCTCTGCTAAAAATCCCACTCAAAAAAAAGTACTATACATTTCTTGGACTTCATAGATGTAATTGCAAAGGGATCTAGATGATTTGCCTACATCATTTGTGTAATTTTTTAAAAAATAAAATGTATTATTAGCAAAAGTAAATATTAAAGAGATTAAAAATGGGACTTAATTCCTTTCTGTGCAGCTAAAATGTACTGGACAGGGTAAGACAAGCATTTATACTCCATGCTCTACTATGACATATAAATTAAACATACCACAGCGTTACTGGAGCAGAATTGCTTCAAATTGGTTCACACATTAAGGGCAAATGCAGGACACCAATTAATAACTGATTTTATTTAATGTCTATTTTCTTTTTTCTTTTTTTCTTTTTTAGTATTTCCAACATGTGTTTTGTGTATAGTACAATTGTGTAATGCTTCAGTCCAATCTGACAGCATTTGAGCAATGTCTATAATTCTCTGTCATTATTATCTCTGAGCTATTATGAAACTGGTAGGAATTAGGGCAGAGTAACCTTCATCATTCGACCAGGAACAACAGCAATTACAATTTGGTCTCTGACTGAGGCTAGAATAGATAAATTGAGCTAGATAATGATTACAATCTTTCAAATTCATCATTAGCTCTAACTGCATTTCTAATGCAGAAGATCAGACTATTGGGCCTGACCATGATAGCTGCTCCCAGCTTATGCTACAGCAACATTACTAAACTCACTCCTTTTAATCAGACCTCTTGTTCTTAAAGAGCACAACCTGAGATACACTAATAGGTATTAATTTAACAAAGCAATTCAAGACTGAAAACCCATTTTCAATGTTCAGTCTGGGTACCTGATATTCAGGCAGGGCCGTTCTCCGTTGGCAGAGAAAAGAAAATTCTTTTCAAGTAAAACATATGCAAAAAGTCCTTTGGTTAATGAGAGTACATAAACTGAGATCAGCATTTTAACAAGTTATGAATGGGCCTGAGCCCCACTAACATCCATGTCTTGCCCATAAATTCAGAGTGCATATGAATTTTTCCATGGAAAAGTTGATTTTATACCCTTGGTTTAACTATAATTAGGATTTATTTCCTCAACTCATTTTGCCTGTAACTCTGTTACTGGTGTCTTATTGACAGAGAGATGCAAAGTCACAAATGCAGAAGAAGACCAGCCAAGTGCTATGGGCTGAGTGAGGTCAGGGCCCTGGCCAGCCATCTTGGAAGCCTGAGCCCCTGTAGCTGCTCATGTCAATGTCTATCTGTCCTGCAAGGACTTTTGGACAGGATGTAAGGAAAACTGCTCTCATATTGCCTAGTGCGTAAAATGTAAGACTTTATTGCCTTCTGTTGCCCAAACATAGGTACTCAGTGCCATGTAAAAAACTCAAGGGTTTGGGGGTCATTTGTACAGAGTCCATGGGGGTGACAGAAGATCCCCTTTCCCTCACAGATTTGTGCTGATCTGTGGAGGCAGAGAGATGGTCTAATGCGGACACCCAAAGGCACCATGAAGGGGGTTTGATAGCTGCGTGTAGAGCTTTCAGAGTGCTCTGGACATCACAGTGGCTGCAAAGATTCAGAGCACTCAGGCACATCACTTTTACACATTTGGTAAATGTTTTTATCCTATTTTTTAGAAAGACACAGATGTCACAGACATAGAATTAGCAAATTGTCCTGATCGATGCAAGCGCCTACTATCAGCTTAAAAACCACTAGGTGTTAATTATCAGACAGCACAAACACATCACTCAGGCGGCTCCTCGGCAGAAGCTCCTGCGCTCCCCTCAGCTCCCAGCCCACGCTCGCTCCCTCCCTCCCTCCCTCAATCTTACCTCTCAGTCAGTAACAATTGCTTTTGTGAGACTTTTATCATTTCACAGTTTCAAGTTTCGCACTTGAAGCTCTGCCCTTCAAACTCTCAAAGGAAGTGATGGCTAAATTCTGCTCTCACCCACCTGGGGACTGTGTAAATGGCGCTTCTCACTCCAAAAGCATTTGGGGAGATTTCTGCTGGACTTTGACTTGTGTATGTTTATTAGCCTCCCGTGGAAGGCAGTACAGATGCTGAGGACTGGGTAATGAGAGATTACCTGGGATGTGTGAGAGGGAAACAGTATAGAAAACTACAGCACAGTGGCCTCCAGGAAAGGAGATATTTTGCAGGAAATATAAAGTGAAATGGTAGAGATGAAAGAGAAGGGGAGACACAGCAAAACCCATAAAGACGCACTGACATAATTCTCATACACTGTCTTTCTGGAAGGCATTCAGATGCCATGGTAATAGGCGTGATGATCAAGGTAGGTCACAGAAAGCTGTAAACTAAACCCAGTCTTTCTGCTGGTGCAATCTGCTCTGGAGGCTGCTGGAGGGCCCTGGTGCCCTCAGAGGCTTGAAGAGAACCCAGGGACAGGTGATGGCCAGAGGCTGGATGAGACCTGGCACTTGTTTCTGTCCTTCATAAACAGGCACAAGGCATGAGAGAGACAACAGAAAATTTGGTGTGTTACAGAACGGTCTGTTGAAAATGTGGCAGATGTCACTCAAATGTCTCCTCTCTGCTCAGAGACCCTCCTGCTGTGGTCAGCGGTTGTGTTGAACCACTGCCACACATGAGGGGGTCACAGGCAAAGTTCAGCATAAGCTGAGTTCAATGTGTTTTCAGAAATGGGCATCTAGGTGCAGTATCAGCAGAACCACAGAAATCTTCTGTGGCTTGCTAAGGTCTTCAACTCTGACATGTAGAAGTTAGACCAGATCCTGAAAGCCTCAGCCCTCTCTGCCACCCATTGAGAAAAAAAATAGAATATTATTTACACATTGAGAGAGCTGACTTGTTTGGTTTTGTAGATAACAATATCTTAGCTATTCCAAATCAAAGTAGTAATTAGACAGCTGGACCAGATCAGTGTTGGAGTACAAGCACCTGTTTATATGTTTTTAGCTGTTTTCCACTGGAATTATTAACAAATATGTTGCATAAACATCTTTACAGGCATTTCAAGATTACCACCATTTTCTTTCTCCCTTCTGAAGAAAATACTGTACTCTAGAGCTTCCTAGAGAAATAGAGTGGGTGCCAGAGCAATGATAGCACTTAAGAATTCCCACCCTTTTATTTTTTCGTGTAATCACTTTTCGCACCTGAAGGAAACATAACATGAAGAGGATACAGAGGCAGCAGATAATGGAACAAGAGCTTTATTCAAATGGATGAAGGCAGTTTATTCATTTCTAAAAGAGAGAGGATGCCAAAAGTCTGCTGTAAATCAGAATGTCAAAATTGCTCAGAGCTCGGTCTACCTTCACAGCAGCAGCAAGCTTTATATACAGCTTTCTGACACTTACAATGCCATTCACAAGTATTTCTAAGCAAAGGGTGCAGTCAGCTATTATTCTGTTTATTCCAGAAGTGCTCAGGGGCTGGCTGAAAGCAGAGCCCTGTTGTGCCAGGCTTTGTACAAACAAAGCCATGGAGAGAGCCGCTGCCGCACTGACTTTGCTTGACTATTGTTTTGCTGAAGTACAATTTAAAATGTGATGCAATTCTCCTGGCTATTAACAAGAGGAGAAAATATTGTGTCTTGATTTGTGTCAGTTTGTTAGAGGGGTAGGGCAAGGAAATAAAAAAGAACCTACATATATTTACATATTGAGGACAAATGTTTAGTTAAAACCAATAACTGATGTGAGACTCTCAATTCATTTGGGGCTGGAAGCATTTATTTGGAGAGCTCCAGTTGGAGAGCTGGTGGGGGTGCTGGAGAGGCGTTGTTTAAACCCAGCTGGAAATCACACCCCATGCAGCCACTCCCCTCTGCCCACCTCTCCGGTGACAGGGAGAAAAAAGGCAGAGATTCCAAGCTGAGATAAGAACAATTTACTGGAAACAGCAATAAGATAAGAAAACAAACAGTAACAGCAACAATACTAATAACAAACAGTGTATAAAAGATGGTGATTACATGTAAAATGCTCATAGAGCCTGACCTGACCCACTGCCATGTGGCCAACAGGACACGGGGCCCCTGGTGCCTCCCTGCAAAGGTTTTTCTTCCCAACCCCATACCTCTCCTATGAGGGAAGGCTGAGAGAATTGGGTTTGTTCAGCCTGGAAAAAAGAAGGCTTTGGGGTGACCTAATTGTGGCCTTCCAGTATCTGAAGGGGGCCAGCAAGAAAGATGGAGAGAGAAATTTTACAAGAGCATGTAGCGACAGGATAAGGGGAAATGGCTTAAAACTGAAAGAGGGTAGTTTTAGGTTAGCAATTAGGAAAAAATAGTGACAGTGATGAGGTACTGGAACAGGTTGCCCTGAGAAACTGTGGCTTCCCCATCCCTGGAAGTGTTCAAGGCTAGGCTGGATAGAGCTCCGAGAAATCTGGTCTAGTGGAAGGTGTCCCTGCCCATGGCAGTGGGGTTGGAACAAGATGATCTTTAAGGTCCCTTCCAACCCAAACCATTCTATGATTCTATGATCTACCTCACACTATTTTTAGACCAAATTATTTTGCATCAGTGGCAAAGGAGACAGGATAAATGCACATGGGCAGACCAACCTTTCCAAGATTCACATTATAGGCATTCTTGCACTGACAGCCACTCAGCACTGGGAGACCTGAGCTCAGAGCAGACCCTCCTGTGCCATCAACAAGCTCCTTTCTCAAAGGAAACCAGGATCCCACAGCTGACAAACTCTGCTGCCAGCATGGGGCTGGCAGAGGCCATCAGGAGCTCAGCTGAACACTGTCCTGACCTCAGAGACACATTTTGAGGAGGAATCCTTCTCAAAGTTTTACTGTTTTATTGAGGCAGAAGTTGCAGGGACACAGATGCTGTGAAGGATGGTATTTTCCACATTGCTTTTTATTCCACTGTTTATATGTAAAGATGTCCCCCGCTCTCTGATTACATAGCATTTAAAATAAGAACGCATTTCATAACTGAATGTAAAACTTGGGCTGGGGAAGGCATCCAAATGGTCTTTTTGTTGTGCAGTTTCAGGCATAAGTGGGTGAGGGAGGTTCCAGTGTCTCTCTACCTGAATGTTGCATTTCTTTAATTTGCTGGAGAAAGGAACCAAACCTCTACCCTTCAAATATCTTTTCCATTTTTAAAGTAATTTTTTTGCCTGTTTTCTTTAACTCACCGTAGCCCATCATTTTTCGTATTTGCCTTTCTGTTCACATTGAGGGGTGCCTGGCCCTAACTCTGCACATAACCCTAACCCTATGCCAGAAGGCACAGAGAAGCTGCAGCTGCAAGCGTCAGCCCTGAGGACATGGATGTGATGATCACACCAGATGTGAAATCTGGTTACTGGCTGTGAACTTTTCTCTTGGGAAATGTGCTAAGTATCCCTTCCTAGGCAATGTGGTGTGTCTAGGTTTCGTGACAGGTCATCTCAGCATCAGGGACTTTGCTTTGCTTTTTGCAAAACTGTTAGGACAGACTGACAGTGCTATATCGTATGCGTGGAAAACAGACCTTAAAACTACCTGATAGTTAATAGGCATCTAAACATATTTGGCAGAAGCACTCAAATGTTTGTCAAACTGTAGGAAGAGAAACCGAAATAGTCTAATCATCTGGGGACACAGGTATTTACAGGGCTGTGGGACAGTGAATAGCCATCATTTCTAAATAGCTGGAGCCACTTCCCAGTGGGATCATCTGGCTAAAGCAATGCAAGGGACTAATTCTGGTGCCAATGCCAGGAAAAGAAGTTTCTCTTAGTCTGAACGGCAGGGCACCAGAGTGAATGGTGTCTCTGTGCTGGCTCAGCCATAGCTGTTCCAAGCCATGGAGAAGTCACTACTCTTCTCTGTGCCATAAGCAAGAACAAGGCTTGAGATGACTGGATATTGGCCAGGACACTCCAGAAGAGGCAATTTTTAGGATGACAAAACTCATTCAAATTATCACTTTTCATTACTTCTTAAAATACCTGCCAAGGACATGATATTGTGATACAGCTTCTTAAAATCTCCATCATGCAATTTCTGGCATAACGGTGACCCTGGCAAGTTTCTCAGACAGGAGGATTTTGTTCAATATCTCTCTGCTGTGTATCAGTTTGTCATGAAACGTTGAGCATGTGTTGTTTAATGTCAGGCAGAAGCACAGCTTGGCTACTGCTTATGCTCCTTCATCATTTCCCTTCTCATCAGAGCCTGCTCATTTTCTGAGCAAGTGTTCATTTCATTTGTGTGCTTGCAGTAAGCACCAAGAAAAAGCTACCCATTCTAACAGAACCTCTCGGGAAAAACCAACAAAATTGTAATTTTATGACTGATGAATTTAAAAATACCCCAGGAGATGTTGCTGGCAACGTCAAAAGCAAAACTGTGATGAATGATGACTTTCTGTTTACCTGCCTTTGCAAAGCATGTTGGAATACATCCTCTAGTAGAAGTATCATCTCCTTTGGGATTATGGAGGAGACGTGCTAAACACTCACTTCAGATACTTCAGATTTAATAGAGATGGAAGCTTTTCCCAAGTAGTGGGTCTCTTTTATATACATATATATATAGTACTTGTCTGCAGCCACCAGAAGCAATGACTTCTGTACTTGTGGTTTCTGTATGGTTTAATTCCTTCAGAATAAGAGAAAGTGAAAATGTTTGGACTTTGCAAGGTCCAGGAATACAGGCATCTGTGACACTGGTGAAAGTTGAGTCCTAAATATAACCCTCTCAGAACTAGAGAAGGATAATCATGACAACCAAAGATTTTTGTTTTCTAATAACAAATGGCAGCTGGATTAAGACATCGGGTCACCCATGCCCAGAGCACTTACTCAAGTCTTTCATTTTCTAAGGTTCAACTGGCAGCAAGGTCCTCTCTTTGAATTATTTTGATGACTTTGGTATTAATCCTTGTGTCACGCAGTAAATATTCTTTTTGAAAATGCAGTTCAAATTATTCATCCACCAAAAAATATTCAAACCACAGTTCTGAGAGTCTGCAAATATTTGAAGAGACTTGGAGTAATTTGACAAATTATCTTCCAAAAACATCTGTGCTTAAATTCCCCGCTAAGGTAACACATACTGCTTCCTATCAACAACTTCTGCAAATTGCTTTCTTGCACTAAGAAACCAAACCCACAGACATGCCAATTATTCTAAATCCAGAAGACATAGTGAAAACACATTCTGCAAAATGACAACTAGGTAGTAGAACTTTATTTATAATTGTGAAATAAATATCAGTTAATCAACACCAGGAGCACCAATTTCTATCCTCCATTTAGGTGAAATTTCAGCTGCCTAACTCATTATCAGCTTGCAGCAATGCCTGCTAATCAGTTGCAGTCACATTAGACAAAATACAACTCATCTGATATGGCAGTAATTAAATCATACTCCAGGGAAAAGATAACGGTGAATTATAAGATATCTTGAGAAATGATAATAATTACTCCATAGGGGTTCTATTCTTCTAGGGCTTAAATACCTCTAAGACTTTGTAGAAAATACTTAATTTGAAAAAAAAGCTGGTAAAGATAAAAGTAAACAAAAACTAAAAGCTGTTAATCTTATCGATCACATTTCTGGCACTATTGCAGCTCTTTTGCTTTAACTTTATCCCCAAAGTGCCTTAGCTTTTCTCTGGAAGCCACTAGATTATTCACCAAAACTGAGGCGAACGCATGACTCTAATTGATTGTGGCTTGGTAGCTCTTGTGTTGATGAGAAGGTTGGCCAAGGCCAAGAACATTGAGCCAAAGGGAGAGGCTCCACCCAGGAGTGGAGTCAGGAGCCCAGTATCTAGAAAAGGCATCTAAAGTACAGAGAGCAAAAAAGAGCTAGGAAAATCCAGAGTTTGGGAGAAGGAAGCAGAGGTCAAATCTAACATTTCCTAATAAAAGTTATGTTACTGTAATCTGCAAAAAGAATGAAACTCGTCTTGAGTCCCAGCTCTGTTGAACAGCACTGGATAACTAAGTTCTGTACCTGCACTCAGGATGTCAGTAAGAGTTATGTGTCTCCTCCTGCTCTGTTAGAGTCAGTTGTTTGGGGGTTTTATTTCCTCTTGGTTTCTTTCAAAGCAGCACTAAATACTTAAAGAAATCTGAAAATTAGATAAGACATTCATGGAATTTTTGCAATGCTCTAATAAAAAGCAAATTCACTTGATTCATATTAGTATTTGGTATTTTACAGAATGTGTAAAATGAATGTGAAAGAAAAAAAGGATGCGTCTTCTGTCAGCGCTTATTGGAATGAATTTGAGAAGTTCAGATCTTACCATGCCTCATTTGGTCTTTTTCATAGAATTTTTTTCTGGTAAACAAATCAGACTTGACTGTTTCTAAGACCTAGAGCCCTGAACATATTTCCCACCTTTTCTTTCTCTGGTACAATGGGCAATTTGTAACAAGTACCACACAACTCTGGGACAAGCACTTTGTGACCATGGTGATTCACTACCACTAAGTCTGTCAGTTTAGTTTAAAATCACCTCAATTAGCATTTCAATGTGAGATGATTCCTCTTCGTGGTAAAGTCTGATGCAAATATCCATGTTGCTCTTCTGCTGTGTCATCAGTTACCCTGAATGAATGTCCTTTCACACTTCGATTATCCATCAGACCCTCTAATTCTCTGGTTGTTCAAAGGTAAAAAAGGGTCAAAGCAAGTTAGCACAGATAGTCCAAAAATATGTAAGAACTGTTTCTCCAATTGTTTGCTTTCCAGCTTTATGAAGCAATGTGTTTCTGTGGGACTCTTCTCACGTAATTTAAGTGCATTTAAGTGCATTTTCAACCTATAAAGAGCCGTTAGAACTCAAAACTATACTATCTCCTTATGAAGAATTGAACTTTCCTAACCCTCTTCTATGACAAATACAAATAGAGAGAAACTTAAAATGAAAGAAAATATAGTAGAGTTCAAACAGGGTTGAATATGGGATATCAAATTAATAAAAATTTCATGCCATGACTTTTTTTTAAGAATATGAAAGAAATACAGCACACCTTCTTCTGAGGCTCTCCTCAGGAGCCGAACGCTTTGCAAATCACATTCCTCTGACGATAGAGCAGCATTTCACATTGCCAGCAGCTAGGCTGGATCTGGCTTATTAATACAGCATGACAATAGGTAAGTTCTAAAACAAGCACACCATTGCGTAGGGGTAACTGTGTGATTTATCAGCGCCTACAGTGTCGGTGGGATAGCACCGACCATGCCATAACACTGCATCGTTAGCCAAATAATGGACACCCAACAGGTCCAGGTAGATGAGAAACAGACATGGGGCAAAGTGGGGACAGCACCTGTCCCAGCCGTGTCAGCCAAATGCTGTGCTGCTTCCAGTGTCAGCGTTTTGGTGCTGACTGCAGATCCATGTGCATTAGTGGCGCCAGCACTGGACTGCTTCTTAATTCTACAGCTCCACCAGGCAGTCTGATAACCCCGAGGAGAGACACATGTGTAACACTGCGGGAATACAGAGCCGTGTGTACACTTATGCTGGGTGCTGTGGGCTCTCCACGCATGTACTTCTCTCAAAGGGCCTCCCACTGGCATCTAAAAAAAGATACATTGTTTTTTTTTTAAATTAATGGTGCTGATCTCTGGGGTGATGCATGGTTCCAAACTGCTATAACTGTGCTAGATGGCAGGCCATCGAAACACATTTGCACTCGAAGAGATGGTTTTTGCTTGGCCCACACAGAGAATAATGAAGTATTTTAAATTCTGAGGGGGTGATGGACAAATTTTTTCATGCCTTAAATCCACACATGGCAAGAACCAGGAAAGGATGGGCTTAGCAAACACTGGATGGCTCATACACAGGTATGCACAGATTCTGAGGTTTTTTCCTCACATTTCTTGGGCCTCCTCATTTAATGACTATTTAGAAGCACAAGTATCAAAATGCAGAGAGAAATCATTTGCTTCAATATTTTTGACTCAGGAAACTTCAGAAGAAAACCTGATCAAAGCAGCACAGATAAACGTCTGTAATATTACCCTGATTGATCTCCTTCTGAATTGCTAACATACACATTACGTGCTGAGTGCACCTTTCTACCTTGAGGAGATCTAATATATATTCGTACATACTTTCAGATTGTCAAAGTTGATTTTTCCCTAGCCTTTTTTCATTAAATGCATACTTTCTCCCAACTGTTACTGAGCTGCATTCATGGTTCTGGGCAGATCCCCAGATCATCAGGGCTGGTGACTGAAAGGAGTGTTGGCTGCATTGCTCACAGCAGACCACATTTGCCCCAGTGCCCAACTGCACACTCTGCAGGAATGGGTTCACCATTCAATCATTTAATAACCTCCTAACTTGACTTGCTACTCAGGATCTTTATATTTTTAGGGGGTTGTGGATGACTCATGCAATAACGCAGTTATGTTTTTTTGGATATGGGGCATCAGGTAGCAACACTGACGTGAGGTGGATGTGAATTTTCACTTGCAAATTAAGTCTCTGACATTTATTGCCAGTGACTTCATACTTCTGAGTCATGTTTTCCCTATTTTCAAATATTCCTTTAATTTTTAAATGTCAGTCCAGCTCAATTCTCAGTAGCAGTTCTGTACATCTGACTTGCCTAGAAGCAGCTGACCATCATTCAGTCCTAGCAGCCAGTTTTCTGTTTTACACCTCTTCCTTTTTTTTGTTTCGTATCAACTCTGGTAGCAGCCATGGTTTGAAGCTGTGGTGGCTATGCAGCATGGTTGGGTGCTGGAGTGATAGGCTCCAGCTCTGGCCCACAGCTCAGCAGGGAGCACAAGCTGCTTCACTTTTTCATCCCTCTGCCATGTTCTAATAAATAAACTTGGGCTTCCGAATGGGAACCTCTGTGTGCTACTGAGGGGCACGAGAAAAACAAGCCCAGGCACAAGTATGAATCACATCTGCTTTCACCCCAGTGATGGGCAGCAGGCTGCAGACTGCCAGGATGCACTCAGCAGATTTAGCACACAAGGGGAAGCTCAGGTTTCTCCTTCAGTAACAGGGTCAGTCTTGGCTTTCCATGTCCTTCTCCAGAGTGCATGGAACTGGTATCTATTCTCCCTCCTCCCCACAGCAAGGTGCCAAAATCTGTCTCTGAATCCTGGTATCCCCTGCCACCAGCCAAGCTGTGAGAGCAAGGGTTGCTATCAGAGCTTCTTTGTGCCTGGGCAGCCTCCTGGGCAGGGCTTCCCCAGCATGCCTGGGGCTTTGATGGGCCCCTTGAATCACAGTTCCCTTTGAAAAGGGTCAGAAATTTCATTTAATCATTTGTTCTGCATGAGGCCCAAGCTTCATCCTCCACATTTCTGCCTGTACCCATATCCCTTCATGAAAAAGCAAAATGAGCATCACAGAATATGCTCCTGTGTTCAGGTGGCCGTACTAGCTGGTTCTGGGCTGCATGGACTGTCAAAGGCTAATGAGGCTTGTTGGTGAAAACATCTGAGCTACATTTCCTGTTGCATGGCTGCAGCCCAGCCCGATATGGCACTGGGTTCTGCCCTTGCCTGTTCATCCTGTGAGATCAGAGACTGGACCTTTCTGCCAGGTCAGTGGCAGGCAAGGCTCTGACCCCTGCCATCCCCATCTCCAGAGGGGACCTCTGCCTGTCAGGCAGTTCAGAGATTTCAAATCCAGTCCTCAGCTGACCTCAGGGGTGTGCTGGACTATTCTTGCCAGCAGCAGCCTTGTTTTAATTAGAAGTTGAACATTAGACAAAAAGAAAACCTGAACACCCTATCTTCAAAGTCTCACCATTTACCTTAGGCTTAAATTTTGTGGTTTAATTGACTCCTGGTGAGAAACTGAAATGTTAATGGTTAATGACTCAAAACAATTGCCCATTTGTGGAAGGGCAGAGTGCTTTGCCGTGGCAGAGTTTGCACCCCCAAAGGGGAGGAGATGAGATTGGGTGTGCGGTGGCAAAATCTCTGATCTACTTAAGGCAGAACACAAGGCAGAGGGGTGAACACTCACCACCGGAGATTACCAGATGTACTTTGAGCCAGATAAGAGCTACATCGTGAGAGGTGGGATTGTGCTTTTCTTCATGCCAATTGTCTTCCTCTACCTCCCTCCCCACTCCCAGGAAAGATCATACAAGGGACATTTGTCTCAGAAGGTGTCACAAACCATTGAAGACCCCTGAAGTGCCCCCAGACTCATTTCTGAGGCCTTCCACCAGGGGACTGAAAGCTCCCCACCCTGGGAAGGTACCTGGACATTCCCACCTAGACTGGAAGTATATTAACCCATTGAACTCTGCTTCACAGCCTCTCTCCACCCCTGACAGATCGACTGCAACCATCACTTCAACAAGACTGTGAACATCACTTTGCAAACAAGTCTTGTCACAGGATCTATGGCTGGTGATATCTTTCTACTCTTATTTTTTTTTCTTTCTTTCTTTCTTTCTTTTTCTTCCTTCCTTCCTTCCTTCCTTCCTTCCTTCCTTCCTTCCTTCCCTCTTTCTTTCCCCTCATACCTTTTCTTGAGTGATATTTTTAGGCTTTTATATAGCTATATTTCTGTAGATAGTAATAACTAAAACAGCTACATACCTGCTTTCCATTGCAACCAATTTGTTCCAAAATAAGCCTACATATATATATTTACAAACACTGCTCATTCAGTGTTGTCTCACTCTAATCCACCCCAAGGGATGTATTACCAGGAGCCTGGGCTGCCCTTGCCTTCAGGTGTGGGTGGTAACATTCCCACACAGGATGGTTTCAGCCAAGCAGAAGCAGTAACTTTATTTCTGTTGCGAAGTTGCTGGAACACTTTCAGGAGCCGGGAAGTTGTGACAGTCAGGGCTTGCCCTGTGTGTGGGCTAGCTGGGCAGGCAGCAGGTTGCCGTGGGACTTGTGCAAAAAGAGGAGCACAGCCCCACGGCTGAGGCCAGGACGAACCTGTGCCCAAACCTGTTCAGCCCATGGCCTGCATGTGACCCTGGAGATCTTTATTTTGCTGCTCCACAATGGAGGTTTCCCAGCCATAAAATGAGGATAAATGACATTTTTGCAGATGTCCAGCTACACATGCATAAACAGCAGTCAGCACTCTCAGCCCTCCCCTGCACTCAATTAACACATATTTTAATGGCTGCATTAACCCTTGTTCACTGCCTCACCCCCATCCTCCAACGCCTTCGTGGATCATCTTCGGGACAATATTTCTCAAAATCACCTTTCCTCAGGAAAACTCCCCACTTTGGGGGAGGTGTAGATTGGCTTGTGGGTTGCTGCAGTCACTCCCATCCCCACATTCCCCGTTCTCCATGCTGCCAACAGCTTCTTTGTATGGGGCCATGCTGAGTATGTTTTTTCAAATCTACACTCCCAACAAGGGCTATTTATCAAGCCTACAAGATTCAAAACTGCAAGACCCTGAATTTCATAGTCATTTGCAGCGTCAGAAGCTGCTAATGGCCCATAAAATTTAGCAACTTCTCCATAAGCTGCTGGTTAATGAAAAATCGGTTAAATTGTTCACAGATCAGCTGGCACGGTGCCCTCTGATTCACAGGATGCTTTCCCTGGCAAAGGTTACATTAACTGTGCTGGGGAAGCAGGGAAAGAAGTTGGGGCATTTTGCTGGAGGTTGTGACTTTTCCTTGGTGGGATGAGGGCAAAGAATCCCCACACCAGCCGTGCAGGATGGGATCCTCTCAGACGCGCTGAGAGCACTCTCAGGCACTGCCCCAGTACAGGTGCCCAAGCTCCCACTGTCAGGACTAAAGTCAGGCTTTGTGGTAGGAGTTCCATTCAGTGAGGCAGTTTTGTAGTGACGGATGCACATTCAGTGAGTCCCTATTCTGATTCTGAACTGAAACCACAAAGCTGACTTTCCCCTTTCTGGGACAGCTGCACGCTGAGCAATGGGGAGTCCCTGCCTGCACATTCCTGCAGCTCTTTGGGTTATGGAGGCTGAGCGAAAGGACACCACAGCACTTAGCCGGCCTCCTGCAGAGCCTATTTTGCCTTGTGTTGTCCCTGCTGTTGCTGCTGCTGTTGCCTCTCGCAGCAACTGCTGCTGTACCTTGGGCCAGTTTCATGACACGCACACTGTTCTGCATTTGGGTGCAGGACTCTGGCTGCAGCAGAGAGCGAGGATTTGGCATCCATACCGAGGGAGCAGTCTGATGTCAGAGCAAATTAACGCTGCTCACCATACTGACAGTGCAAGGCCTCAGCTGTCAGTGCTGGCATTTATGATGCTGTGTATTTTAACTAATTAGGCACTCACAGCCCAGCCGGTGCAACCCATCCATCTTGCAAATGCTGGATGTTTTTGCACTGGCATATGCTACAATAATGAGAATCAATGTTGCTAATGACTTTGCAGAGCCCATTTTTCAGTCACCTTTGCAAATCCACATTATGCTGGGATTGCACAGAGGAGAAAACACTGGCCTTAAAATGTGAGCAATGTGTTTCTGCAGGACAAACTCCAGACCTCTCTTGCCCTGGCATGGCTGGAGCACTGTGTCAGAGGAGCTGCTGTGACCAAAGCAGACATGAAACTCAGAGAAAGCAATTCCTATTGCAGGCACTAGAACAGATGAGATTTCTGAGGTTACAGTCCTTAAACATGTTTCACTAAATTTTCACACAGTCAGTCTTTCTTTTCTTTGGGCAAGATTTCAGGTTTTCTCTGTTGATGAGTAGCTGCCTCTTTTTCTCACTCCAATCTGCAAGTTAAATCTTTCCCTTTTCCCTGGAGGGTGAGCAGACATGGGGCTTGCCCATCAGGTGGTGAGGATGCTGGCTACCTTTCAGCATTAGGGACTTTGAAAAGCAGGAGCTCTCTGCAGCAGTCAGGAGAAGAGAATTCCTTCCATCACCTTCAAAAGTGCCATACCCTTCTCAAGAGATTTATCAGATGTTCTGATTAAGGCGGTTCAATTGCAGTGTTTAAAAGCCTTTTCCACCTGCTACCTGCAAGTTCCTCTCTGTGGGCAAGAGTAGCTCTAATTAAATATTCCCTCCTGCAGCGAGGGCTCCTCCCTCACCTTTCCAGAAACGAGCACTGTACAGACACCCCCCGGGTCTGCTCTGCAGAGGCTAACTCCTCCCCCCTTTGTTTTTTTTCCCCTGCCACAGAAATCAAAATTCACGGGACTTGAAACCTGGGCAGTGCAGACAGGAGAGCTCCTTCCCAAAGCCCTCCCTCCAGCACTGACCACTGTTCAGAACCCCCTGCCTGGCATTGGATAGCACCTGTTCTAGGTCTTTTCTGCAGTCACCACCCCCCAGACATGCTCTCAGTGTGTAGGGAGAAGCCTGGAGCCCCACAACCCTTCCCCATCCAGAGTGCAGTCTGACTCGCCAGACTGAAGACATGGCAGTCCCCAGCTCACAGCAAAGCCCCATGCTCCGATCAGGAGGGTCTTCAGAGACCAGGGTCTCACTCTAGCTGTCACCTTAGGGGCTGGTTCTGAGGGGAGGGACTGGACTGTGTGGAGGGCACCAAAATGTAGCACCGGAGCAAGGGAGGCAGGCAACCCAGGTGCAAAATTTGCTGGTACAAAACTGGGACTAATCTTGCGCTCGTAGGGGCATTCCTGCTCTGGCACTGTCAAGAAGAAAAGCTCAAGCACTTCCCTTCTGGGGACCCCCACAGCTCTGATTAACAGATAACCAGATAGAGAAGGCCCTCCCCTCTTGCTGAAATAAATGGGTATTTACTCTGAGTCAGAGCATGCAGGAAGAGCACCTCATAAAGCCCTCCATGCTCATCATCCCTTTTCTCTCATATTCCAACAGAAATCAGGCATGGGTTTGCTTTAGTGTGCCCTAGAGATTCTGGCTCTTTGCCTCTGAGGGTCCCCCTAGCACAGTGGGGTAACTGGCAGGGTCAATAAAATGCCATCCCTGGCCTTGAGCCCCACCACCGCCCCAAGCCACAGCCAGGCAGCCCCTCACCTTCACTCACATCTGCTTGTGCCTTCTCACTGTCTGAGCCTCCATTCTTATTTCTCTTCATGGGCAGACTTCCCTGAGCTGCCACCAGCTGCTGGAGCAGCTTCACCCTCCTTGAAAAGGCCAAGATAGAAAATCTTCTTAAGCAAATCCTCTGCTGATAAGTGCTATTCAGATGATGGGATTAATATTTTCCCTATTTTGGAGGCACTCAAGCGTGCAGGTGAATATATGCCCATTTAGCATGTTTTTGAGCGGTAAATATGCTTTCCCCCTCCGAAGGGCTCTCTGCCTTTTAACCCTCCCTGGATGACTAGATGCAAGCCTGGGATTTTACTGTCACAGAACTCAGCAGAGCCAATCCCCATAGTAACGGGGCATCCACGCATGAATCCAGAGCTGCAGCAGGTCCGAGTGCTGCAGTGTGCAGTCTAGGCACATATTCAGCATCAGGGTACACATGTGCAGAAGTATATATCAAACTGACCTGTGCTTTCTCAGCCAATACAGTATGTGCACAAGACAGGTAAATGCTGGTAAGAACGTGACCTCTTTGATGTGCAGAGCTTGTACATGTGATGCATCCAGAAACCATAAAAATGGCTAAAGAATTGGACACTGCTCCATCAAACGTGCCTATCACAGCCCGCAAATGATCAGAGGATGATTTCCCAAGTTGTGTTGTTCAAACAGTTTATATTTGCATGTTTTCCTCAAAAAACACACTCCTCTAAAATGGGACCTGCTGTAGCCTTACCATTAATTTTCCTGGAAGGGCTACAAAACTGTGCAGCTAGCACCACTTACTGGCAAAGCTACAGACACAGGCATTGAACAATTTTACTTTGCAAGCTTCTTGCACAGAAGTGTTGAACACAAATCCTAGTGATAGTGTATGAGTAAAATAAACAAATGTAGGACATGATTTCTCTTTTTCCACACTGAAAAAAAAAAAGGAGGAAACTGAAATTCCTCTTTAAAACAACATCTAAATAGCTCCGAGTAACCATAGTCCTTGCAATATATAGTTATAAACCTTGACTCAATACATTATATCTCTGCTTGCTGATGGCACATCTACTTTCAGTCCTACCTCTACAGAAATGGACAAAAATCAATGGCCAGCTTGGGAGCAAGGGAGGTGGGCCAGCATCCTTTCTTTTGATACTTCAAAGGAGTGGCGCAGATGTATATTTGTATTTTATATATTTTTTATATTATTATTTTTTATATATTTGTGTGTGTTTGTGTTTATCTGCCAGAGACATGGATGGGCAACTGTGCCCATCATTTTTAAAACCCCAAGAACAAATTATCCTATTTTTAAAACTCTGAGGAAATCAACCCCATTTTGAGACATTCTCCTCCCCTGAGCTCTTCCTCATGATTGATAAGCTGATGAGTGGCTTCACCATCCCACTTGTGGGGTATCTGCCTTCAAAACTATTCATGTTGTTTTTATTGTGGCCAACAGTTTCTGCTCCTTAACAGAGGGCTTTTACAGCCATGCTCCAAGCTGTCTACTCCTTCAGTACCTGTGATTTATTTGGGAAACAAAGCATCAGTTCAGAGGCAATGCAGTGACTTCAACACAAAGGTCCCTTTACAGCACTTTGCTGCATGTCTGGCTTCGTTTTACAAACCCCTTTTCTTCCACCCCATTCTGTCTGGAAAACATGGTAATAGAAAGGAAAAAAGTTCAAGGTTCTGGAAAGCTTTTGCTTAGGACAGAACTTACCCGCATTCTGTGATCTTTTAGGAAACAGCTGTACATTTTGTTTTAGACCAACATCCATAAAGGTGGTCCACAGCCACCTGCTCTGCAGCCTGGCTGGACCCCTGCACCCTGATTGTGGCCACCCCACAGGGCATTAGTCATGGCGCAGTGACATTACTTTTGTTCTCTAACTGGAATGTGCTTTTTGGTGCCTGATCTCAAATGAATATGAGAAGTCACATTTTAGAGCCTTGTCGTTTAGAGGGATTGTCTTGAAAAAGAAGATTCATTAATTAGTTACATTGGCAGTCTCTTTAATTAGGCATTGCTGAGTACCTTCAGTCTTTGTGATCTTTAGCATTCCTAGCTTGTTATACTTTATTTACATATTTTTTGGATACATACATAATTCCTAATTAACACTGTAGACCTACTCCAGTTATTTCAAGATGTCACGTACTGTAGATCTTCAGACATGCTTTCTGGATATCTGCTGAATATAAATTACTCCTCTAATCAGACCAGAAAACCTGCGTCCTGCATCTTTTTATTCAGGTGCAAGAGCACCCACTAGAGACATCCAGGGGAAGGTAATCCAGTTTCCAGGAGGTTTCAGTACAGGAGCAAATGAAAGGCACTTACAAAATGAAACCTTTCAAAAGACATTTCTGTCAGGAATTTTAAAAAGAGAATTTGCCTGCAGGGAAATCCTCTGACAGCAGGCTGTCAAAGGCACATCCCACCAGGGTGGTCTGCGGGAGAGAGCCGAACAGCACAGATCGTGTTGGGATTTCAGGAGACTCAGGCAAGCACAGTGTTTCTAAAAGCAAGTGGGAGACAGAAGATAGAAGAGCGGACATTCGTGTATCAGACATAAGCCAGAGCCCTCGAACAATAAATCTTAACAAGGCAGTACGTGAGGAAATACAGAGTGCTTCTCTACTTTTTTGGCATACCCCTGTATTGGACTAAGCAGCAATTTAAAGAAAGAATCTTCTTTTCTTCGAGCTGTGATCTTCTTTTGCACCAGTTTGGCCAAATGCATTTTTGTTAATGCCTCAATCCTGATATCCAGCTCCCATCTACTCAATTTCTATTTTTAGAGGCAGCAGAGAGGATATTTTGCAGTGGACAATACTGTAGAGGACAGAGAACTTGTAGAAATGACAAGAATATTATGCCTAGCTTATCTCATGCTACCAAAACTCTGTTTTATCCTTGCTAGATTACTCTGATCTTTTGCCCCCAGTGTTATCCATCAGAGTAATACTCTCTGGTCTTTACACTTATTGGTAATGGTGATCAATATACAACAATCACAGCATCTTTCTAAAAAATCTGTGCTCTCTATTTCTCAAGACGTGCTCCCACTGCTTTCTATGGATTTAACCCTTTCTTTAATAGGTGTTTATCTCCCCCTGAGATAAGGCTTGAGCTTATACCTCAGAGTGGCTGGCTACTGCCCTTACACTAACAGATAATCATATAAATAAAATGGGTGCATATTTCTGTGTCACCTCCACAGCTTACACCACCCTAGTTCACAAGTGCATTATAAAGCCTCATGAATAGTCCCAGCAAAAGCACTTCCTCTTATCCTCAGAGCTAGTATAAGGAAAGGGAATGTGATTTAGGTGTGCAATTGATAAATCCTGCCCAGACATTCCTGCAGAACAGAGCTGGAAGGTCTGGATTTGGTGATCTCATTGCTGAAAGAAATGAGGTCCTGATTAGCACAGGGAAGGTAAGAGAGAGTGTGACACCCCCCCTCAGGTTACTGGGATCAGTCAGTACCATGGGGGCTGCAGTACTCCACAATTAATTATTCTGAGGCTGTTCTCCCTCTGACTTGTTAGCCACAAAATACAGCTCTTTACTGCAGCAAATCTTTTAAGTTGTGTAAAAAAAAAGAATTAAGCTCAGGCTTCTCACACATACACAGAGCTGTACCTGGCAGTTGCTTGGCAGAGGAGAAAACAGTGGCTTAGTATATGAGAGCTGTGGGGAAGGGGCCGTTCTTTTATCTTCGTCTTTCTGTAGCGCCCTGCATTGCGAAGCCTGGTCTGTGAGTGCAATGATAAAGCAAATATGTAAATAGTGGTGACAGGAGCAATAAGGATATTTCTTTTCTCTGGTGCATGGAGACATGAGTTTTTGGCAGATGACACTGCTGCCTGCAGTGGAAACTGCTTCTCCAGCTTGGTTTGGCACTGTGAAACCAAAGCCTGGTCTTGTTTGAATCAGATACATCTCTTCTCAGAAACTGCAAAATCTGGGCTGAAAAAAACTGAGTGTTAGAGTCGAGTGCTTGTGCTCAGCAATCATCTGTCTCTAGGAGGAGATAGGTGCTGGTCTTGGCTTAAATCTCTTCACTGAGGTGAAAAGATTTCACATCCTTCAAGTTTATGGTTGAACAGGGTGCAAATTTGTCCCTCTGCATGTCCTTCCCAACGGGGAAGGGTGTGCCGCATCTTCTGTACTTTCTGGAGGCACACATGATGTCCTGTAAAGGACTTCATCTGACCAAAGACAAAGACGGGGGGAAGAAGGGCAGGTCGCTGATGGCTGACCTGGTTGCCCCTGTGCTGCAGTGTGTAGCCCTGCAGTATGGGAGGACAGCCGGTGCTGATTTTAGCAGAGCTTTCAACATTATGCACCATAGATGGTAACTTTGTAGCCAGGTAAGAAGGATATGGACTGGACAGACGAGCAAGAAGGGACGTAAAAATTTGCCAGGCTACTGAAGTTAAAGGACAGTGGCTTCTGTTTCACTGTCTACCCAGGCACCAGTGACAGGTGGTGCTCCTTGGGGATCGATACTGGGGCTGGTATTCGGCGACACCTTCATCAGTGACCTGACTGCTGGGAAGGGATGCACTCTCAGTGAGGTAACACTGAATTAGAGGGCAGTTGGGTATGCAGAAGGACAGGGAGATCATTCAGAGCAGCCCCAACAAGCTACATGAGTCTAAGTATGGGCTAACTGGAGGAAGTGCAGCTCAGGGCCACTGAGGGGGTTAAGGGTCAGGAGCACACAATGTGTGAGAGGAGTCTGAAGAAAAAGGCTTAGTTTAGCCTTGAGAAAAGTGGACCAAGAGGGACTGCTGTTCTACACTGTTGAAAGTTCTAACTTCCAGTACTACAGAGAAGACAAACCCAGGCTCTTTGCAGTGATACATAGCCAACTAGGAAAGGTTACAGCATGGGGAATGACAGATTGTCACAATGAAAGAAATACTAACCGTGAGAATAGTTACACACAGAAAAGAATGTCCAGATTGGTTTGGAGTCTTCATTTGTGGAGATGTTCAAATCTCAGCTGGACAAGCCTCTGAGCAACCTGCTCTCCTTTGGCGCTTGCCCCACTCGGAGACATCCAGAGGTCCCTTCCAACCTAAATCAGTATATTATTGTAGGTATTTTATGAGCTGATTTCCCCTTCCCATTAGAAATAATTATTTAATCAAATGATAGGACCAGTCTGTTGTATCTCAATATTGGATGTACTTCACAGGGCAAAACCAGACTAAAGGAGTGCAGTGAATGTGCAGACAAGCTTTCACACAACTTTATCTCGTGGTAAAGAGTACCAGTCTGTCTTAGACACCTGTAAGTGCCTCTAAACATAAACCTGTGTAAAAATAATATATGGCAGTGAATCTCGGAAGACAGCTTCTCCCTGTAAAATCTGCACATGACACGTCGTCACAAGAGTTATATATGAAGATGATAGTAAACCTTTTTTCAGACTGATAAACTATGCCGGTAGTCTTGCAGAGCTGAAGTATTCTTCAGCTGGTTATCAGCACCCTACTATCTTGGGAAAACTCAGCTGATACTAAATATGTCATACTGCAATATACGAAGCCCAGCTCCCTATCTTGTCTTTACATTATAGTGCTCATAATGGTCAATGAAGGAGAAGACCATTGGAAAAATTAACTGGCTGTATCAAGATGAGACCCATTATTTTAAGAGAGTCTCATATTTTAGAACACACTCTGTCTAACAGAGAATTGCCCAGTGAAAAGGCTTTTCTGATCTCGGGAGCCCAGGCTTCTGCAAGCAGTGTGGCTGCCCAGGTCCGCACTAGTGACACTGGTCAGTGACACAACACTGCCTATTGGTTTTCCTTAAGGAAAATTAACTCAGTGACATAGGGTCAAATTCCTTCAAGTGAAGATGTGGTTGAACTACAACCGTCTGCAGGAATCCCATTTCCCTGACATTTATTTTCTTAGAATGGTTTCCCTTGATTACTTGTTCATCTGTAGTGAAACAGGAGGTCTCCCCAGAAAAATGTAGGTTCTCTAGGGGGAGTGGGTTTTCTCCCCTCAAATCCCGATAGAGAGAAAATTCTTCATAGCTTCAGAGGCACCCGTTTAAGGGTATTGCTCTGCAGAAAGAGACCCAGTCTATCTTCCTCAAAGGGCAAGAGCCACTCTCCCAGAGATTTGTTTAAGCTACCTGTAAAATAAGCATGACTTTAAACTGTCAGCACCATAGGTACTAAATCAAGAAACAGGACAGCCGTTGCTAGGAAAGGAGATTTTACAATCTGTGAAAATATTGCCTGTAGCAGGAAACAGAATGTGTTGCTTAATTGCCCTGCTCTCAGCTCCCTGCCCATCCCACTGCCAGCTGCCTGCTGCACCCAGCACAATGTCCTGTCCCAGCCATGACCACTGCGCTCCCCCACCACGTCACCACACTTTCCAAATAGGATGCAGGATGACAGTGTAGTTGGTCTTGTTGAAATCTTCCAGGATGCCTGTTGTCTGTGGTAGGAGAGAGGGTGAACACAAGTGCAGTTGTTGCCACAGGGGCACAGTGATGAATTCCTGTACTGCTATAAACATTTCAGGCACCAGGGGCAACTGAGAGAGCTGGCTCCAAGGGGAGGAATGCATTTACTGTTGGAAATGCAGTATGAAGCAATATGGTCGGAGAAGCTAGTGGCCTAATCACATTAGTGTGCGCTAGAGCTGCTGGGGAGTTATTTAAAATGACTTGAGATTGCAGCTGAGAAAAGCAGCTCTGGCAGAGTAGCCGGAGGAGGAGACTGTGTGTCATGGCTGTCAACCTTCTCCTCTTATACCAGGAGAAAAAATAGAAAAAACACCCTGAAATAAGCACAGCAGCCAGGAGCATGTCTCTGCAGGACAAATGTGACCTAGGTGCCACCACTGGTGTGGTGACCGGCCACCTTCACCCTCCGCTGTGCTGTTGGGACTGCAGGGCTGTGAGAGGCAGAGATTGGCAGGAGCTGCTGACAGCTGGAAACCCTCCGGCCTCCAGACCCTGGGGCCTGGACAATATGGGTACAGAAGGGACAAGTCCCTAGGGAACACTCTATCACATCATGGAAAAGGACCAGGTTTTTCAGGTTCCAATCTAATATACCTGTGACCCAGGGCAGACTGTCAGAGGTTCCTCTGGGCCCTGGCTGCTCTGTTCCTGAAGTAGAGGTGACAGTATTTTTGACATATGATACTAAGCTTCTATGTGAGTGTAACAGCTTGGAGATATTCAGATAGGAGGGGAAAGAAATCTGTTATTTTTACTAGACTTCAATTCCATTGTAAAGACCTTAAAAAACAGGCACCAGGAAAGCAAAACCAAGAATATTTGCTTTCTAGATCATACCTTGCAGAGCAATTTTTCTTCCTACCAATGCCGACACCTGTGAATGTGTACTAGCCAAGGATGGCCAACTGGGAATGCCCTAAACTGGTCAGGAAATTTGGATTGCTCCTGCTTGTTCCCTTGAGCATCTGAAGGCACATGCAATCCTGTATTTTTATTGGGACATGGTAGACTTGGTAAATCATGTGCAAATTATTTAGCTATTATTGTTTACTAATAAAATTTCAGAGCTCCACACACATACACAAAAGGAGATGTAGCACCACCTCAGGTTGCTCTCTAGTGCTTAAATAACAAGTAACTTAACAGAAGACTAAAGCATCTCTCACCATCCATCATTAAAAAAAAATGGCTATGCTATACTATACTATACAAAAAAATGTATATTAGCTTTCGTACTGCTGTGGTCTGCAAGGGCATTGTGATGTGATCCACCTGAGTGAGAGGGGGCCCTGGGTTATGCCAGTATAATGTGGTGTTTCTGTTAGTGCATATTTGTCTATTTTACAACACTCTCAGTGCATAGCTTACTTTTTTCAGGCTCTGTAAATCCCTGATGGTTGTGAAAACAGAGGAGAGGCTGGAATTATTTATACACAGAGATATTATTAGGAGCAAAATTAATGAGAACAACACTATGGGTAGGAAAGATGAGACTGAAGGACTACTTCCTGCAATGAGGACCTGATTTAACTGCTCATTTTCCAGAGTGATTCTCCCAATGTGTGCACTGGAAATTCCATCCCTCAAGACAATGAAAACTAAACCAGACAGTGAGAAGTCCTGAAAAATCGGACTGAAAACTGCCCATTGGTTACTTCCCGAGAAAACTGTATTCCCCATAAGACCCCCAGTAGTTACGGGACACTTCTCAGATTGAAGGGGGTTATTTCAGTTCCAGTGCAATATTTGGGGCTACTACAAAGCCGGGTGAAACAGGGCATGAAGTACATTTTTCCTCGTAACTCAGTAATAATGACGAATGTACTAGTTCAGGGCCTAGAGAATCCCAAAGAAACGGCAACACATGGAAAGCCTGCCCATTGCTTTTCATGGAAGCTCCTAGCAGGCTTCTGCACCGGGCGCTGCTCCTCAGCAGGCAGGGATGTGGAGTCCTGCAGGCGCCTCACCCTGGCACGCTCCTCCAGGGCCAACTTGATGTGACATGCAGAGCCTTTCATTTCTGAGTAGCACCATGTGCACATCATTGTTTGCACTTCTTAGAAGATGCCATCAAATACTAGGAAGCACTTCTGCAGCTGGGTAATTGAATTCAGAGCAATCCATTCCTGAATGGAAAATTAATAACTTGGCAACTTCAGACTTTACTTTTGTTAACTCTTTCACTAACACTGAAGAAACAACCCTCTTAAATTTTATGAAATAAAGAAATTTCTTAGGACTTACAAGAATTATGTTACTTGTGCATCTTTCCAGTTCATATGCATATCACGCTCACATCTATATTTCACATCCAGCATGTCTGTCCTGGAAATGTCCTAAAACACCTGCCTTTAAGATAAACAAGACAACTCACGGTGAGCATTGTGCAGAAAGCACAGACACCATCCAACCTGGGTAATTTCAACATAAGCTGACCATATAGAAGTTCACACACAAAAAAAAATTGTAAATCATGTTACGTTAATGGGTGAAGTGAGTTAATATAACTGGGTTGGCATTAACAGAATAACTCTGTTGCCATTGCTCTCATTAATGCAGTAGTAGAGAAGTTGCTTTCCATCACAACATCTCTTCAACATCTCAGATGAGCCACGGGTGTGTAAAAGAAAAAAAAAGCTAAAACCCTCACAGCTTTTACCTCAGAAGAAATTTCATGAAAACTTTAGGAGTTTTCTACTTGAAAAATTGTTTAAAACTCTTATCTTAGCATTCAGATAGGTCATACAGTCTTGCTAAGCATCATTTTTTTGTCTGCTCTGTACGACTAGAGCTGGGTAGTAAAGGTACATGGCAAATAAGTAGAAATATGTATAAGGGTAATAAAAAAATAAATTGCTTGATTCGCTCTCTTGGAATTTATTCCCAACATTTACAGCAAACTGAATAATCAAGTGAGTAAAGCTGTACTTCAGACTTAGTATAAATTCAGCACTAATCTGATTACAGAAATAATTCTTTTTCAGGGGGAGGTAATATGTTGACTGAGATATAAAGCCTGAATATACTGGGAAACAGAAACCTAGCACAAGAAAGCATATATCTGTGCTACAGATTAATTACAGGGAAGCACAAAACACACAAAAAAACCAGTTTCCCTTTCTGAAAAAAAAAACAAACATGCAAACTGAGCATGAAATAGGAGTAATCCTGTTTGCTGAGAAATATCACAGCAGGAACTCCAGAGAAAGTGGTTGACGTGGTTGTCTTTACCAAGTGATCATGCAGCCAGGGATGCCTTGTAGCACCCTGCGCTTGTCACCCCGCTGTAGCAAGATTCCCCCTTATGGCTTCAGCAATGATAAAGGAGAACTGTTCAGCAGGGTTTTTTTTATAGGATTTCATCTCCTTTAGGGTTGAGATTTTTGATGGATTTTGTTTTCTAACTGCTGTTTTGAGAAATCTCAGACATCATGCAAAATGCCTTCAGGAACATGGGTTTGGGCTGAAAACTCCGCAGGGCAGCAGTTGGTGCGGGGAGAGGTGTCGCTTCTCTCGGCTGGGCAGCTTCCATCCTGGTGAGAATGGTGCCCTTTGGCTTCAGGCACAAAGTCAGACCCTGCTGGTGGCCCTCAACTGAGGGCATGAAGCCAGACCCCATTGGATGCTTTTTCTGCAGATCCCACGCTGCCTTGAGGGCAAACAGGTCCACACGCTCTGGAGGATGCTGTGCCTGGAACTGCACACACATCCCTCCCAAGTCTCTGACTTGAATTTTTTGTTCATCGCCTTGCACTTGGTCTCTGAACTGTTTTGGGCAGCAGCAGCACCCTCACAGTTTGAACCTGACATTGGCACAGACTGGGCAGTGAAAGAAAGAAACAGGAAAAGCTTTGAAAATGCTAGCATGGGTGAACCATACCTTCCGGTCTGGTGGGCAGAAGAACAAGCCTGCTTCCTGGGACTCTTTATTCAATGCTTTCTTCAATCTTATACTTACTGCATTTTCTATCAATTTCAGTATATATATATATGTATGCTATATATATATAAATACTCTGCTCACCCTTAATCACAGTTATTCTCAGTCCCTCCAATGTTGTGGATCAAAAAGCCGTGTTTGTAGGCTAGAAATTGCTACAATGGTGTGGGGGTGTATAACAATAATCCAGTCCAGGATAGCTCAGCAAGGCCTGATGTGGCTCGTACTCCTGACTCAAGCATTGTACAGAGTACAGCTCAGCTATGATATATGCTGAGAAGCAGTCCTCAGACACCTACCAAGAGTGCATCACAGACAAAAGACTGGGAAATGTGCAAATCAGTTCAGAAAGAGGATAGCTCAGATCGCAGATCTGCCAGCTGACAGGAAGGCAGCCGAGCTGATGGCAACATACAAGTTAAAACCTCAGCCCAGTTAGATGTTGATAGACATGGAGCAATCTCCAGAGAAACTGAAATGGCTGTATGGATGGATGGATGTCAGCATCACTTTGAGAGTCCTAGTCTCACTACTGATTTTTTTTTTTGCAGCCCAGAAAAAGAGAAGAAATTAATACAGTGAAGTAGAGGAAACTGAATTCATTAAAGCATTTCTATATCTGCTCTGCATTTTTCAGACCTCAAGAAAATCTCTGTCAGGGAAATCTGAGACTTTTGGAAAGTATATCTCATATAATGGTGGAAAAGAACCTGCAATTTCACAGTAAGGCAGGATCTGATAATCTTGTACTAAATACAATTTAACTTAAATTATCTCATTAAATGCTCTTCGTATTATTGCCCATTGTTGAGCAGCAATAGATATCTCGGGCACTGCTCTATGGTTCCCCATGAAAAACTCAGTGATGTGGAAAATCTGTGTATATTTCAGTGTAATATCTTTTAACAACACATTTACAGTGGTCCTTGAGTACAGGATCACAGCACATGAACCAGGCTTGTTTGCATGCTTGCTTCCTTCCTTCCATCTCATCCTGTTCCTGCCTAGCAGGGATCATGTCAGCCTGAGGAATTGACTCTGGTTGCAGATCTTCTTTAGAAACATGATTCACAGCTGTTTGGAATCTATATTACCAAAAATAAGCTTCCCCAGCATGACTTTCCAAACCATTTAGACTTTTGCATACCTGTCAAGGAAGCAAACTGTAGTTTATCCTAAATTCAAATGCTCTCTAAAACTTTGAGAAGCCTTGACATTAAATAAACCCCCCTTGGGTTTCAATGACACCTGATAGACAGGATAGGAGTCACCCATTAAACGTGCTTGTAAAATGCTTTGCTATATACAACTGAATATCCTAAAGGCTATTTAGACTATACTTAATTAATTTCCAGTTTTGTTGATCTCCTCAATACAAAGGCAATGTCTGTTCATGACTAGGAACCATAATAGGGGCTTATGTTAAAATCTCAGTTTTTTCTTATCTCTTTTGTATTACTCGGAATCTCTCTGTTGTGAGTGGGATTAAACTACACCTGTGCAAGAAAATACACTGCAATAAAAATAATTACTGTCTCAGTGTAAAAAAGTTTAAAACCTGTTTGGAGCCAGGCAGCATCTGCCCAAGGCCCCAGTTTATTCTGCCTTGTACCTGTTCACCCAAAGCACAGACAAGAAGGGCGAATTGGGAAGTGCTGAACAGTTGCAGCAGGGATGAGCCCCCCTCAGGAGGGGCAGGTGGGCCACCACCCCCCTCTTCACAAGCTTCAATGCACAGCAGGATGTGATGAGTTTGCAGAGCACTTGCAAGAAGGATGCAGATGAAATTTGTGGTCTTTATCTGTTGTCTTTAGTCCTGCTTGGGGCTGGCTCTCCAGGAAATCCCTGTCCCAGGCCCTGCTCTTCATCCCATTGGAGTGCTCAGCAAGGTGATGGCAGCACATACAGCCCTGGTGTTTTGCAGGGCTCCCTGATGTGGTTTGCAGGGTGAGCAGGAGAGGACATACGGCTGTGAAATCCAGCCTGGCATCTCTCTGAGTCAGCACCCAAGGGAAGGATGAAGGTGTCTCTTCCACTATTCTCCAAAAGCAGTCACTAATTCAGAGTCAAAACCAGACCTGACCTGTAAGAGACACAGCTGTTTGGGCCTCAAAAATCACATGCTGCCAGGGGCCAAAGAGAGAAAGTGGGCTGAGCCCTACTGCATGTTGGAAAGGAGAATTCAGTGTCTTGAAGGGACCTGTCCCCCAAACTGAAAGCTTGCTGCTTGCTGATCTACACAAGCGTTTCGAGTCCTTGTCAAAGCCCAGTGGGCAGCTCTTCTCCCACACAATTGTGCCCTCTCACCCATCAAACCACTTCCCAAGCTCTGGTGTATGCAAGAGATGCATGGGTTCTTTTGGTAGGATTATTTATATTTATATTTCATTATAAACAGGTCAGAAAAGTGAAAAAAACCAACAGCTACAGAAATCTCATGACAGTAAGGGATCAAAGCAACTCACCACATTATTTTTTTATATTTATACAGCTCTGCAACAGTATCACGAAGAGGAAAGATAAAAAGCAGTTCATATAATTCACATGTCAATAGCCCACATATTCTAGAAAGTGAAAAAAGAGAGAGGATAACATTGCCAGAGCACAAACATGAAAGGTCAAGGCAGATCAAGTTGCTGGCAATCATCAAACACAAAGGAAACACCGTAGAAACTTGCATTTAAAGAAGAATAAAACAACAATAAAGAATTTTAATGAAAAGCAGGTAGGCATTTCATTTCCCTAAATGAAAAGTGCTTTTCAAAGATGTTCATCCTCAGATAAAAAGAAGAGAGAGAGTGCAAAGGAGTGGTGTCCTTGCAAAACCCCAGCAGAGCTCAGACTGCAGTGTTGGCTCCTGGGATGGCCTCTGAAGTTCAGCAGGACAGGAGGCTGAATTCTGCCTCCTTTCTCATCTTTGCCTGCACCTTTTGCTCACATTCCTTTTTCTGTGTAAGTCCCAGGAAGCCTCAATGGAGAAAACCAGAAGGATGTAAACTTGCTGCTAAGTCATCAGGACGACGTCTGCTCGTCTCATCTTCGGCAGCTTGCCTTTGCAGGGCTGTGTCCAAACCCTTGTCATTGCTATTCATCTCACAGCTGCACTTCAGAACTTTCACCTGCAAATGGGATTACAAATGCAATCATTAGTACAGATTCCCCAAGAAGCTTTCACAGTATTACAATTAGATTTCCCATTCTAGCAGCATCTAAATCAATATGATATGATTAGTTACTCTCGTGGATTACATGCTGCTGTACAAAACCTTCACACACAGAAATCTGAGTAATTTAATCAGGCAGTAATGGATTCTGGGAATGCTCCCACTGTCTAGAAACTTAAAATCATTCTGTCTCTATAATAATTTGCCATTATGCACCTGAAGCTAAATTGCCTGACATACCTGACAGTGGACAGCAGTGATTAAAACAGGTCACATCTCATCAGCCAAAGTGGAAACTCCCTCTGAATTCACTTTGAAAACTGAATTTGAGGGAGAAAAAAAAACCCGACACCTTTAGTTGCTTTCCTGGGTTATAACTTAGGTTTTAAGCTGTCTCTTTAAATACATCTATATATGTATTTGTGTGTGTGTGAGAGAGAGAGAGAGAGAGAAAGACAGTAAGTGATATCCATTTCTCATCATTTTAGTCAAGGCGAGAGGAATATATGAACTAATGCTCCTGGGGAAATGCAGCAGACCAAGGCAGAAATGAGCACATCATTTTACTTCTCTGAAGGCACTCAGCACTGCTGAGCAAGATATTGGGAAGGAGGAACCTTTCTGGAAGGGTCTTGAAAGAAAAGAGTCCTTGGCTGCCATTGTCAGCAGCTCACAGGAGAGAGCAATGCGGTGCAAAGGAACCTGAGCTGCTGATAGCTGCTGTTCAGGAAAGGATTTGTACCTCATATTTCCCCAGCTTGGATAAACAGCTCAGCCCCGCACCTCTGAGCTGCAGCAGCTCTCCTCTGCAGCCATCCTGAGATTGCAAACAGCCCTGAAAAACAAGCCACCGTGCTCGGTGCTGCAAAGGTGGCTGACAGTGGCGAGGCGAAAACACTCGAACCCATGCATGGAGAAACAGCTACAGCTTCATTTGAAAAACTGGGCCTGTATGTTTCTAGGCAGAAAATACTCAGAAATGTGCTGCTGTTCATCTCTTATCCTACCCATATGCAACAGCTTATGCCTAAGAAATACAAGTCGTTATGTTACTGTTGAGGACATTCTTTTTTCTTACAGCACAGTTGCATTGAAAGAGTCCTGACCTGTAGTGCCTGGGGACTCCTGCTTTTGAGGAGAATTTTTCCTGTGGTAAATTGATATTTCAAAAAGCCAGTTGGCAAGAAAAGAAAGAAAAATAGCTATCCATGGAAACTTTCCTAAGCAATAATTGCCAGTGAACTCTGCCCTCATTATAAAACTCTACATAGCCTGACATAAAAAAGCCCCATGATGCGCATACACTTTTCACCTCTGTATTCTCCATACCAGCCTTGGCTATGTTAGTCTGTTCAGATATGCTGACCAGTGGCAGTGTTACTCTACATCTTTTCAGGGGTAGGGTGTGGTCCGTGTGCTGAGCCAGGCGTGGTGTATGTCAGGGCTGCTCCGTGCCCAGGAGCACTGCTGCACCAGCAGCACCACGCGTTGTGGCACGGCCGAAACCCCGCTGGCACTGCCGGGCACGTCAGTCCTCCTGACGAGAGGCTGCTAGACAAATCTCTTCTTAATTCTTTATTGGGGGAAACCTGTGGAGGTCATTAACCAAAGGAATTGGTGCTGGTGGCATTTGGGCAGGGGGAAGAGGGTGCTGCCAAGCCCCTGGTCATGGCCACTTGCCCACCCATCCTCTGCAGCCCACAGTGCACCACTGAAAGGAAGGGCTGACATTTACTGCGGGCTGGAGCTTGGACCACTGCATTACCATTAATAAACAATAAAGCTATTAAGGCATATTAAAGCTTGGCAATGAACTTGTCAAAATGGATGATGTATAAATCAATATAAACAGCAGTGACAGGCAGTAATTGAATTCCAGTGGTCCCTCATAACATGCTAAATATGAAGGGACATGACATGCTGAAAATAAAGTAAGAAAGCTGAAAAATTGATAGCATTAACGTTCTCCTGGTGAAACGTGGCATCACTTCAGCCCTTAATGGGGATCAAACTGTGAATACGTATTGACTTCTTCTTTTAAAACAAGCAAATGGCCACATAAATCTGAGACTTCCCAATTTAGAAATGGCTGCTCAAAAAGTTCACAGCTGCGCTGGATGTCACTGCCACAGAGCAGCAGACAGAGCCCTCCTCCGATGGGTTCATTAGTGGGGCTTCTTGCTTTACTTGGGTAGGAAGAAGGATGGGTTTTGTACAATCCAGAAAGCCTCTGAAGTTGATTCATCCGTTTTCATCTTCCATAAAGGACCAGCAAAAGCCCATTGGGCAGGAGAAGTTAATGCTAGCATGCTGCGAGGCTCGCGTGGCTACATATCTTTCAAATTCAAATATAACAAGCCAGGCCTCAAATATCAGCAGAGATCGAGACAATCAGGACGGAAAGAAATTGGTTAAGTCGCAGCAAGCCTTTTAATGTAGATTCAAGTGACAGCAAATAAATCATGACAGCTTCTGTGGATGGAACCAGGGCCTCATTCTTTATTTTCTCTTGATGTGCTCCACTTAGTGAAGCCTTTCTTAGATGATTTTCTCAATTGAGCCCTATGCCACTGGGGTTCAGAGAATGCTGAAATGGAGCATTCGGACATCTTACTGAGTATTATTTTCTCTGTGCCACCTCACTCACGGGCAGAGAGCACCTGTATTCAAAAATCATGGGAGATATTTGCATTTCAAGGGTGTCTCTGGGCACAGAGAGGGAAAGCTAGAAAATAATTACGTAAATGAGTGTCCATGTATGAGTGGTGGCCTGCTAATAAGGTCCCAAGCAGCAGAGATGGGACAGGGAGTGGCCACCAGTTCAGCGCAATTAGCGGGTGTGACTGGCTTGGCTGCCACCACTGGGCTAAAACTGCTGCATGGATAAAGTTCATATTTAACAAGAGGTAGACCTTCATTAGGGCCACTCTGCACCAATGTGTCTTGAAAACAGCTCATGTTTGGAAGAGATACAGGTAGGAGGGGGGCATTTTCTGAGCATTACTCTGTTTTGACACAAAATTTAGAATTAAAATGGAAAAAACCTGTAAGAAACAGATCAAGGTGGCAGCATTTTTTCCTTTTATGTATAATTTACCCTTTGAGGTCAGCCAAGACTCATCTGACCTATCCGATGTGCATTGTCTTCAGATTTGCTGAGCACGTACTAATGTAACATGAAAGGTTAAGGAAACCCGTGATAAAAAGTCTAAAACCCTTAGAGACGATCTGTAGAAATGTAAGACATGCACCATCCATACGTTCCGTGCAGACTGGTGAAGCAAGTCTCAAACAAAGCAATTTTGCCCGTTGTTTTGATATTGAGGGGTATTGAGGGTGCCAGATTCCAGCATCCCTGCCAACTCTTGGACACCATTCCCCCCTACCCCATCCTAAACTCCTCCATCAGGAGCTGTGTGCTACCTTCCGTGCCTTTAAACCTGCAGGAGCTGGGAAGCATCATGTGTGATAATAGTATTGGCTTTAACCAGCAGGACAGCTCTGACGCATTGCCCACTGAAATAGATGAACTTGCCTTGATTTTTCCCTGCCTTTGCATCATCCTTGCTTTTTCTTATGTGGAGATTTTTTACTGTCATTTAAAAGATGAGAATTTACTCAACTGAATGCAGTGCTGATTAGCTCAGTATTATAATTGTGCTTCATGAACACCTACTGCTTGTATGCTACAGCTCTCCAAATTCCCATTATACTATTAATCTAGGTTTTATGATACTTCAGAACTGAAGTATCCAAAAACTATTATGTAAGTGGAAGAAATCACAGTGGCAATTTACAAAAGAGTTCATATGGGTTATTATGAAAGCAGCAAAAATAAAAAACAACAAGCAAGCCTGTTTGCAAAATCCAGAGTCGGCTGACCTGTGAGAACAAGTAAAAACCAAATATGACATGGCAATATTTGGCTTTTCAACACTGCCTACAGCATGCCACCGTGCTGGGTTCAGGGCTACGTACTTCTTCAGTGCAGATGGAAGAAATCCAGACCTCTCCACTCAAATTCCCTTCTCCAGCACCTGCGGGGGAAGAGAAGCAGCCTGTTGAAATTGTGTTAATACACTATTCACATTTCCATTTGTTGTTTTCTCAGTCACTATGCTCGGAGAAGGGTTTTGTACCATAAGAGAAACTCCCCAAACACTTACACCCCAGGGATATTACAATATAAGCATCTCAGTCACTGCTGTATTTGGAGCACGGTTCTTGTGTAGTGTAATTGTACTAGACCTGTTTTGTTCAAGCAAGGCAGGACACAAACCTGCTCTGCAAAGTCAGGGAGCAGAGAATTTCTCCACCCACCTTGCACTGCTGTGCACAGGCTCTCTGTCCGTGTGTCCTCTGCAGCAATCCACACCTGGGGCCAGGAAAGAGGCACTGTAGAAAGAAAAATGGCTTAAAATAAAGTGACCAATGTTCAGATGAAGGCTTATAAGGAAGTGTGATAAATCTGTCTGTGCTTCATCTGTACTTGGAACAAAGCCAGGAAACAAGTTATTTTTTACGGGAATGCACCACCTCATTTTCTTATGAAATAATCATCTCCTTGCAGGGTACTAGAAAGGGATTTCCCTGGGGGATCTGGGTAGTGAGAAAGGCACTAGGAATCTTTCCAAAAGCTGTAGTTCCCTAGGCAAATCAAGAGCTTTCCTGTTCTCAGCCCCAACCCAAGTCCTAACTCATTTGTGACCCTTACTCTATACCTATCCCTAATCCTAACTTTTCTCTTGCCCTATTACTAGAGGGAAAGAAAGACTGCTTTTTTTTTATTTTCCTAATGTGAGTCTGGGAGAACTTCCCAACCCGTGTTTGCGGTTAGGGTTGAAAGAGAGATGTCAGTACACCCATGGCAGTGAGACGGAAATGGGGTTGCAAAAGGGAAGCAGAGGCTTCAGAGATGGTAGCTGTGAGAAGTATTTTGTATGGGTAATGGCCAGAGCAAAACTGCCAGTGGTTCAGCCACAGTTGGTTTAGGGTTGATATTAAGTTTAGGATTAAGAGAAGAATAAAGTTAAGAGTTTTATTTGCAGTGGGGCTGGAAAAGAGCAGCAAAAAGAGATCAAAGACTGCAGCAGGAAAATACTTTAAGTTCGTCTGTCACACTAATCCTCACCAGCTACCAGTGAGGTGGTGAGGAATGAGTGACACATTGCTCAGATGCACCTCTGAATCCAGAGATGCCTCCTGACAGAACAAAAAACCTCCCAGGGATCAGGTACCCTTTCTCCTGCACACAAAGGACTGAGATTAAGAAACAAAGGTAGTTTTCTTTCAGTATTTTTTAAAGACTGATTATCCACAAACTGAATTTTCTGTAATTTCTGACCAATAGCCAGCACTAGGTCTGGCTCCTGAGTAAAACACTCCATGTTCTTGAAACTATGATACCAAAAAGGATTTTTTCTCAAAGTGCCTGAAATGGAGGCTTACAGAAGAAAAATAATGCTACCCAGACACAAACTAAGCTGAAACATTTCTGGTTGTCCCCAGGCTCGTTATTTTTCCCTTGTTTAAGAATAGCAGTGCTTGGTGTCACCAGTCTCTGGAGCCTGCTACTGCTAACCTGGCCAGGTGCAGAGGAGTGGTACAAGGCTGCTTTCATTGTCTCCATGGCTGCTCCTGCATATCAAAGACCTACTGACAAAAGCAAGATATTTGACTCTTGCCAGCAGAAAGCACTTGCAATCTTTTGTTCCCTGGACATGAGGACAAATAGCTATTTACTGTGAACCACAGACTCCTGCAAGAATTAAATGCCTTTGGTGATTATGAGTGTAAATACACTTATGTTCTTGAGATGAGATTCACAGATTCCAAGAATTGCTTCCTGGTTTACATTTTGGGTGAGTAGTCAATTCTGCGTACAGCATGCAGCTTGAAAAGCATCCTTCCCCTCCTCTCCACGATTGCCAGGCAAGGGATGGGGAAAGCAGGCTGAGTCCTGTTGTGGCAAAACCCTTGGGAGGATATGCAAAGCCATCTTTTTGATTACGTAATCCCTCTGCTAGCTCTTTCCCATTAAAATATGATTAAAAGTGGTGGCCGGGAGGAGTTCACCTTTAGAAAATGACACTTACAAGAAATCACTTCCCAAACAGATAGTTGCCTGAGTCTCTGAGATGAAGAAGAGGTTTGATGGATAAGAAGGCAATATTAAAATGTCTCCTCACATAAGAAAACAGAATGGGAGCAATCATCAGAATTTATCAGCCTGAGAGGAGCAGAGTGTTTTCTTGGCACTGAAGGGACCCAATACACTAAATCAAAACCAGAGCATGGGCTCACAGAAGAAAGAGACAGATGTCTCTGCCATATAAATACCACAGAAATGAATTTTTGGAAAGGGGATCCTATTTAAGCACACACCATAGTGACAACTGAGAAAGACATAACAAAACAAAGCAGAGCATGAAGTTGGGATCAGCACTGGAACTGCAGCCAACCATGCTTAGGGGTTATGGCTCTTATTTTGGATGTCCTTCTTTGCAAAGCCCCAGTAACCTCCTCTTAACACCTAAATCAAAACCCATGTGTTTATGAATCACCCATTTTTAATTCATTCAGGCCAAAATGTTGTCCAGACTCATCAAAACCTTGCCTCCTGAGGGAAACAGGAGCTTCCTGGTGAAAAGAGGAGTGAGCTGTGTTTCAGGGTGAGCTGTGTCCCGGGAAGATACTGCCATATCCATGACACATCCTAATGCACAGCAGTGATACAACACTGCTACAGTTCCAGGATATGCTCAGAAAATAAGTGGTGCCCTGAGAATGCCAGGTAGGACACTATCTCTCTTGATAACATGCCAAATATAAAAGCCCAACTGTAAACCCTCTTTTATGAAGATAAATTGAGTCTTAAATCGAATCAGACTTTGAGCCCAACCATGACTTTTACATGGTTGCCAAATGTGAAATATAAAGCATTACTTCAGTTTCCTAATAGAGAGATACAGACTATGTAGGTCTTCCTTGGATGTGGAGGGGCAGAAAGGAGTAATGCAAAGACCAAGGCTTTGCAGCAGCAGCCTGGGTAAAATACACATGGGAAGAACGGCTTAGTAGCTCTTCGTGTTAGAATAAGCTCTAAGAGCACGCAGGCACCACTGGAGGAGGTCAAATACAACCCTCTCCTTGGGATCGGATGAGCTGACATCACAGCCATCTACGTTAACCCCTGGCACTGATTAGCCTATTCCCCACTCCCTGGAAAAGCAGTCTGCAAATAGCATCAGGCCTGACCTACTTCTGCCTGCTTAGCTGCAAATTTCAGTGATTGGAGCTTTTCTGTGCTGGGTTTCTTCCAGCAAAATGTCAGACTTTTCTTCCTTGCTCTTCAGAGGCATTGAGTAAGCCCAAGGTCCCAAAATGTGTTCCTCTGAGCTGGAGAGGAGAGGGTGGGATGAGCTGTGGTGTGGGAGGGCACCCAGCATGCTGTGTGTTCAAGACATCAAATAAGTGGCACAGGTGGAAAGGAGTGATGTTTTCAATGCACGGCTTGCACATCTGGATGAAGGCAGACTGCTTTTCACAGGCAGGGAACGGCTTTGTAAAGAGACATGGAAACCTGAGCAACATGCTTAACAGCAGATTTATTCAGTGAGAAGTATTATTCAAATGTCATGTGTGTTGAACTCATTTTAGTGCTCTGAAGGCTGAGAGATGGAGTGAATAGGTAAGGTCATCAGCTAACTCCAGAAAAAAATCTTATTGCTGCAGCTCAAAAGCACTATGTTCTTTTTTGCTGCTGATCTCTGCCTTCTGAGCAAGAATATTCAGGGAAATCTAGCAGAATACAAAAAGTTTTGTCCCTCAGCTCTTCTAAGGATACATGTCACCTCTTTGTCCCAGTCATTAGGAATTAGGCTGCAATTGATACAGTCATTTGGGGAGTTAGAGTAAGATAATGAATTAATTAGTTTTAGTTTTCTATTTCATTGCTGTGACTTGACCATTAATCATTCCTTAACAGGATTTTTTAATCCCCCTACGGTCACACAAATTGAACATCAAGTTTAAATGGAGCAGTAAAATCACGCCCTAGTCAGAAGTAAGGAAAAACCTCCAACTGCATATCTCCATGAGATAGAAGCAGTTGTACCATGTTAATATTAGGAATTTTCCAATTAATAAATAACACAGAAAAAAACGAAACAACTTGTCCTTAACTGAAACATGCCTTAACTGAAAAATTCCTACAAGATCCATCCCTTCAACTCTTTATTATCCTGTTCCTATAATGCAAGTGAGAATACAAGTGCAGGCCCTTAAGAGTGTATATTTTTCTGCTATGCTCTCTTCAATGCTATATACAATGCTCCATCCTTGAAAAGGAGCATGAGGTCCAGTTTAAATTTTTCCTCACAGCTATACTGGTGCCAGTAAAATCAAAGAAGGCTGTAAATGTGTGGATTTGGGGTGTACTTTCAATATATAGATCTCAGTGTAAATATATACATATCCTAGTATTTATCCTAATTGTCTTCAGTTTTGTACCATAATATGCTTATTAAATCAACACATAGAAACTATTGTTAGGCAGATGGCAGAGTCTGGTCTTAATTCCATGAAGTAGTTGAAAAAGAAGGATGATTCCTCTTTGAAAATTATAGGGAATTTCTTTAATGATTTTGAGATTTCTTTATGTTGCAGCGAAATTCACTACAGCCTGTTTTTTATACAATTACATTAAAGAAGATTAAGAAATGAAAAAATTGCTTATTCAGACAAGAGACAGAATGTGGATTTTTTTTATTGCTGGGGAGTCTTTGCTGTAGTGATCACTGTTGCAAAAACAGCAAATTCATTCATATTTGACAGGCAAACTACATCTGAGTAATGAAAGTACATATTTATGCACTGTTTGCACACAAATCCTGGATCGCATCCTTGAAAATCAGTGGAGCACTTCAACTCCTATAGCTATGTATAAAAGGGCTGAATAATTTTATGGTCAGCAGTAATAGCATTTTAACTTTTGCAAATAAAGAAAACTTGGGTCATACAGAAATATGATTGCCGCAGGCATTATAAAGCAACAAGCACATATGTGTATGTGTAGTTTGTATACTCAGTCAGGTCCGTAACGCTTGGATGAATATATCATCAAATCTTCTGCTAATATTCAATTTCACATTCATTTACTTCAGGTGAGGTTTTCTCTGTTGAATCCCAGAGGCAGATGAAGGCACTGCTGCCCTGAGCAGCCAGACTCCAGCACTGAGTGGGGAAGGTTGCAGGCCATTTAGGGCCATTTAAGAGCAAATTGATTGATTGAGACAATTCTCTGTCTCTCCTTGGCTTCTGTAGGGGACAAAAGGGGGGGACATGCAGGACAGCTAACACTGCCCTTCTACCAAGGATGTGAGGAATCAATGTGAGGTTTGAAGGGCTTCCACCTACCTCTCCAGTCCTCTTCCTGGCAGGACACAGAGTTCAGGTGGTGGCCCTATTTGGCGTACTAGCCTTGTTCAGTGGGAAATGGAATGTTCTGGCTTCTTGGCTCTATAGTATGGGCATGACTGAACCATTGGCCAGTAATATGTCCTAAATAGCAAATACCTGTTATAGAGATGGAGATTGTTCAGGCATAGTAGACAGTCATTTAATGAGGGATTAGGACCCAATAAAAAAATCTTAAAAATATCAACCAGGAATGTCTCAGGTGGACCTGATTCTGCCTTGGCAAGGGAGAAGGGCTGCGTGATGCCTAAGGTGTCAGCCTGGACTCTGCCCGTATTTCAAAGAGTGATATTCAGATCACAGATCATGTCAAGTGAGTAACTGAGTCCTGACTCTGCAGCCTAGACCTCAGTAGAGCCATCCAACCCCACATCCCTCTTTCCTACTTGGTTGCTTGCCATTGATGTCCTGTACAGATGTGTTTGAAGGAGCAGAAAGGTATGGTGAATTGCTGCAAACTAACTCTCCAGTCCTCGCACTCCTGGCCTACTTTGAAAAGGGTTGATTTTTAGTGATGTTCACGTGGGCAACAGGGCCCCTTGGGTCTCAGGGGGGCTGGAGGGTCTTCCTCCCCAACAGAATGCCCAGGAGTATAGCACAGGACAGAAACACTTGAGACATTTCTCTCTGACAGTATTAACTCTGATAATAATGTCATCGGCCCAAGAGAGAATATATTTCTCTTTCACAGACTGAAATAAAAAGTTAGCATTTTGAGAGCTTTGCATACATTACAGGAATTAGATATACTGCACCACAAACACTGCCGTGCTGCATGGAGCCTCTGCAGTGCTTGGGATCTATGTGTCTATAAATCAGCACCACGGAAAGCAAAAGAGGGTGATCTGTCCTTCAGCACCACACGGCGTGGGAGACAGCTCGCTCCTGATGGCAGCATGGCTGTGCAGCTCAGAGCTACCTGTGGGAGCTGGAGTTTGCACCTCCAGCACTGGGGCCTCAAGGACACGTGGCCCAGGCATTCAGCAGCAGCTTCTTCAGCAGCTTTTGCCATTTGGAACAACGTCTGCTCCCAAATAGGTTCTGCTCTCTTTTCCCTGCCATTCCAGCTGCAGCCAGCATGCTCCAGTGAAGCCAATGAAAAAAATACGCCGTTGTTTCCTCTGCACTGCTGTGCTTGGAGCTCTACCAGGACAAGGGAGCAGATCCACATGCTCCCTTCGTGTGTCCAAGGAATGCTGGTCCAGAGACTGTAACTGAACCTTATCGAGGGTTATACAGGGGCTTTAAACTGATTTTTTTTCCCGTCTTGCTCCAACAGTCATGGAAATGCACAGCAAAGTAGCTGGTGGGTCCCTTGGCACGGGACTAGGTCTCTACAGTGCAAATCATCTATTTCTTTTCCTAAGAGGACAGCAGGAGGCCACCAGTTTAAGTGACTTGACTTAGTTCTCACATGCAGAAAGAATTAATTTGCAATGGCTGTAAAGCAGCAGGACAGCCAGGTGCAATCATGAATCTCGGCAGCTCTTCATATTTATATTAGGCCCTTTGCAGCTGCTCTAGAGGCGCCTCACTAACTCTGAACTTCCCCTGAATACCAAGTGACTATGGCTGCATGCAGTGCACTGTCCCTGCTTTCAAGAACACACAGACATAGCAGAAAAAGATAAAACAATCAAAACAAGTGGCTGGAAAGTTTTTCCATTCGGAGAAAAAGCGAATTCTTCTCCCTCAAGAGTAGGGTGAGAGGATGGGATAGCCTAAATCAGGTCTTTACTGCAGTCAAGTCAGGGCTGTCACATATCCAGGAGCAGGACAACGCAGTTTGTAACCCCTGCCAGGAGCTGAGAAACTTGTTTTTAATTCAGTTTTAGAAGTAGGAAGCTGTTTATATCTTTGTACATATACAGTGTGTGCAAGTGAGACACACCAAAAGAAGAATACACATGAACCTGGACATGCACCTTTGCTAAGCAAGAGAGTGTTGAGGGAACACCAATGCTATGAATTTATAGAGTTTGGATCCAGCCTCTCCCCAGACTTCATCACTTGTTGGACTGCTAACACAAGTTAGGCTGCCTGAATTAGGTGATTCATGCCCCATTCCCTAAATGGCTGTTCAAATTTTGTGCCAAGACTTACGTGGTTGCGGTTACAGACCACATTTGTGCACCTTCACCTATGCTTGTGTTCCAGTATCTTCTATGTGTGTATGGATTACAGGTGGCTTAAATGCTTCCTTGAATCTTTTGATTCTTGTTTTCCTCCATCCTTGCTCCATGGGGTACCAGAAGTTGGTGTGATGGAGCCATCCAGGCGATTAGGCACTTAGGCCACACATAGCTGGGTGGATGAGTTGGCCTTTCCCTCGCTTGAAATCCATCTCCTGATTACAAGTGGTTAAAAAGTTTGCACCATAAAGTTTTGAAAGGATGTATCATTTTCATTAAAAGTTTCATAAGGAGATTTGGCAGAAAGGGGACATTTCTTAAAATGAAACATGTATGGGGCTCTGATATCGTACACGAGACACGAGACACGAGCCTCTGCTTGGCAGCATCTGCAGTGAAAAGCTGGGGTAGAGCAAGGTGATCAGCACGGACCTCTTCCAGGAAGGAGGACTCAGGCTCTCAGCATACCCCAGCACCATGCTACCATATCTAATACATGCTGCATTATGGTGTGCAACAGAACCCAAAAAAACCATAAAATGATGGTGAAATGAGACTAATGGCCTCTGGTTGAATATCCACTGACAGGGTACTCTCTGCCCATCCTCATGTTGCAGCATGGGCTCAGGAGGCCTCGTGGGGACCAAGCTCCAGGCCAGAGGAGGTCTGCCCCGTCCCAGAGCATTCAGGGGGTGCAGCAGCACTTTAAAACGTGTCTAAAGGGGTCTGGAGAAGAAGCCCCAGGCTGTAAGCTGTTAGCAGAGAGGAATGGATGCCTGGATACAGAACCAAGCAGCATAAGCCAGACTGAAGCGGATCCATATGTGTAACTTTATCTAAGACTCAGAAAAGCTAAAGAAAAGTTCAGTGTAATGGAGTCAGGGTGAGCAGCAGCCAACATGATTGAAAAGCAAGCAAGCAATAAATAGAGTAGCTACCTATTCTGTGCCCTGGAGACACCAGCCAACCCGGCTGGCCTTGGCCGGCAGCCTGAGGGATGCCAGGTGTGAGCTGTATCACTCTCACTCCTTGGCTCTCAGTATTCTCATTTTCAGTACTTGACTAGATGCTCTATATCAACATGCTGGTGCATTTCCTCACTCACATACACTTCTCGGGTGTGTGCTTTATATCAGACAGCTTATACTCCTCTGAAGGAATATAAAAAAGCCATGCCACAGGTTTGTCCTTCCAGCATCCAGTATGTGCGTCCTCCCCTGTCGCTGTAACAATATTCAAATAAGATACATAACCGAAGGAACACTTTTAATTTGAGTGAAAGACAGAAGTTCTTTATCTCATAGCCTCAAGGGACCTCCTAGGCTATCCCACCCGCTGGTAGTGTACCCAGCCCTGCTCTTCTCCCTCTAAACCTCCATCATTTTATTATTTTATGATTTTATTCAGTGTTTTAGGGAATTCAGTGTTTTAGGGCAAAATTTCTGAATGCATTTACTCAATAAAGGGTAAAATAAACCTAAATAGCCTGCAAAGATCTGGAATTTCACTATGTCTATGTAAAGAGGAAAGAAAGCAAAGTGTGTGTGTTTTGATTTTTGGCCTCAAATTGTTGCTGCAGCTCAAATCCCCTGCTTAACTAACTTGTGTCATCTGTACTTTTCATCTCCACCTGTGCAATCATTTGCAGAAACATTATTAGCTGTTTGATTTTTTTCCCCAGTTTGCTTCCATAGCAACATCCATCAGGGAGAGAACAGCAGGAGCATATGGGGAAGTTATAAAGCACATTTTCTACAAGAAAAGGAGGCCAAAGCATTTAACAGACAGCACTTAGGTTTCCCTTAGTAACTGAAATTTCCAAAATACCTCTCTTGTTTCAGTATGTCCTAGTATTAATTAGGCTGCTTAATGATGTACCGGTGCAGGCTGGAGGTAACACTTGGGTTGTCTTTAATTAATCAAGGTACTGGAAAATTTCTTTGAGATTTAAGCTTATTGCCAAAACACATCCTTGTTACATTTTTGTGTGTGCGTATTTTACAAGCAAGGCTCGGAACTGTTAGACAGCCTTTGACATGCTAAATATCATGGAAAAATTTTTGCATTAATTTCCAAAGAGATACGCCAGAGCTGAAAATTATCTGTTTGAATAGTTTGAAATCTGTCACCAAGGAATAGCTAGAAGCTGTCAGGTCAATTTTAGAATAAGTATATAAAAAAAATAAAAACATATTTCCTGCATTTCTCTCCTTACCAGTAGCAACCCATATAAGCTGGTATATTATTAATGAAAATTGTCCTGGTGTTCCTTTTTGGTTTAAAATACAGACCCTGAAGCTCAATATGAAAACACTCAGAGTTGTTAAGCCTTTTTAGCAAATCAAATATTGCACTAGTCTCTTTACTAGATCCATGTTTATGCCAATACATACTTAAAATGGAGATGTTGATATTTTGGGGTGTTGTATACTGCATAAGCATAAAACTGACAGGGAGACTGATGAGACTGCAGTACAGGATGTTGGTGGAGATCAAATTATTTGTGCCCAGACAAACACACTGGAAGATGTTGCACCAAGCAGAGGTGCATCCTGCTGGCAGGCTGCTATTTGTCCCCGGTGTGTCTGCTGGTTTGGAAGTGTGGCCGGTGCTGGATGCAGGAGAAGACACACCACAGTCCTCCTGAAGCCACCGAGAATCATTGTGAAATGCAGCTACAGCTTTATATTTCTTCTTTCTGTCTTTCCCTATCAATTCCTTGCTTTTCTTCTTCTCATATCCAAATTGTTCCCCGCTTCACACATGCCACTTCAGCCCATTCCCCCTCCCCCCTGCCACCTCCTTTGTCTTCACATCTCCTGTTGTCTTTTCTCTGTGGCTTCTTCCCTGCCTGATCCATTTGTTCACTGCCATCCTTAGAATCAGCCCTGCCCCACCCAATCTCCCAGACAATGCAACTGCTCTTTCTGCAAACAGTTTAACAACTCTCTTGTGCACCCACCAGCTGAACACTTCTGTCCTTTTCCAGCTCTGTATATCCTCACCTCCTTCAACACCTCCTTACCTCTGGCAGCTGGTTCCCATCTGAGTGTAACGTGTCTCCACCATCCCAGTGCCACCTTCTCACCTCCTGCAGCCCTTCTGCCACCCAGCCACCTCTCCCTCTGTCCCTTCACCTGGTGAGGGCAGAACTGGAGGAGCAGGAGATGTCTCCCACTACAGCAGAGGAGAGCAAAATCTGCTTACACATTTCCAACATATCCGGAAGCCTTCAGTGACCCATTACACACTCAATGCCATTTTGCCAAATCTGGACCAGAGCCCACTGACCTGTCCTGCTGCCTCCATCAGCTCTGCAACCAGAGAAGGCTGCTGCACCAGGACCCTTGAAATCCCACTAAAAATCAAAATTTGCCAGGACACTCAAGATGCCCATCGACAGCTATAGAGGAATATCAGTGGCCTGAAGCCTCTGGCCAAACCGAATTAACAGACTCAGAATTACTTGGGTATATGGAGCTCTGTACAGCTAGACACGCTGGATGTTGCTTTTCATTTGTGAAAAGTTTTGTTTTTTAAAACAGGAAAACATGACTTTGTCCTCTTTTTGCTCTTATGTCCTGGCTTTACTGTGTAGCAACAAACTCTGCCATTTTGTAGATGAGTAAAAATAACTCACTTCCCAATCCACAGCCACAAGGAAAGGAACCTAAACAGGTCTGCACTGGCTGTAACTCAGGCAGGTACAGATTTTTGGCATTTTTGGTGTGTGCCAGTGTTTCCTTAAAAAGTAAATCAACTTACTCCCTGTCCCCAGTTTGAAAGGAAGGTCTCATTTCCTGCCATTTGATCATTTGCTTGGGTTTAAAGCAGAACCTTTGAGAAACCATGTATGCGAAGTTTAGTCCTGCCTGATGGGAGAAAGTTTAAGGTTGCCTGGAGGATGAGCCCTTCTCTAACACCTGGTTCTCTCATATTACAGCAGATCTCTCAAATCCAGTTTCAATTAAGGATGGCATAGGCAGAATCTGTCCTCCTAGAAGTTATCAAACATATATAAATAAACAGGAAGAAGTATTTCTCTCCCTTTATTTAAAAAGCATCTGCCGCATCAACTACCTTGTAGCATAGATAGAACATGAAAAATTAGAGCTGGCAGAGGATAAATTGCAGAAACAACATTTCAGTTGGTCCTCCTACAGGAGCGACTTGTCAGACTAACCACGAGGACGGACAGAGCCAGGTTCTCCACCCTCCCTGGCTTTCAGAGGCAGCTCTGCTAGCAAATCCCAGCCAGAGTGCTGTTGGCCCAGCCTTAGCAAAAACAAAGCCAGCACAGTGCTGAGCAGCCAAGAACAGGGAGGCTGAGGCAGCCACGGCTGGGTAACATGGATTAGGCAGGAGTCCTCTGTGTGTCTGAAGGCACCAGGTGGAGGAGAGAAAACTAATTGGCTTTTTTCCAAAGAAGCCCCTGAACTTTCATTGCTCCAAGGGGGTTGTAGCTAGCTTCTTCTAGTTTCTACTGCTGCTAGTGGGTATTTTTTATTTCTTAATGTGAGCAATATGTCATCTATATATATATGTGTGTGTGTGTGTGTGTGTATTCTAAATGCCATTTAAATATACATAATATAATTACATAGAAACTTTGGAGACCAAATGAATTTCATCTCTTTTTTACTACAAAGCCATAGAAATACAATAATGAATAGGACTTTATTTTTACCAAATTAGAATAAGAATAATGATGTTATTTCACTGGTATTACTACATCATCATCACTATTAAGACTTTTAACTCCTGAATCGTGCTAAATGCTCTACAGAAAAAAAAAATACAGGACTACATTTAGACTGTCAGCTTTAAAGACAGAATTCAGGTCCAGACTAAATCAAGGTGCCACCATTTAAGCTGCATGTTTAAGCTCATATTACACTCAAGGGGAGCCTAGTCAATAGAGTCAATGGAGCACAGAGTGATTCAGCTCTCTCTAGCATAGTCACATCTACAGTGATTCACAGACACCAAGAGCCATTTGAGATGCTCTAGGCACCTCGCTGGCATTCCAGCAGTGACTTCCCAGGCTTGCTGCCGTGCCCACCAGCCTAAGCAAATGTCCCAAGTTACTTGGGACATCTAGAATAGTGCAACTGGCTCTGTTCAGACACCCTCAATAGCTGGGAGGACAACTTGCTCAATTAACTGTATTCAGTTGCCTAAACAGAGGGTTCTACTGATGTTTGAGATGCCCAAGAATCTTCTTCCTCAAATACAGTGTCCACACCAGCAGCACGTGGTCACTCTGTGCTGTATCTGCCAGGCTGGTGAAGTTATTTCAGATACATGCAGAATATTTCAAACTGCCCTCTTGTAACACAGGCACTTAAATTGCACCTTCCACTGCCTGTCCTGGGGGCGGCAGTCCCCAGGCCCTATCTGTGGATAGGTGTCTCAGAGAGCTCTCTATGCTTCGAGTACTGGAGTCAGATGCCCCAGGATATCCATCCTCCAGCACCTGCAGAAGCCCCTCTCCTCCCGGACCAGCTTACGTGGGAAACCTGACTCCGTCCTGGAGCTGATGACAAGTACTTCAGCTGCTGAAGTGTCACACTAAAGCTGAAGTTCTTTAGTGTCCAACCCTCCTGCTCAAGCAGTCCATCCAGATCCAGTTGCTTAAAGTCCACCTTAATATGAGGTTACTGTAAGATTGTGATGGACAGGTCTAAGGTTTGTCAGCATGAACACAAGTAAATTAAACTGGAATAATAGAACCTTTCAGAGATGTTATGACCCACCCCTGAAGGCAGAGTAACTGAGGTTTTTCTTAATAGATCCCTTGGGGCAGATTAGGGTGAAACACCACTAAATGACCAGTGTTTATAAATATGCATATGGCAGGTTTATTCCAGAACAATTTGCTTGCAGTGGAAAGTATGTATGTAGCTGTTTTGGTTATTATCTCTAGAAATACAGCAATATAAAAACACAAAAATACCACTTAAGAAAATATGTAAGGAAAAGAAAGAAAAAAAAGGGTTAGAGTAGAAGGATATTACCACCCATGTATCTAGTGTGAGACTTGATTACTGCAATGTTGAAGTCCATGGATCAAAGTGGTGGTCACAGTCTTGATTGATTAGGAGTGGGGGAAGTCTGCGAAACACAATGTTCAGCAGGTTCAGGTTCAGGTGGGAGCGCCCAGATACTCCTCCTGGGGCAGGCAGTTTTACACTGTCTGATGTAACCCTGTGGATCACATGCAGTCCTCCAGTGGAAAGTCTCAGAAATTAGTCTAGAGTGCTTCAGGGTCTTTGCTGGTTTATGACACCTTCTAAGACATGACAGCTGCCTCTCAGGTCAGCGTAGTTGGGTCAGTTATGCCCCATCAGAAGGGATGAACACCTTCCAGACCATGTGTGAATGTTCTAATACCCCTGCTGGGGTGGGGGAACAGTTTTACAGCTGAGCCAGTTGTGTAAGCGAGGACATTGGCATGATAAAAAGCACTATCCCACCCCTGCAGGGTCTGCTTCTTATTGGCCTCTTCCTTTATCTGGGCCAAAACCCAGCTTGTAGCCTCTGGTGGTGGGTGTGCACCCCTCTGCACCTGGGCTGTGACCTTGCACAGCATCAGCCATGCACCTGCTGCTTTAGCAAATGCCCAATTGTTTGAGTCATTAACTATTAATTTTTCAGTTTCTCACAAGGGATTGTTAGCATCTTGAGTGATACTAGTCCCAGAAGACAAAGGAAGGACTGGGAAGAATAAGGGTCCAGTTACAAGACAAGACTCAACTCCTCCCTTGATTCTAGAGAAAGGGGTATAAAAAAGTGGGGTCAAAAAGCAGGGGAGGCAAGTGTCACCTTTATGAAGAAGGAAAATCAAATCACTGTTTACACTCCAGGAGGAAAGAGGCAGGGAAGGCAGGAGATTAACGCTGACTGAGAATCTGTGAGGTGCATGAGTTCTCAGCAGTGGCAGAAACAGGGGTCAGATATGTGGGGCTGGGGACTTCTGCAGGGTAAACACTGGGGGCAGGGATGAGGTTTCAGGTTCACACTCTGGATTTAAAGGACGCAAATACTGGTAAGTTAAGTATGTGGTGTGAATGTTTTTGTCAATCAAAAAAAAAAAGAGGAAGAATTGTGAAAAAGAAGTACTTGCTTTACTCCTGCGAATAAGTACAAAAACCTCAAATGTTAACTTTGTAATTTAACTCACCCTCTGTAACCATTCCTAATCCCCTTTGAGGCTCACTACTTTTAATATTTTAAATAACTCTGCAAGGATTAAATAAGGATTTAGTACTTTTATCCTCCTATAGATAACAGCATGAGACTCTCTCACCTGTTCATTGCTGCATTCACTTCCTTTCCTCTCTGTGTATGTGACAGCAATACTTTCTATTCCTCTGCTCTCAAAATAATGACATGCTTAACAGCCGTTGTTCCTCAATTTGCAAAAAAAATGTGGCATTATTCCATAATGCCGCCTAATTTGTCAACTCTTACACCTCCACAGTCCTGGAATCTTTTTCTCTTCATCACAAGGTATTTGCGTACCTCAGGCCGTATCTAGACTCCTTATGAAAACCAAATGCAAACTATGTCTGTTTGTTTTGTAATGTATCAGCAGCCTGAAATTTCTGTTATCTGAGCTAGCTGCAAACAATCCTCTTGGTCATGGACCCTGTGGAAATGCCTTGGATGGCAGCTCTGCCAGAAGCATCACCCTCCCCATAGCCGCTGGGTAAATTCGGTGAGAAATTTGGGGATTTGCCCTTAGGGGGAAGTGCCCAGCGAACACCAGTGTTTGGATGTCAGAGCAGCACAGCCATGCAGGGATGCAGCACCTGCCACCGTGGTGTCACCATAGCTCCAGGTGCTTGACTCCAGGCTGACTCCACACACCACAGCATGATGACCAATGACAACGCCCTCCATCACCAGCACCCACATCCCGGGGTGGCAGCTGCTGCTTTGCACATGATGCTGATAGTGGAAGGACTGAGCTGGGTTGGAGGAGAGCAGTTGCTCCTAGTCTTTGGTTGAGGAGTGGAGCTGTGCATAAACCCCCTCCCATTTTGCATTTAGGGGTGCAGACCCCATTCCTGGCCACATTAAAGGTGCTGTCTGCACCTTATGCTATACCAAAATCACGTGTTTAAGCTTCACAGGCAGCAAATGTTCCTAGAAGTTCTTGATTTGATCCTACCACATCTTAGCAATGGATTTGGAGAAAGGTGCAGCTTCAACGAGCTGCCCAGGGAGCACAAATGTGCATAAACAATCTGCCAGGCCACATCCACAGCCAGAAGACCCAGGCAGAGGGTATAGAGGCATGGGATAGGAGAAGAGAACGCTACTTGGGTGCCACAATGTAATGCTGGGCCTATGCCTGCAGCCCAAGGCAGCTCTAGTGCTCTTTGAAGTCTTACCATGAAAGAAATTCAGGCAGGATCTTCAGGTGTCAGAATTTCCTCTCCTGTAGTCACAAGGGAGATCTTGCACATTGTCTTACTGACTTAGGTTGCTACATTTCTCAGGAAGACCCTTGCACCCCCTCAAGCCCATTTCAGCTCCTCCTGTAGAGGTGTCTGTCTCCAGCCCTGTCCCTGGCTCATGGAGGGAACCTGCTGCTTCCCCTCCCAGTTCTGCTTGCCTGTTAAGGGGCTGTGGGTCAGTGCCCAGCAGTGACAGCATGTCCCCCACTAGGGTCCTTCATGGCTCTACCCCTCACAGAGCAGCTTTCACTCTCCAGAGGCTGGACCGTGTGGTGGTACCTAAAAGCGCATCATCACCAGAACCCAACATACCTGAACACTTCACACACAGCAGCTACAAGACTGCACTATTTAGCCCTCCTCTTTCCACAAAATCAAATGAAAATGCTGGCTATTCCCCTCCAGTTGTCACCTGTGGCCACCTCTGCCACCTCCCTGCCAGTAACCAGCTGCTTGGTCTAGTCTCTTTCTTGGTTTTGGAGCTCTGCAGCATGCAGACAGAGGATGAGAGAGATGTGGGGCTGCAAAAAACCACTCATCTCACACGACAATCGTATCCCACCATGTCACCTCTGGGCTGGGGTGCTCCTTTGGCAGCAGAGCTGACACCTCCTGGCAGCAGAGCTGTCCCACACACAGGAGACATTGTGGATGTGACAAGGGGTAAAAATACTTTCACACAATTCAACCAACTTCATTTTTCAGTCTTCATGAAGTGTCAGAATTGAATTTCCAGATACACCACTCCACTGTGGTGAGAGATGTAATGTTTCAAGAACATGTTTTCTTTCTTGTTCAGATGCAGAAAAAAATCTCACAAGAACAACTATTCTCATGGGATTTTTCCCAGAAATGATAGAAATCTCAAGCAAACAATTCAGTTTTGTAATATCTCTGACTCTGCTGTTCAAAAATCTCATGAGGATATTTTCCAGGACAGTTGAATTTAAAGCTGAGTGCAGCCTAGGTTAGTTGTCAAATCCTAGTGACTCCATATAAATTTATTTTTTTTCCCCCACCCTTTTTAATAATGACTTGGGTTACTGAAAGAGAGCAGTGCTCTCTGCTCTAATGTCTCTGCTTGGTGCTGTGCTATCAGGAGATTTAGACACAGGTGAACTCAAACCTGCTGCAGGGTAAGCACAGCATAGGGCTGCTTCCCAAGCCACACACGGTGGGATAAGGGCAGTTCAGAACTTGGCTTTATTCAGTCCTGATTTTTCACAGCTCCACAGCCTCGCTGTGATTACACACAATTAGTGAAAACAAACACGCTGGCCCAGCATGGCTCTGCAGCGTCAGGAGAGCACAGACAGCCTGGAACCTGTGACTGCTTTGGCCAGGCTGCCTGACTGTCACACACCTCTGGCCTTCCTGTCTGGGTCTCACTGCAGCTCCACTATGGAATCCTTCAGAAGCAAAACCAACGGAAGCATTTTAGCATTTTAAGCTACCCCATCACTAGATTCACCACCACTGCATGGCAGCAGTAAGGCACTGGGATTTGCTTGTATTCCCAGAGTTTGCAGTGTGGGAGTATCCTGCAGGACTGAATTGTTTCCCACCTACCTGTGGCACAAAGGGTGCTGGGGCACCATCACACGTGATAAAGGTGTGTAGGAAGGATCAGGAAGGATCTGTAGCTGGTAGTGCATATCAGCTCTAATGGGGAAGGTTGTTTGGGGGAGAAAATAAGAAAATAGGAGAGAGAGGAAAAAAAAGGAAAAGGGAGAGTGCATAAGGTCCTTTGCAGTACAGTAACAAATGGCTTGGAGATTGATGGGTAAAACATCTTGGGAAAAAATAATTGGAAAGGAAAGATCAGAGAGTAGAAAAACATGCGGAAGGGAAGGAGACAGGCTGCAGGAGAAAAGGAAAATGAACAGATCTGAAGATGTTATCTGTGGCTGAGAAACCCAGCCGGACCTGTCTCGGTGCCTGTGAAAGTCCTTGCAATAAGGACTAATACATTCACAAGCAAGAGACAGGGATGAGAGAAAAAGAAGGAAATGCTGGATTTTATAAACTTTGCCTTCCAAGCCTACTCTAAGGAGAACTTGATGAGACAGTGGGCAGACCCCCAGGAAGTAACGCTTGCCTGCATCTCCTGCTGCTAAAACTTCCCTCCTGTAGTCCCAGAGCTGCACTGCAAAATAGCCAGGCACAAAAGGCAGCTTGTCCCAGCCATCACTATGAGGAAGAATTTGTGGCTTAGCACTCCAAAATCTGACTCCTTGGGAGACATTTTCTGTTTGCAACATTGGAAAATTCCCCACGTGCACCTCTGCATGGTCCCCCTGTAGAGCGGGTGGACTGCAGGTCAGGACCTGCTTCTCGGATGGGACACTTACAGCAGGCACAAGGCCGAGGTCTGTTATTGTTAGGATCCTCTGGGTAAACTGTAGTTACACTAAGAAAGAAGAATGGTATCACATTTACAGACACCCTTAACCCAATTCTAACAAAACTAATGACTCTCAGTTGGGCAGAAGAGCAGTATCAGATTGCTGTTGTTCGTTGATACAGACTGGCAGGGCATCTCCCCCTTCGGTGCTCACCAGAGCCCAAAGGTTACTGAGAAGTTTTAAAGATCTGCCTGCAGCCTCCACCTGCAATCAGCGCTTTTATCTCAAAGACGTGTCTTGTCTCTGTGCCATTTCCTAGAGCTGTCAGGTAATCACAGCTGTTTGTGTTCTCCCAACAGATTTCATGGCTACAAGGCTTCAAAATGAAACAGCCAGGCAATGAGGCGTTTCTCTGGAGAAGACAGGTTTTGACTAAACAGTTTAAGAGTTTTACTCACAGTGGAAGTAAAATGGGTTGTGTGCCTGACCAGTCCAAAGCCCGCTCCAGTTCAACAGCAATACAGAAAGAGTACCCTATCCAAAAAGGACAGGAGACAGAAATCTCATAGAAGGCATTAGAGATATAAGGCCAGATCCATCAAAACTTTAAGGAAAAAATCAAGACTCATCAAAACTGCTGTGAAATTCTGTAGAACACAGATCCTTACAGTGCAACCTGGAGAAAAGATTTCCCCAGTTCTTCTGTCAGAGCAGGTGAAAAATGCAGAACAGCTTCAGTTACGGTGTAGACCCCTTCAGCACCTCATAGGATGGATCTGGCCCTATCCAAAAAGGCACAAAATGAGAAGAATGAGATGAGGTCAACTGGCAGTAATTGTTTCTGTAATCTTCTCTTAAGTCTCTGAGCAGGTCTAGTTGCTTCCTTGGCCTCATCCCCTGACCCAGAGAGCTTGACCCTGGGAAATAAGAATTTCTTCCTTGTCTCTTCAAGCCAGAATGTTCTGGCTGAAGCTATCAACCAGATAAGAAGCCAACAGCATTTGAGGAACTTGTCCCTATGGTGCTGCACTTTGAACATGATGTAGTCTGGTTTTCAGTCTTGAGGTCTTTACAAGGTAATTCCCTGCATGATGGCAAATGGCAAGTGTGACAGCCTGGGAAAAGGGAAGATGGGAAGCTCATTCATCACCATGGGAATGACTGAAGGATTGAGGGCTGCATCCAAACTAGTCTCACCAAGTCTCCCTTCCTAACAACCAAGAGAAACAGATCTAGGGTAGAGTGGCATTTGAATCTTTCTAGATCTGTCTTACCTGTCTGGCCATTCAAATGTCTGTGTGCTCAGATCCTATGTGCCTGGCATGTATAAAGTTTTAAGCAGTGATTTGATTTCCTGCTTTCTCCTGTGACTGTAAATTAGGGTTTTCTCCGGCGGTCTCCTGGGAGTCACCTGGCATGGTCAGAGAGGTTAATAAGACCCTGTAGCTAGGATCTGGCTACAGAGCAAGGTGTAAGGAAATAAAAAACCAAAGCTGTTCTCATATTTATCTAGGCAAGATTTGTCTTGACAGGAATAAAAAGGTTTAAAATATAGTAGAAACAGATCAACTGAAAAACATTTAGGAAAAAATATGTGATACGTTACTTGCATTTGATGTATTTTAAATGTCTGAGAGTAATGAACTGGCACCTGGCTCAAATGGAAACAAAAGAGGAAAAGGTCTTGCTCAGCGGGAGTAGAGAAGAAATAATCCTGATGCACATGTTGTTCTCTGAATGTAAACCTACTTCACACTCCTGTAGGTTAACACACCCTCCCTGAGAAACATCATTACTCTGAAAGGGTTTTATTTATATTCATATAAAGGGAAACCTTCTGTCACCCAGAAAAGATGAAAAAAAATTAAACCAGATCTGACACAAACTTCTGTAAACAGCAAGAATAGAGAACAAGGTGGTCTTGGTGATAATTTTACTTTATCATTACAAACCATTATCCCTACCTTCCCTGAGATGCACATGCTGCATACATGGAATGGCTGTGCACAGCCATGGGCTTGAGAGCAGGAGCCTAGAAGCTGGGAAGAAGCAATAGATAACCAATAAAGAAAAAAACACAAACACTTGTGCATAAAACCTTCAGCTCGCTGCTAGGCAATTTTATCAGCAAAAAATACGCACAGCTCATCCTTACAGTGCCTCTGTAACTGAAGAGTGGGGATTAAGAAAAAAAAGGAGTAATCCACTAGATAAATGTTTACTTCCTTTTCTCTCCAGTAACCCTCGTGGCCCCAGGCGATGGGGAGCCCACTCCAATAGGTGAGGTAAGTGGTGCTTCCCCCTCTCCTGCCGACAGCTCGGTGAGGTTCAGCACTGCCTGCTCACGCAGGTACAGCCTGTTTGATATAACTGCTCCTCAGTGCACAAAGTGGCCAGGTGCTGTGACAGCTCGTTGGAGCTCTCCAAGTCATTCCAGCAGGGCTTTTCTACCATTATCCTCCCACAGCCCTCAGGGATATGATTAATTCATAGAGCATCACTGAAGGCATCTTTCTGTGGCATATGGAGTTAAAGTGTCCTCTTCACAGAGCTGCCTGGGGACAACTGTGGAATTTGTACAGACAATCCCACTAGGTAGTCAATCTTGTAAAAGCACTGATATTACAAAGTAAATACAAGTGATCTATTTGTTTAAGGTTATTACTGTGACCGACAGGGTATTAAAACAATCTTTCTACTGACAAAAGATATCAGGCCTGCACTCCCATTTGATGTTCCTAGGCATGCTTTTCTTCTTTCTTTCTCAGCCACTGAGCTTTGGGGTGTTCATCAAACTCGACTGATATGGAGCTCGGAGTGCACTACACAACCAGCCCATTGAAATTCAATTCAGATGTGGGGTTAAATTATAAAAAGAAACCTTAGCTAGTAATAACACTTTGATGTGCAGATGCATAAAAGTTTTAACTTCTACTTTCTTCTGAAACAAATCAGCTTTGAGTCATTCTATTTGATTCATATTTTAGCTTTTAATACATCCAAAGCACGAGTACCAAACATTGCCCTTTGTGGTCAGGAAACTTACAGTGGGTGATGTGTGAAGGCTTCCGTTTCACCCCTTTATTGTGGCTGTATATGGACACTTCCCCACAACAAAAATACACTGCCCGATGTTCAGAGCAGAAGGTCAGTCACTTTATGTCTGGCCCCTTTTCAAAAACATACCATTTCTCTTGGAACTGGAAACCTCAGCTAGGAAAGGACATCACCTTCCTAGATGCATTTGATATTCTGGCAGCAGACACACCTAAGGAGAAAGTCAAACCTGGACACAGAGCACCCAGACTCACTCCCCTCCACTCCACACTTTGCAGATCATGCCTCTCTCCCCTGTCCACTTGAAGCGCACAGTCCTATGTTTGCTTCCCAGTTTGCTTATCTATCTACTTTTGCTTTTATTTACATTTATCTTGTAACTTCCAATACAAGTTACAGATAAGCTGCCTGTGCCAGCCGACAGGAGCCTCAGAGAGATGCCAGTGCACAACCCTCCCTCAGGCTCTTAATTCCTGGCTTTAAAGACGACCTCAGCTGTAAGCCTGACACACAGCCTGTGAGAACATGCATCACCAGGGAACCAGCCCTCACTTTGACCTGTCAGGGTCTCCAGGTGTCAGCCCCAGCTCTTTGGTGCTGTGCACATAAACTCACCTGGCACAAGCCTCTCACCTGGGCTTGTAATAGCAGCCAAGGAATCAAATTATGTAGCTCTTTATCTACCTGCCCCATAACTGGCAGTTTTCAAGGCCAGGCTGGATGGGACTTTGAGCACTCTGGTCTAGTGGAAGGTGTCACTGCCCATGGCAGGGTGGTTAGAACTGGATGATCTTTAAGGTCTCTTCAAACCTAAACTATTCTGTGATTCTATGATACTTGACCAAAATACAAATGCAACCCTTGGTGAGTCCTGTCTGGTCCAAGCCTTTAGTAGAATCAACCCATACAATTTACCCAGGCTGGCATTTGAATCCTGTGGGCTCTGAAAGTTATTCATTCCTATATCCACATGAGGAAAGAAAGATGAGTCCTTTTTTGTTTTCATGGTATAACCTTTTCATTTACACTTTCCTGGAGTTTTATGAAGTCCTCACCTGTATGCTTCTGGCTTGATAGGGGTCTTTCGGCTGGCTGTGTTCAAGTGGTCCAGCTGGGCTCAGTCCATCTCAATATCTTTTCCACTACTCACAGAGGGAGAGGCACTGATCACTCTCCTCTGCCCAGCCTTGTGTGTGATGGTTCCTTGTCCCTTGCCATTGCATGTGCCATGTTACTCCGAGCCACGCTGCTGCTCTCTGCTTCTGGTCCCTCACCCAAGACACAGGAGTGTATACTACTGGCTTTGTCCTTGTGCCTATCCTTTTTGAGAAGCTCAAGGTTTAATTTTTTCCCAAAGTCACCTCCTTTTCTCAGGAATGAAAGTAAGGAGGACCTTCGTGGCTTTCTTAAAACAAATAACAATTATAGCATTAACATGGCATTTGAATAACGGTGTGAAAAACTTGGAAGTTAGAAGTCAACTCTAATTTAATAATCAAATGATATTGGAATGTCTCTGATTTAATTTTCTCTCCTGCTGCTACACCTTTTAATGGAGAAAGAGTTTCCCCTTCAGAGCAAAACCAGCTCCTGCCTCTGCGAAAATTCAGCCTGGTGCAGAGCTGGGTCACTGTGTCCTCAGCTCCAGAGGGATGGGGGCTTACACAGTGCCCTTGTTGAGGACCCAGGGACGTGGCATGTGGGAGAGCCCAGGAAGGATTCATGGTTCCTGCACTCAGGTGTGTCCCTGGGCACAGTCCACTGAAAAGCAGCAAGTGGGACATGGGGGTCCTAAATGCCTCCTGCTCCCAGCAGGTCTTTCAACCTCTGCAACAACATCCCTCATTTATGCCTGAATGTGCAAATCCAGGTTGTCCTGGTAGATGGTCAGTGGCAGGTACCTCACCCACTGGCCACACATTCCAAGGTGAAGCTGTGGCTCAGGTTAATTTTCCTGACAAGTCTTAACTGTAATTTAAATATCCTACCTATTTAAGCTGAGCAATCTGTACTTCAGATCTCTTGAGCATTAATAAAACAGTTATGAGAAATTTCAGGATAAAAGGTTAAGCCCATAAAAATATGCAACTCATTTATAAAAATAACTCCATCAAGTTTTCACAGACTAAGAAGACAAAGGTACTAATTTCTGCATTTGAAATAACCTTGGGACTGTCACTGGTTGAAATCACTGCAGTAGCCACTCTTTGTGAATTGGCTGCCTTAAACTTTTCAAAATCTGTCACTACCCACAGGCTTTGCAGCACAGTGTCAGTGCAGCACTTTCTTCTTGACAACCAAGGAAGCAGCCTGGGAGAACAAGAGACATTCTCGACCACCTCTTGGAGCTCCACGCCCCATGCCATTCAGTAATGACTTTCTCCCAGCAGGATTGTCTCTGCTGGATGGGCCACGTTCAACACCTCCAGATGCTCTCTGCAGTCACAATCTCCCTGTTTTCCTTGACCGCGGCAGTGCCACCTATGGGAGACTCCTCAGGGCGCATAAGGCATCTGAACCACTCCTAATGTCTTCTGTCAGCTGGGATGACTCAGTTTACATTCCCTGAGACTGGGGAACCACGGGGGCTGCCTCAGATACAGCCACTTGGCATTGCAGACAACAACAGGTAGAAGGAAGCTGTTCTTGTCTCTCTCCCCTCTCAGTGGGGAGAACCAAGGCTGCCAGTGTTATGAGGTGAACCCAATTAAACACAGTTAAAATATTGCATAGCCATTTAAGGGTAACTTTGTTATTAGTGGCTCCCTTTTGGGTTGAGATTGTGAAAAAGCTGATGTGTTAGCTGTCCAGCAGATATGCAAACCCAGTGGGGTCTGGAGACAACTTTGAAGTTCTATTAATACTCAGATCTTTTGCTTTTGCTGTAAAATACTATGAAAAATGTTTATGTAGTTCCTCAGGAGCTCAGAAATAATTTTAAAATAAATCAGCTTAAAATAAACCAAATAATTCCTTGTTATACGTGATACCATATTCATCCTCATATAAGCAGCTTTTCTCACTAAGCATTAGCTGGTATTTGCGTATCAATTTTAGAAAGCCTGGCTTCTTTCCATCTATCAGCCTTTAAAGCCTTTTCCACTGCAGTATTTGCTGGACAGTCAGGTAAATGCAAGGCAAGCATCCTTCTAGCTCATTACTGCTGATTACCCTGCTCTGGCTTGGCTTTCTTCTCTGCTTGTTCTGCAGGCTTCGCCTGTTCTGGGAACTGCCATCATTCTACACAGCAGCACAGCAAAAGGAAGTTGTTTAAAAATGTTTCTTTTTGTAGGGGGAAAGGATGCTGTACAGATGCTGCTCACAGCATTTGATACTCCAGAATCACCTCTGGGGTTGGCCTCAAACGTGCAGAAAGAGTCTGTATTTAAAAGCATGCAAATTTACATCAAAATCTGTGCTGCTATGAGCGGTGACAACCACTGCAACAAAACCCAGCATGGGGGGCTTCTTGCCTGTTTTATGTCTTGGTCACATACTAAACCCTCTCTAAACTCCAAGTGGTTTGTTTTAGTTTTAATCTGACATAACTAATATTTATGTTTGGTCCAATGTCTTATCCAGTCTTACTTATCACAAACTGTATTTTAATACAAATCACTTCTCAACCAATAGCTTAATGGAAGGGAAAAGTGCTCTCTCCCCTGCAGCCCGTCCAGGGACAAAGGGGCAGATGCCCATCACCCATGGCCACACAGTGACTGCGAGGAGTCATCAGATAGGGACAAACTGTGGCTGATGCTAAGAAAACAATGTCTCTTTCCAACCACCATAATTTCATATAAGATAGCTCACCATAGGCTGGCGATCCTCTTAGATGTATTTTTTTTTGTTCCTATTTGTGTTAAAAATGAGAGCAGAAGCAGTAGAGTGCTCCAAGCATGAGCATATACTGTGAGAATAGAAGTGGCAATAATAGTACTTAGCCTTTATGTATTGGCTTTTCATCTGCAGATTTCAAAGCACTTCCACAAAAGGACATTGCTGTCATTCTCCAAGTTCTCCTGAAAGAAGGGACGTGACCAAGTTCACCTGCGTGTTCCACCAGGCTCCCGCAGCTGCCAGCTCCCATGCTGTCCTCCCCACCACTTGTCCTGGTGTGTTTGACCTCTACTGGGTTCTTTCTCATCACCTTCCTCCCCCAGGTGCCGACCAGAAAGGGACTGGCCCCGAGCAGATGGAGCAACCTTTGTGTGGGGGCTGCTGCCAGGGATCCCATGCTGCATGGTGCAGGAAAAGGGCTCTCTCCGGGCAAGGGCATCATCCCAGCTTCTCAAGGTGGGCTGCCTGAAAAGCTGTTTCTCTCTCTCCTGCTGGTAAAAAACGAAACACTCAATTAGTGCAGTGTTGATAAAATGCACCTCCAGGTTTGTTTGCTTTTTCTTATAAATGCATAACATGCATACATAAAAGTAAAACATAGGGGAAAGAACGTAACCCCATTTCTTTTTTCTGTATAGGGAGCAAGGAATACTCTCAGACCCCTCTTGCATTCATCCCTTCAGCAACTACATAAACTTGTGGGGTGTTGAAGCACTTCCAGGAGAGGGGCAATCATATTGCAGTGAGTTTTGTACCACCTGCAGGTCTTTCACACAGACGGATTCCTTAAAGGTGTTTTGAGGCAGTGAAAGGCTGGAGAGCTGATGCTTAGAAACATTGTAAGGTGAGCTGTGGTACTGAATAAGCAAAGAGCAGTGGGGAGCCCCTGGCAGCTGCAGCAGAATCTGGGCCTGTTCTTTATAGGACGAAAATGCATCTTCTGCATTTTGTCCTCATGAGCTGTGGATGCCGAACAACACCAGCATTTCCATGGAGATGGAGGCATTGTGTATTGTTGAGGAAAGGATGTGAATTTAAAACAGAACTATGATAGATCTCCAAATGCTGCTCAGGAGGCAAGGCACTGTTACGCTAAAAGTGTGTTTTCCAGCCCTCTGCCATGGCCATGGAGAGCTGCCACTCTTAACGCCTTCAGTTCCAAACCCAGTAGGTACCAAGACAGTTAGCAGTCTGCCACGGCTTAAAATCTAGTCAGAAATAACAAGGTACTTGTCTGTCTGATCACTCAGCCCCACTTTTTCCATGATACATCATTTCCATGCCAATGTGGCAGGAAGTGCTCCCCTTGCAAGGTATTCAGAAACTTCAGTGCCCCGAGGGAAGGAGAGTGTAGGCTCAGCATCCTGAAGGACAAAACCACCAGATTTTGGATTATCAGAAGAATTTAATATGAGGAGTTAACAAAAAAAATACATATATTTAAAATATTTATATATCAGCCCTCCATTAACTGCCAGAAAATGCAAGGGAAACATGTTATTTAAGCCAAACAAGTATTAGGGGCCAATATTTTCTCCTTTTACATCTTCTAGCAACTTGACACTTAAACTGCACTTGAAACCAGGAGAAAGCAGAGAAAGACTCAGGAAGGTGACTTGGCAGGTGGTTTCACTTCTAGCTGAAGGAGCTCTCTCCTCATATAAAGGTCCTTTAAGCTTTCTCAGGAATGGGCAACCTCAGAAATATGAAAAACAAGGTGTATCGTGCACCTGCAGAAAAAATCTTGGTGTACCATTGTGGAGGTACAGGCAGCCTTGCAAAAGCCCTCACCTGGATGGGAGTGGAGCAGTCAGCCAGGAAAGCACGTGAGAGGGATGCCTGGGAGAGACACATGGAGGCAGAGAAGGTGGTCATCTCTACAGAAATAAGACAGAACGGTACCTGCAAGAAGCCCGAAGGGAGCAGATGTGTTTGCTGAACCTGTCACAAGGAATTTAGCCTGGTGGGAGGCAGGGAGGGTCTCTGCTCTCTGCCCAGGAAAAGCAGGCTCTCTGCTCCCCCAGAGGTCTGGCTGGGGAAAGGACCCTCTGCTACCAGTGTCCTCCAGACCCACAGCTCTACCTGTCACACAGGACAGGGTCCTCGATCCCGGGGGTCCCCCAAGAAACAGGCACTGCTGTGAGCAACAGCGCCAGGAAAGACTACAAAGTCTTTCATTTATTTGCAAAGAGCTGAATGCCTTATGGATGTCACTATGAAATTACTTTATTTTATTTAGGACTAGAGGTGGAGTGTGCTGCATTTCTACCTATGATAAGTAAAGAAACTTTACCCAGCAATCTTCAGCAGCATCCTTTGGTCCTCTCAAAGAAGCATGCCTGAAGCACTTACAGCCTTTCCTGATCCTTTCCCAAGCCACTGCCTCCTGGTCCCCGGGATGCCCGGCTGCATGGATCTGTCCCCATTTCCCCTGTCTGGTTGCAGACGGAAAATGTCATGCCATTAATTGCATAGTGGCAGGTCAAATGCTTGTCTTTCACTGCTCTTCAGATGCTACAGAAAAAGAAGCATTTTACCTATTCTTGATTAGACAAATGGCCCACTGAAAGCAAAATTCATTAAAATTCCATATACATAAGAATCATTAAAACACAGAGCTGGCTTGTCCACACACACATTTTTTCTAGCGTTAAATCATGGAATTTTAACACTTAATGATGTTAGAAAAACAGTTAATATGGCAACAAACCAATAAAAAACTACTGTAGGCCTAAAATTCACAGTAAAACTATAGCTTGCTTGCTGGGTTAGGGAGTTTTTTGTGTTTTTTTTCTCACTCTACACATAATGTCTGGAAACCACAGACCGAAAATTTCTTATCATTGTTGTAAATAAACACAGTGCGTGGCAGGGAGAAAAAAGAAAACACCAGGCTGCCATTTGGCACGAGACATTTGGGAGAACAGGGATGGACCCAGACAAGCGGTTCATGCCAGCAAGAGGCACAAGGCTGGGGGAACCTTCCTTGGCCATTTCAGCAGGCACGTAATATGACCTTCATAAACTGACCCAGATCCACCTTAAAGTTATTAAGGTAAATACATTTCCTCCACTAGGACACCGTGGTTCTTATTCTTATTCTTCTAACAGACTGGGACCCTTCTGGTAATTTCCAGTTTATGATTACTCAAGACCGGTTTACATTCCACATCTAAGCTGCCCTTCAGATCAAATATCCCTGAGGACCATTCCCTGAATATTGAATATATGTTCTCTCATTCCCTGTTTTACCAGGCTAAACACAGACCCTTTGCTGACTTCTTGAATGGCAGCTTTTCCTTTCCACAAGCAGCCGTGATAATTACTGGGGTTTGCAGGTGTCTCTGCTGGACGCTGGTTATCAGACCTACATGTTTGCTGTCCAGAGGATGGGTATGGATTAGAAGGTGGTCTAGAAGGTCAATGGTGTCAATGCAAAGGTAGCCTTATGGCTTGAGTGTCTTTGATGCCTGAGGAAGACAATGATTTACCATCCCATTATTTTGGCAAAAGTAGTTAATTTCCCTGGCAACACTCTTGAACAGAGCCAAGGGAATGCTTCAAAAGGACATCCACCTTTGTGACTGTGGGGCAGGATGGGCTGGAAGCACAGCTCTCTACCACCACTTATGGCTGTCGGCTCTCCCATTTCATGCCTCCTAGGCTGCTGCCTAGCCTGGCCTCCATGTGGGCAAAGTTTAGGTGCATCCTTATGCTCCATCTTAGTGAAATTTGGATGTGACAAGATGATTAAACATAACACAAGTTTCAGAGCAAGTGACAGGAGTACTAAAATCCAAGCAGAGCATAAACATACAAGGTTAGCATGATCAGAATGAAATTACCTTCTCCTTATTGTTCTTTATAGACTGCATATTAACCATGAAAGTGAACTGCTTTCTGTAGCATGTTCAATTGACTTCGGAAAACTTCCTTAAATCAAATTGGAAATGTTTTGAGATTTCTCAGGAGAATAAATGAGAAATAAATAGCAAAGCAACGTTTCACTGAAGTGTCTAGTCACCAGTCATCATTAGATCTGACAGACAGAACAAGATGTTTGGAGAACTTATTGAATACAGTCTGTTATCTAGCTGTGTATCAAGGCTTTTATCTCACATATCTATGGTATTCTTTATATATCAAAAGAACTCTGTTGTATTTGCAACAAAAATATCTGTTTATCCTAAGGACCTTGTTCTCTACAGTATGTTGTTTCTGAGCCCTATGCAATTTATTTCATGGCAACATAGTTCTCTGTTTTAATATTGCTGTGAAAAATTAGGAACGTTGCTGTTTATCTGGTGAAGGGCAGACAAAAATCTTATTTATGCTTGAATAAATCTAAAACAAGTGTTGACTTAAGCTGCTAATCTAGATACTCACTGCTGTACCAGAGGAGAAACTCATCCACTGAATGCTCATTTTTTTCAGTAATGGCTGTCCCTGCATGGTTGATCCCAAGGTCTCGATGGATAATGTACAAAGATTTTGAAAAAGTCATTTTCCTCCATCCTAGATCTTCAGCCTTCCTCTGACCCTGACTCCAGCCTTTCTCTGCTGTGTTAGGGACTCAGAAACTTCAGAAACATTTTCCCCGGGTAGGGGCTTACAGGCAATGACCAAGGCACTTAAGCTTCTTCTGGATAAATTATATTGAGCTCTTGGCATGCTCTAAGCTTTTCCAGACTTCAAATCATTCTTGCAGTATTTCGGTGTATCCTTTCCAATTTATCAGCATAATTTTTAAACTGGGGATCCAAGAAGTGGTCAGTTTGTTCCAGTAAAGCTCTTGCTAATGCCTCACAGAGTGCTCATTTCCCTTCCCACTTCTCATCGGTATTTCCCTCCCATGCAGCCATGGATTACTTTAGCACTTTAGCCACTTGGCTAGTCTGGGAGCCCATCAGGAGCCAGCTATCCACCGCAAAACCATTTCTTGGCCACTGCTTGCTGAAATACAGTCCTAAGTCCTGTCACTGGTACCTGCATAAAAAATATTCCAGGTATGCAGATCCAAGTCCGGCTTTTCAGCCCACCGTTAAAAGGCACATCACTCAAAGGAGCCCAAGCTGCTGTGCCAATGGATAGCTCTGAAGGGCTGCCCTTTATCGCTCACCCCCACACAAGCTTTTTGCAGTCAAGTCCACCGGGGTGTATTTGCACCCTGGCTGCAGAGAATGTTGATGAGAGCAGGACTGTGAGCCGGCACCTTGTGAAATCCCAGTGAGCACCCTCCGCTGGGAGACTGATTTCTTAGATATAATTACTTTCTGAGATCTGTCCATCAGCTGATTTCTGAGCCTTTTGATAGGCGTTTGTAATGCTTTGTATACAGAAATGCTGGGGTTTCTACAGCAGAAAGTTATCCATTATCAAATGAAATGCCTTGCAGTGTCAAGCTTGGCAATGCCGTTGCTTTTATCAGTCAAACTGCATCTCAAAGAAAAAGCAATATCAAGTTCAACAGAAATACTGCTCTGTGCTCATTTGCCTATACATACAAAAAAGCAATCAATTTGCAAAACCTTGGCAAATAAGAAAATATATTCAATTATTTAAATTTTCAAAGAAAAATCTTTTGTTCATCCAGTTTGCAATGTACCTGAAAACAGAAAGGTTTTTTCTCCTTCCTGATATTCAGCAGCTCCCATAAAGTCTGAGACAGCCAATTTCACTCTCAAGCCATTTAAAGCAGATGGATTGTAGCCATGCACAAAACTCTCTAATGAATAAGTAAAACTACAGTTACTTATTATATTATATAATAGCCATTTGTAAAGAACTGATCATTGAAGCAGCTGAAGTTTTCGGCTTCTCTCTGCCTTGCTTTATTTAATTGCCTTTGTCTGCCTGGGTTTTGCTGGGCGTTTACTGCCATCCAGTGCTTCTCTGAGATATTACTCCACCACCCACTATTAAGAGCTAACAAAAAGCAAGAGTATTTGGCTCTTAACGAACTGGCTGACCTCATTTGGAGAAGCGCTACAGGTATTTTACAGCAATAAGCCATCGCTCTGCTGCAGCAGTGTTCGAAACGCTGCAGTACCTGACCGTGCTGGCAGCTTCCTCCTGGTGGGACTGGGCTGTCAGACCCTGCGGGCAGACCCTGTCTGCCCAGCATCCGAGGGCGCTGATTTGAGCTGCTGTTCCGCAGGTGTCAAAGAGAAAATGTTTCATGATAAGAAATTTAAATAACGGTTTGCTTTGGTTTGAAGATGTTCATCTTCCAGGATTTTTTTTTTTAATTCACCGCATACAATTTGCTTTTGCATTTTGTAGCCTGCAAGTATTCAGTGTGCACTGCTTCTGCTTGCCTGAAAGATAAAACTCCATGCTTGAAAAGCATCCATGTTGCTGGGATTATTTTTTATTTTGGGATTTTTTTGTTTGGTTGGTTTTGGTTTTTTGTGTTTTTTTAATTTTTTGGACCAAACCCACACTTCATAAGGTCTGCTTATGTTTACGTAATGTGTAAGAAGGTTGAAATAGTAAAGATTTTAATTATACAATATCCAGGTTTTTTTCATATTTTCATGAAATGTTGAGTGAAGCGCATAATGAACAATCCATGTAACAAAAAACCCAATGGTAGTCCAATATTATACTCCTTTTAATAAGACAGAATGTCTTAATCCTGCGAGGAATAAACTGTGTCAGACTTTGGAAAGGCCAAAACTGTTACTTTAGATCTCCTGGGGAGAGAGAAAGAAGACAGACCAAGTAAAATGAGAAGTTTAGGGTAGTGAGCCAGGGAGTCAGGCTCCACCTTGATCCTGGCCAAGTTATTCAGATCACATTTTGGAAGCTCTGAACATACTCCTTGTTTTAGTTGGGCATGAGACACCTAAATTGCTTTATGTATCCAGCCATCACATTTGTACCAGCTAGTGGAATCTTCCTTGTTGCAATAAGACAATACATTGTGGTAAAAACATACTTAGGGTGAAATATATGTTTGTTTATTTAAACTGATTTCTATTTTGCTTCGTATGGTGATTTAAGAAAGCCAGAATTTGTAGTGTACAGCACTTAACCACTATTTTTATTGTGGGAGGTCAAACACAGAGGTTGTAGGGTGTCTACCCTTGGCTGACTGGACATGGTCCTGTGTATCTGCTGTGACTGACCCTGTTCTGAGCAGGGGATGGACTAGACAGTCTTCTGAGATGCTTCCAGCTCCAGCAATTTGGTTTTGTGTGGTACAATACATAGCTTTGTCCTGAAACAAAATGTTAGGTAGACACAGGAAAAAATTATACACCAACAATAAAATTATAGCCAAACACTATAATTACAGTCGTGAGCTAACCACCTTTCACTTTCCTTTAAGATAATGAACCTCTAATGACCCAGAAACTCATACTAGCATTCATAAATATCACATAATTTTATTTCCTACATATAAAAATTCTCAAGCACATTCTTAAGTATCGGAATAAGCCTACTGTGATCAATATCCACACTTAGACTAAGCATGTGTTAGATGAACACATAAACTTTACAGCTTTTAACACATTTATTGCTCTGGTATCTGTATTCCAGACCACAGAGCTGGGTAGTAAAGGGCAAAATGAAAGTTATGTATGCTAGAAGTTGTTGTGTCCATGTGAGATAGAAGTGGTCTGGGAAAATGAGAGCCCAAAAAAGGGAAAAGTTGACCCGGAAAACACTTCCTGATTCAACCATAAATTCCCCACGTAAAACTTCTAGCACATGCAGCTGAGCTGCTCCACATATCCCAGCTGAATTTGACCTCAGAACGAACACGTAGGGGATTTTTTCTTCTGCGGTTGTGTTTAACCAGAAAAGTTGGCATATGTGAAGCCTCTCAGCTATCCTGATCCAGTTTTCCTGATCATCTTTCCTTGCCCAGTACAGCACCCCAGTGGTCACCCCATCCCCAGGAGCACGAGTCCCAACAGGCACAGCTCTCTCCCTGGGCACCAAAGCCTTCATCTCCCCTTACCATAAATTCCTCCTATATATACACCTCCCCCAGCTTTCCCTTTCTCCGTGAGGAGAATCAAAAAGCCTCCACAGAGCTCAACTGCATCATGGGAAAAGAGGTGGTGGTTTTAAACTAAAGGAGGATAGATTTAAACTATATATAATGAAGAAATGTTTTATGGTGAGAGTGGCGAAACACTGGTGCAGGTTTCCCAGAGGGGTGGCAGATGCCCCATCCCTGGAGACATTCTAGGTCATGTTGGATGGGGCTCTGAGTGACTTGATCTGGTTGAAGATGTCATTGCAGGGGGGTTGGACTACATAACCTTTAAAGGTCCCTTCCAACCCAAATTATTCCATGGATTTGTGATTCTCTGATGTAAACACACATCACCACACACACCTGAGCAGCGATGCCATACTGCCACTGAATGCTCTTTCCTTAGCTGCTGTCCCCCTGCAGCAGAAGAGTACAAGGAACTGCTGAATGCAGAGTTTCAGTATTAGATTCTGTGCTGCAATGTTATATCTTACTTTAAGACAATGTTAACTAAAAGTCTTTGCCCCAATTTATCTTCATGACATAGAGAATTTTGACTGAACTTTACGAAAATTATTTTCCTCTTTATCATTGTTTTCAATTCTGCGATTCTTACATACTTGTGATTCAAAGAAGTTTAATCTGATTCACTTGCTATTATAATTGATTCCAAATCCAAGTGGTTTTACACCCATCAGATGCCTCAAACAGTAATGGCACAGAAATGCAGATCCATTATAATAACAAAGCTAAACCTGTCCCAAAGAATTCCACCCTCACCTAAAGCCAAACACCAAAATAATAAAAATTTCAGTGAGAATTTTGCTGAGACTCCATGTGGGAGACCTGAACCCTGTAGAGCAAACTGTGTTTTTAATCTTTAAAACATTCTATTATTGAAATTTTTTAAAATTACCTCTTTATGGCTTAAAAAAATCTCAGACACCAAGAAATTGCTTGAGTTTTGTGATTCACAAGTGTAGGAGGGAGCTTGTTTGTTGGTCTCACTTTTTTTAAAGGAAAGGTAGAGTCTGGTCCTATGGCCAGATCCACCAGCAGCCTTTCCACCCACATGGGCCCATGTATATCAAAATGATGGCTCTTAATTTTAGGCTGGCCCCAGCTTGTCCCAAATGGGAGCACTGAGATCCAAATGAGCTTTGATATTTCTTTACCCAGGCTCTAAAAGGAAAACAGATCATTTTAAAGTTTATTTTAAAATCTTTATTTATTTTTAGATATTTATTTTAAAATCTGTAACACACTGAATGCTGAAATCATAACAAACCACAAAAAATATGTTTGCTTTTGAAGTGCCAAAGGTATGGGTTTGTTTTCTCCAACAAGTGCCTTAAAACTGGAAAAAGAGACTACTTTGTCCTTCTGGTCAGTAATAATTATACAAGATCATTTCATCTGCCGTTTCTTCAAAGTTTCATCTAACCTGTTCCTAAGTGCCTGCATTTTCAGTCTCAGCGCCCTATTTCGCCATGCATTAGTCTGTTATTCATACTCTGAGGTTTGTCACAGTGCGGAACCCACCTGTTTTTATGCTCAGTTTTTATGCTTTACCACCTCTGAAGAACTCTTGACCTTATAAATCTCCTGACATGAAAATATTTAAAGGCTACAAGGCCAATCCATCAACATCCTTCCTGTACTGCATCAGACTCAGTTTCTTCAGGAGCTCCTCATGTCATCCAGATTTTAAATTCTCTTTGGTTTATACATTCCTCATACTTTTAGAAACTCTGAGAATCATATTAATGCCTCTCCCCACATTTTTAATTTTGTTTCTGGATCTGAAATGAGCATAAATATGTGATGAATGCTCCACAGCCTTGGCAGATGTGAGCATTAAAACAAGTGAAGGAAAGGGAAAGAAAACTTGCTTTGAGTTTAGCCATAAAGAACATTTGCTTGCTTCCTGTGTGATTGCACCCAGAAATCTCTTTAGTCATTTCACAGTGCCTGATTTGGCAGAAAACCCACCAAACCTAAGATATCAATTGGGCCCTGTCTAATGTGAGAGCAATCTGGGAGCCAGCACAGTACTGAAGGTAACATAGTACGGGTAAATTCACCACACAGAAATGTGGTGGGTTGTTGGAGTCTCATTTTTCAAGATGGGAATTTGGTGCCATTACCGAAAAAAATTTGCAATGCTCCAGCAGGAGCTTTCTCTCAAAAGAAAGTTTTGATTCAGCATTACTGTGGATAAATGATGGGAGATGCAGTTACACCAAAGAGAGGATCCTCAGACCCCCAGACCTTCATGTGTTCCCAGGAGGCTGACGAGAATCCATAAGAAGCTGGGTTGAGAGAAAGCAAAGTAGGTTGCTGTCTAATTGGCATTTCTTCCCCAGGATTTTTGTCTATGAGTTAGCAAAACCTGAAGATTAATGCTACAAGGGAAAATGGGCACGAAGGGAATCTCAACTCATGGCCCCAAGGACTGCAGCTTCAGGAACAGGTATGTGCTATAGATCGCAGCTTGAAACAAAAACATCTAGATGTTTTCAAATTAGATGGTGCTTTTTGAACAATTTGTTCAGATTTTTATGTGTGCTCACGTGAATATTCCAACTTGCATCAGGCCAAACAACAAATGTTGAAGAACTCATTTTCGCCCTGGGATATAAAACCTAATATCTACTTGGCTGCAGAAAATAAACAATCTGCAGTAGCTTAGAGGCTTAATTAAAAGCCAGCTATACCTGTGGTAAAAACTGGCAAACATTGACTTTTTAATGGCTTCTGTGAGCAATTAAAAGAAAATAAAAACCAACCAAAATTCAAACGTATTTGACTTCGCAGTGCGAAGAGAAAAGCAATTCTGAAGAGCAGCCAGGCTTTGGGGACACAGCCTTTGCTGATGGAACCCTTGGAGATAAACACGACTTAGACAAGCACTTAAGTGATGCACAGGATAGAAAAAGTTACCTTAACGAGATGTGTTTTATAGAGCTGTGTGTTTTTACTACCAGGTTGCAACTAAGAGCTCATGAAAAAGAGAAATAGAAGTGCTTCTGAAATGGTGGAAACAAAATGTATTGCCACCACTGGTTTAAGAGCCAAGGGATCTGAGACAGTTCCTCAGCACTTGCTGTGCAGACTTGGAGCTGCTGTGCTGTGATGCAGCTGAACACCTGGGAAATGAAGTAAAGCTCAGCAGAGACCATGCGGGCAGGATTTTAAAGAAATTACACTAAAACGTGCAGAGCTGAAGTTTCTTTTAAAGGAATATTTGCTGTGAACCTTCTAAGAAAGACCCTCGTTTGCTCTAAGCCTGGCTCACAAGTGAAGTGAAAGCCACCATTGCAGAGCTCAACAGTATTCCGCTGTCCTCAACACACATTCCAATAAGAAGCAATTAATAGCCTCCAAGAGGATAGCAGATGAACAGAAAACAGCTCCTGTGAAACTCTCATCCTTGCTGCTGCTCTAAAACACACTCTGAGGCTCATTCCATTTGTGTGAATGGTTTCTAAATAGCCCACTTATTTAAAACTCCATTTTTGCTGTGCTGAATCTCCCTCCTAGAAAGAGAGCCACAGGGAACATTAACAGTAGTGCTGCAGCCAGAGACCCCCTGCAAGCACAGAGCTCCTTTCTGCTGCATTCCAGGTTGCCATGAAGTCCATTCCACACTGATGCATTACTAGGGAGAAGATGCAATAGCAAATCCTTTCAGTCTTGTTCATCTGTTAGTCAAATAAACAGAGAGGGAAGCTGGTTAATTTGGTAACAGGAAGTCTTTCCTCATTGAAACATCACAGGCAATAAATAACCACTCAGTGGGTTTTTGTTTGTTCTCTTCATTGCTCTATGACTCTGACAAAAGGGAATTCATCTGGTGTTACATTTAAATGAAAAAAACCCATATATATATAGTCATTTATACAGAAGTCATATGGGGGAACCTAAGAAGTTTGCAAAGAAAGGAAATAATGGAAAATAAAACACACACAATTTATAACTGACTTTAATCCTTTTTCTTCTTTCTTTTGGACAAGCTCATTACAGAAGGAGAAGTGAATTTCTGCAGTAGCTGCCTTTGCTCACAGGCCTCTGATGAGCAATCAGCGCTGTGCACTGAAGCATGAACCCTGAATGTGTACAGAAATTCACAGTTCAACAAATTCCCCAGATCAGCCTGGAGATGGAATAATGACAGAATTAGATGTGTTATTAGAGATGGTGACCCAACACCTTCATTTTTTGCCTTTCATTTACCTTTCCATTTGCCTGCATCCAAAATGACAAGCTGAGTCTGCCTTTGCTCAGTCCCTTCTGTGATGAGCTGTTTGATGAAATTTCTGCAGGCCAAAAATATTATGGTTTTCTTTTTAATTTTGATGTTGTTTTTCTTGCATTGCAACTCACATAGAAGCCACATATGGATGGAGGAGATAAAGGAAAATGTCACATTGTACGGTCTTTGAATTAAAATAAAGTTCTTGCATCACAGTTTTTTTTCATGGAGCAAAACACATGAAAGATCCTGTATTTCTTTCACTTTTCTAGGAGGGATTACTCAGTGAGTTCATCTTTGCTGGTGAAAGCAGCAACAATTTTGGAGCGGAACAGGTCCAATAATTTTAGTATCTCTTGTTGTCTACAAAGCAAACTTCTTATCTAAATACACCCCCTCCACATGAGCCTGCCACCGTGACCCTGGTTATGGCAATTTCCAAATGGCAGCTCCAGATCCTCTGTGGTGCACGAGCCACAGCAACGGGCATCTCCATGACACGGACACGTGGGAGCCAAAACACTGATGTCTCTGGTTCATCAGGGTCATCAGCAGCCTGCTGGAGTAGGCAGATGTTGCTATTACATTACAAGGATCTATTAGGTTCAGCACTTCTAGTGTATCTTGGCTTACCTTCTTCAAACCTGCTAAACCAGGTATTACATATAAATATATGTGTATATATATATTCTGAGACAAAATAAGGAAAGGGTGACAGTCTAAAATTTTGGATTTACTTCAAGAATCTCTCCTGTAGAAGGTGGAGCAAGGAGCAAGTGTTGCATTAGCAAGGTATGGCTGGGCCATGAGGACACCAGAGGGTTTTTCAGGAACATGCTGCCCAATTTCCAGCTTTTCAGAGCCTGTTTTCTGGAGTGGGGCTTCTCACTACACATCATGTGCTGACACAGGCTGTCAGCACTGTATGTGCATCAACAACTAACACATTTACCCCTAGGTAAAGGGAAGAAGGTCAGGCAAAAATATCATAAAATCAATACCCCGCTTTTTCTAAATTTAATTTTATTTTTTTTTACATTTCATTGTAGCTGGAACCAGTGGCAGACAGACTCTAAAGCCAGGTGCTGAGACGAGTATTTCCAGTTGTGCCTGTTGTGCCTCCTGCCATGGAAAGGCTGCTGTAAGCACCAGCCTCTTGCCTTTGAAATTAGTTTCATCCCTTGTTGGGTGACTCAGAATATAACAAGTTCCACATTTTCAGAAGTGAAAAAGAATTTGGCCTTGAACAGTAGGTGATATTTTTGTATTTCAGCTCAAACTTTTTTTCTGAACAGGGAAAGGAGAGGCTTTTAATTTTCCAGGAGCCTTACAAAAATAGTCACAGTAACTTTACTTTGATAACTCCTGCCTGTCATATCTAGGACTTCAGACTCCTCTTGCCTCATACAAGCCTTAAACCGAAGCAGCATCAGCGACACCAGCAGCACAGAGTCTGCCACCTCATCTATTTCATTATTTTACCTTAGCTCTTCCCCTCCTCCCTCAAGCTGGTCAATATTTTTAAGATTTTCAGTCACTAAAATACCTTTTATGCAGAGCATATTTCCTTAAACAAGAGATTTTGGAGCCATATCCTTGATGTACAGCCTCAGTGAGGACAAATATTTAATGGACCCAGTTTACAGGACAGTGGCACTGCAGGGTGCCCCCACCCCTGGATCAGACCTTGCTGCTGGCCAAGGGGTGATATCTCTCACCTGCCTGTGTCAACTGTGGCTCTCTGGTATGGCACCCAGTGTCCCTTGTCCTCACACAAGGCCTGTTAGCTGGGTGGGAGTGTCCTTCCTAATGCTGGAGGGCATTACAACTCCTGCTGGCATCAATAACCAGAACTGCCCTGCGCAATGATACTTATTGATAAGAAACACATTTACTTTATTCACTGAAGGGTTAAATACATGATCATATTTTGAAACAGTCTCCAAAAGACTAAAGGGAGTGCAAGTGTGCCTGGACAGCCTCATCAGTGCTGCTTGAAGGTTTCTTTCCTGCTTCTGCTCCCGCACAGTGGGCCACCCTCCATGCCCTGTCCGCAGCCACCGGCCGTGAGTGAAGCTCACCAGGCACTCCACAGGCCAGCATGTGCCATTTAAAGCCCTCTAGCTAAAGCATGTGTCCTGACAGGCTGAGAGGTGTCCTATGGTGAGTGCTGGGGTTTTCTGCCTGTCTGTTCCCTTTCAGAGCACTCACTGCAGCCGAGGTCTCCCTCAGCCCTCTGCAGATCTGCCAGTTAAGTTCCAGTTCAAAGCTACTGGCCCACAAGCGCGGCATCACCACCGCAGCTCCCCAGCTGAAGTGCCCAGGGCGGTGGCTCATGGAATCCCACCATTCAGCTCTCTGACTCTGAGGACTTGAGGGCCCAGAAAGTTTGGGAGCCAAGTTAACATCGGGTTTCCCTTCCTGGGTACCGCCGCAGCAGGACCAGATTCCTCACAGAGCACACGTCTGATGTCGCACCAGTGGTGGAGGATGTCCCTGAAGGTATTTTAATTACTTCAGGCTGGCTTATTCTACCATGGTGGATCACAAAAGCCCCATAGCCTTATCATCTCGAAGCTCTGAGCTGATGTCTTTGATAGCAGTTTGCATCAGATCTGTTTGCCATTAAATCATTAGCAGCCCATAAAAACTGAAAATAAATCAGGCTGCTATTCCCCAGACTTTGGTCATTTCCTAATCTCATGGAACATACGAAAATAGCTATGCTAATGACATTGTTATGAATTTGGTTTTCTTGCTCATCATTACCATTTTAAAGTGGCTTAAATGGACTAGTAATCACCATAGCAACAAAGCAGCAGTCAGGGGGAATACTATCAAGAGAATCTGATGTCTTAAAAGGGAATGTGGTTTTTTTACATGTTTTTAATGAAATCTGAATTTTTTTTCTGACTTTGAACCAGATAACAGACCTGAAACAACCAGGAAGAAAATATTCATATTCTCATAACAGCACTGAATATCCCCAAATCTACACTTCTTATTTATTGATGCAAAGTTCAGGGGGCATGAATAGAGAAGCAAGAAGGAATTAGTCCATCAGGAAGGATTTAAGTATGTGTTAGGGTAAAAAATGCATTCCAGTTGCAAAAAGACAGTGTTGTTACCCGGGAAAGAAAATAGCTGAGGTCTGCAAGAAGACCACAGTGTCTTGCTGTGCCTCAGCCTTCAGGGATTTTTTTATAATAACCTTTCCTGCTTCTACCTCCTCCTTCCATTGCTAAACACTCAAAGACCTTTAAAATTACTTGTCACAGTATACAGCACACTCTAACATGGTTATTTTAGTTGTTCTTTAGATACTGACAGCCACAGCTAATTATATTAGAGAAGAGACACAAATTTTTTTTAAATGTTTGCTACCGCCTGGCTAAAAATGTTTAGATCAATAATGACATTGTCTGTTGTCTCTATCTTTGCCTGTTTTCTGGAAGACTTGATAGGTCTCAAGGAAAAGCAAATTGAGTCAGAGATATAATTAATCTGTTACTTCTTTTTTTTTTTTAGTATTGAATCAGATCTGCATATATGCCCAACAAACTCTCTGGATAAAAACCTCTTCTGTGAAAACCAAGTCACCTGCAGCTGAGGCTGGAGTGCTGGGATGAGCCATGAACCCTTCACCAGCGCATGGCAGCAGGACTGGGAGGCAGGAGGGAAGCCAGAGGCCAGCTTCTCCTTGGTCAGATATTTACCCTTACTTCCCTTATTTTGCTCTTCCTCCCCAAAATGCCCGACACCAGTAAATAGGCAATATAGCCAGCAGGTACAGGCAAGACACCTGCCTACATGCAGGCCTCATTTAGCAGCCTTAGAGGGCAGGGTTTTGCAGTGCACAGCTCCTTCCAGCCCTAGAAAACGCAGTGTTTTCTGCTCAGGAGGGGCTGCCCCTTGGTGTGCCACAGTGCCACACAGCTCAGGAACCGTGTCCTGACAGCCAGAGCACAAGGCAAGGGCACCCTGTGGGTTCAGAGCCCAGGATGGAGCTGTGGGTGGAGGGTGGCTGGGGAAGCAGTAGGCAGCTACCCCCAGCCACGCTGGCCGGCCCCTGGGCTGATCGAGTTACCTATTAAAGACAACAGATATTGCACTCTTGAAAGCAAAGACCTTTTCCAAGCACTTTTCCAACTGTTTTCCTTGTTGGAGCCTCAGGAACCATCACACATCCTGCTGGAGCTAAGGCCTGTCCAAGCCTCCCCTGCCTACAGCTGCCAGACCGCTGTGTTGGGGGGTGTGGGATAGTGGCTTATTTCAGCCTTCAGCCTCCACCTTGGTACAAAACATTCCGCTACTGCAGAGCACTTGGATTAACAACACTGCTTCTCTTCTTGGAATGTGCAGAGTTTTCTTCTTATAAAGGACTTAGGTCCATGCCAGAAACTTGCATCTCAATGCCAGTGCAATCACTAGGCACAGGGACCTTTTCCAAACCCTGCACACTGATCTGTAGCCAGGTGCTATTTTCACCTCATTGCTGATGAGCAAGTAGAAACTGCCAATAAGATCTAAAGCAACACAGTTACTCCAAGTTCCTTCCTTTCATTTTTGAATACTAGCAGATAGAACGAGCCGAGGGTTCAGGAAGGATGCAGGTTGTCTTCAACTATGAGCTGAATGCAGCAGGACCCACCAGGAGACAGCTCACAGGAAAACACGTTGTTAAAAACCCGCCCCAGAGGTTTCAGGGGTGCCCAGGTGAGCAATATTTTGAGTGCTGGAGACCTCCAGCTTCAGCAGAGTGCAGCAATCCTTGTATCCCTTAGGGATGAGCAGCTCTTCCCCATCCTGTGCACAGAGCCCGCCACCCCCACAGCTCAGCAGGATCCTGCATGGTTCCCACCACAGCAGACAACAGTGCCTCTGCTTGTTAAAAACATATAAAATTAGACAGACCACAAAGCTGCTTTTCCTAAAGAGAGCATCAAAACCGACACCTGATAAACGCACTTCGACTTCATTGCCCATAGGGGCTTGCCTTTAAACTGGTTGGAAACCTCACTCAGCAGCTGCATTTCAGCAAAAAATACAACAAAGGGAAAGGGTGATTAGATTACCTCAACCACATGAATAGCAAGAGGAAATGGAGGCCAAGGGTCCCCTGAGCCCAGGCTGGCTTGGCATAGCACAGTCCCCCTGGCTCTGGCAGCCATATTTCTGATTGGCAGGCTTAGGCTCCAAAAGGAGAGCCTAGGTAGTTCCTTCACTTCAGGAACTATACAAACCAGTATGAAACCAGACAGAAAGTTAACCTGATAGAAGAGGATAAAAGACACGGGACAGGTGAGACCCTCCTCGTAATGGTGTCCCTCTCTCTTCACCATGGCTGCTCTCATGATCTTTACACAAGGCACAATGCAAGCAGGACAGTCCTTCCCACACAGAGCTGGCTGATTAAAACATAATGGACACCATAAAATGTGGAACAATGGGTGGGAATGAGGGTAACAGCCTAAAAAAGAACTCTGTTGTGCTAAGAGAAAAGCTCAGGCTTTGCCTGAAACCTTCCTGGCTGTAGATGCAGGAGAGGATAGCAGGAGCCCTTTCCACCTCTGCCCACCCATCAGCGCCTTGGGGTGGCACCAGCACAACCTGTCCCCTGCCAGAGGCACGAAGCTCAGGCATTTCTGTCACTTCTCCCAGCTGGGACAGGCTCGAGCACGGGCAGTGATGACCCCCCTGGACAAGAGAACAAAGCAATGACTTGTACCCAGGTGGGAGTGCCTCGCTCCGACTGCTCGCTGTGCAGGGCTATGGAGCTGCTCTGTTCCACCTCGCCCTGCAGCTCTGTGGGAGCCGGGAGCTCAGGACAGGCACCTCCTGCCAGCTGCTGAGGCCAGCAGAGCAGCACAGGCTGGGCTTGGAGGGGCCATCGAGCTCGTGGTCTCTGTGAGGGTCCTTCAGGCGAAAAGGTTTCAGCAGCTCTGTCCAACTGGACAACTGCAGGGCTGAGAACCCACCAAAGGCCCTTTAAAGCACCTATATTTGGGATTTAATACCTCTTGGAGACACAGCTTTGCCAGAAATCAGAAGTCTGAGCAAGCTTGTCACCACCTTCCCCCGTGTCACAGTGAGAGTCCTCTTCTGTCAGGTGCTCAGGTCTTTCATTGGCTCATCCATCCCCGAGCAACCCGATGTGATCACCGGAATAACACTACTGAAAGCAGGGGAAAAGTGTTTCTCATCAGGGCTTTCTTGACAGTAACAAAGAAACCCAACACCCTAATTCCTAAAAACAAGAACAAAGACTTAGAAGTAACTGAAACCCGGCACCTATATTTTGATAATATATTCTCCACCAAAAATGTTAGCAGCAAGGAGGATTAAAATACAGTGTTGTAAAGTATCTCAGCCATAGAATAACATAAATAACATAAAGGACTTAGTGCGATGTGTTTCCACGTGGAGCTTACAGATCAGGTTCCCAGAGCTGTCACAGAACTCCTCAACCTCAGCAGCACTGAGAAACAAGCCCACCCAACATTTCTACCCTGTGCTGGTGCTGGTGGGCTCCGTGACTCAGACAGCTCACGCTCTTAAAAAGCAAGGGAAGAAAATCATAAAGACACAAATAAACACAGCAGATGCTGGGATCTCTGTCACCAGTGCAAGGACACAGATCTGGGGGTGTTTCAGTGCAAGACAGAGTTCTTTGCAGGCTAAGGATATGCGGTGTAACAGGAGCCAGGAGCGGGACATCCCCCATCCAATTCGAGTTAGCCCTATCTCGGTTTTAAAAATAGAAGGTGTTAGAAACTGTGTATACCTGCAAAAAGTTTGCACTCGGGCATTTGTTGACAGGGATCTGGGAAGCCTGAGCTTTCTCCCAGCAGCTGCCGCTGCTGCTACAACCCACAGCACATCTTACAAGTTAAAGATGAGATTTTTTGCAAAGATATAGGACACCAGCACTTTTTTTCACATGGCTTAACAACCCAATCTTGTACTTACCTGTGTTTTATACCACCTCAGCAATGCCACCAGCTACCAAGCCACACAGTGGCCCTTGGTCCTGATGGGAGCATGATGTGGCTGGAGGCAGCTTCGGGAGATGAAGTGGGAAAGCTGCAGGAGCACAGTGGCTGGGTGGGGCTAAGGGCCTGGAAAAAGAGATCCAAGCTTCATGTTAACATATCTGCTGTGCATGGAGAGGTAAGTTTTTGGCCTATTTTGTCAGTGCACACAGCTACATGTCCACAGGTACTCATGCAGAAAGAAGGTAAAACTGAAGAGTCATGGGCTAAAAGTGCAAATTAAATCAAAACCTTTTTAAACTTAAATTTAACATTGTCCAAGATCCTTATTCATGATTTTTAGGATGAAAACATGCCACACATCAGATAACATGCCTTCTGCTTCTGCATGGAGGCTCTGAAACAGCCATCCCCACCTTGCTCCTGCTTCCACGAGGGATAAGTCTAACCCAGCACAGCCCCTGAGACAACACGCTCAAACAAAAAGCCCATGACCTCTCCTGGCTGTGCTTCCTGCCTCCTCCCTGCTCCGATTCCAATGGCCCCAAAAATTTGATGAGCAACAGCCACTCCCTCACCTTTTTTTTTTTTTTTTGCCAGCTCTGGTTGAAGTTTTGAGGGAATGAGCTGGGCAAAAGTCAGTGCTTGAAGGAAGTGGATTTAGCAGATTAAACATACCTTTAACAACAGCATTCCAACTCTAAATATTTGCACAGTCAGGTTTTGTGCAGAGTTAACTTGCACACACACACATTTTAGTTCAGTTTCTTTGCATTATTCTTTAATATTCTATGCTCAGGATCAGCCTTTAATGTTTACCCAAGTTATATTCAAAAGTTACCTCTGAAATCTGACGTACGTTGCAAACCTGAAAAAGGGAATGCAGAGGCAATTGCACGTCAGATCCCTTATGGCCACCAAAACCATACCTGGGCTGCAGATCCAGGGGCAGCCGAGCCAGCCTGTAACAACTGCCTGTGCTTTCTGGAAAGGTGGATAATGTACTGCTCTTCTCACTGCTCTCACATCCTGTGCTGGGCTCCTGCCATTTGAGGAAGGTCTGGTGAGTTCCAGCACTGGCATAACATAGGAAGCAGGAGGCAGGGAGCTCTTAGTTTGGCATGAAACCACAGTCACCCTGAAATGTTTGCTTGAGCAGAGGCCAGAGCTCAGGTTTTTCAAGAAGGTGTTTACCCAGCTGGATATGGAGCCTGGCACACCTGTAGAAGCAATTGTTAACAGGCTCCTGTCATCTCCGAGTTAGGAGATGCACAGTAAGTCTTCACTAAGCTGTGCACATTGTCAGGAATATAAAACAGTAAAATTACTCAAACAGTAGAAATAAATCTTAAGCATGAGTTAGTAGAGCAGCAAGTTCAAGTTGTTTGCTGAGGTTTAGATGATTTTATTTTGTGTTTATTTTCCCAAGAAGTCACCAAATATGACTGGTATTTGCCACACAGTGACCTTGCATGATGACCATAGTGGTCATATTTGAAAATGGCTGTATTAGGGCAATACAGTAACTCTACATTTTTCATACATACATTCTTTATACACTTTTTGGAATATTTAAATGAAGAGTCTCGATATATTTATACAGCTTTGAAGACAGCATCTCCCTTTTTTCCAAAAGCCCTCCTGAACCCTGCTCAGCCACAGATGGCGTGAGGAGCACCCACAGTCATCACAAGTCCAGTTTTGGACTCAAAGCTGCCTCTCCCTCATATCCCATCTGTCTTCCCTTCACCATTTCGGTCCTGCATCACATAGCTAAAGTTCAGGGCTTAGCTGTGCTTTGCTTTCCTTGGAAAACGCCCAGAGACACTTATCTTGCAGAAGGATTCGAGCACAGACACAGCTGCCACCACTCCATGAGCTGTGCAGTCAGGGTTGCTTATTTTGGTAAGTCGTAGGGGTCAACACACCATGAGAGCAACATGAAGCTCCTCCTGTGAGCAGGAAGATGGTTTTCTAAGGCATCTCCCCTGCCAGGTGAGTGCTGTGAGTAATGATGACATCCTGTGTAGCTTTGGAAACTTCCTAGAGCCTGTCCACTGACCAACACCAATCATACACTTCCTGCAAGCACCCAAAACACAGGGTATTGCAAGAAAAACCCATCTGAAACACAGGAAAGCCTTCCATTATGAGAGTAAAGAAAGCTGTATATATATATATATATATATACACACACTTCACAAGAAATGTCTAATGGAGGTTGCTGTTAGCTCACACTCCAGGATCCATCAACAATTTTTTCCCAAATAACATCTAGAAGATTTATTATTTTTCCTTTTTTCAGCAAAGAGCTTTCTTTTGGCCCCAAATACTTCTCGTACAGATCCCATTTCTACAAATACATAACTCACATGATATTTTTAAGGATTGTTAGGTTTAGAATCAACTCATGACTCTTATTCCTATTGTGTGGCTGGTTAATATTCGTGACTAGCCAATGACATTTCTGGTCAGGGGCGACATTTTGTCACGAAGCAAAACCAACACTGAATACAGTTGCTTTATTTACAGACTTTATACTAGGAGTCCTTCCCAAATACTTATCCAACATAAGCAACCTAGGGAGAGGATTTCCAGAAGTTCTTACTGACTTAGCCATGACAGGTTAAAACCTCATACCCTGTGCTCAAGAGACTGCCATGGAGATGCCTCAGCAAATAGCAGCTTAGGCTCAAACATTCCTTCCCAAACACCATCTTGCGGCAGGAAAAATCATCTACATCTACATTTGCTCCTCTGCAGATACATATTTGTCTCGACAAAGGCTTGCACTAGTAAAACTGGCTTTGTCAAGAAGAGATTGTTCACTTTAATGAGCTCACTCAACAGGTTCAAGAAGCATCTTCTTCCCCAGCCATGCAGATAATCAGGAGCAAAGACATGACAAATTAGCTTGAGAAAATGGAAGCTGAGTAATCCTAACCAGCAGATGTAGCAATTTAGCTCCAATTTATACAAAATGGAAGATATAACAGGTAAAGACAGCTTTAGTGAACTTGTGACATGTTCATCAGGACATGGTCAGTCAATATCTCTAAACAATCAGGACTGAAATTACAGGGTTATTTTTGTGAGAGGAAGGAAATGGAACAGTGCTGAAGGAGAAAAACACAGGTAAGGGAAACCAGTGGAAAAGTTTTCAATTCAAAACTGTCAGAAACGGCAAAGGAGAAATTTGGGAAAATTAGGAATGAAAAAACCCCCAACTTCTCTTTGGACATAATTAATCTTGAACTTCCAGCTATACTGTAAGGTTAAAACCAGCCACAAATTACTAAATGAAGTGAGGATGAAGAGAAATTTCTGCTCTGAGCATGCATATACTAGTATATCCATTCACGTGAGACCACCCTGAGATGAAATAAACAGTAGGGGGTAAGAAAAGAGATGAAAGAGGCCAAATGGGACAAGGTTTGAGTTTGGTTTTTTGGGAAGGTTTGTATATGTACACGAGGAAAATCAAAGAAAAATAAAAAGGAAACCACATAGCGGAGAGTGAAACGTAAGGCAGAAGCTATAGAATAAACAAATTTGGTATTTAATAGGGAAGCATAGGGGAAAAGGAAAGCTGAAGGAGATCATTATCCATATGCAACTATATTTCACGGAAATTGGCAAAGGTGGAAGGAACTTCAGTAGAGAATGCAAAAGCAGAAATTTTGCCTAATGCACATCTCAACTAGGCCGTGAAGCTTTCAAGGTACAGAAAAGTGCCAGCTATTTAAAAACAGAAATAGGTATTTATCTACCTCTCATCTCTCTGCTTCCCAGTCAAATCCAACCTGACCAGATACACCATCAGTTCAGGCTAAATCTAGTATTAAAGACGTTCATAACTACATCCTTCAGGCACTGAGTTACACCTACCTAACTTCTAGAGCATCCACAGCCCAGTGAGGATGCTGTTGCTGCAAGGGACTGATCCCTCCACAATATCCAAACCTAAAACAGAAAATCAACTTCTCACATCTTTAGCATTTACTTACTTTTGAAATAAAAATATTCAAAAGTCTAAGATGAGCCAATAATCAATGTACAAAACATTTAGCCCTTTGCTGTTAAAAGTAACAGCAAAAAGACCCTCAGCTTCTCCAAGATGAATGCTGTAACTGCCCTCTACCATTAATCCAGGACTGCACGAGGCCATGCCTTGCTCACATGCACTAAGCCACTGTGTGTGGGTGACACTGCAGACTGGCTGGAAAGCCTCCTCTCTGCAGCAGGAGTTAGAGTTACAGGGAGAGCAGATGAACAGCTCATTCAACTCAATTCTATGTTTTCCATGGGATGCTAAAGTGACCTTGAGACAGCAAGGACTGTTTCCAGGCAGACTGTGCCCCCCCCCCCACATACCATGGAGTCTATAGCCAAAACCAGACTTCCAGGCTCCACATTTTCCTTCCACGAGGCTTATGGCAGGTGGGATTGAATCCAACCTCTGTGAGAACTGCTGCAGGTGCAACTCATCTTGTACAAATATTTAACAAAAAACACATTAAAGCAGTACAAGAGGGAAGTTAAGTATTCTCTGAACAAGTTAAGTACAGTCAGAACACTTAAAATACCAGCGTAAAACACCATTATATCACCAGCTGCATTGCTGCCACCAGGAGAAAACTAAATATTGAAGTAAGGAGAACAGCACACATTCACATGTGGAGGATCTGTCCCAGACTGATCTGTTTCAGTGGAGCCAAACACAGGAGCACTGCAGCGACAAACAAACGTGTCTGGATTAGATGACCAGGCAGCTCAGTCCCGGGATTACATTCCTAAGGGCAGACAAAGGCCTGAGAATGCTGTGGAAGCGAGCGCAGGGCAGCGGGACAGAGGGACAGCTTCCCTGGAACACAGCAGGGATGAGGGAGCCTGGCCTCACCCCCAGCAGGGGTACAGGTGACACACAGGCACTGCACGGCGGGCTAGGGTGACCATACAGCTGAGGTGACACAGAGGTTGCAGAACAGCTGCTCCTAACTATGGAATGCTGCTGCTGGGAACACCTCCCGCACACCCTCGGGATGGAAAAGGGCTTATCCGTGCCTCCAGTGCCCACCTGCAGCACCCTGGCGTGGAGCTCTGGCTGACTGGAGTCTGTACTCATCCCAACAGTCTTGTGTCATCCACGCCCTCCTGCAGTGGCATCTTAGAAATCACCGCTTGCTTTTTCACTACTTAAATCAACCGCGTAACTACAAACTGACTGATGTACTCACAGAAAAGACACAATGAAAAATATACGTACACTCTCCAATAAAGTAATGGAATTATTTAAAATAAAATTCAAATTCCTTGGGCTTCAAAAGCAATGAGACCCACCCACCTCATTCCCAGCAATGGACCTGTGGCTATGAATCTGCCAAAAAGCACTAACTCACTTCGTTACAAGAAATCAGGTGTAGTTTTGATAGACAAGTAACTGAAGCTTGCAAGAAGCATTAGCACAAAGCATTTTTAGGTTTATTTAAATAAAAATTATAATTTATACAAGACTTTTTAAACAAACAAGATTTTCTTAAAAAATGTACAGGGCAAATAATTTCATTATTTCAATTATTCATACAGTATAAGTCTTTTGTCAAACAAAAGTTACACTGATAATGAATTATTTACAATTTCAAAATATAGACTCAAACTTCAGACATAAAAATTTTAACATCCATTATATTTCAATGATTAGTAGAAATTAAACATCTGCCAAAATGTACAGAGTTCAATAAAAACTACCAATGTTTTCAAACAGGTTTATGTAGCCAAAAAACAGGTACATCCTTTCATCTCTTCACAGTCAGGTAAAATCCCTTTTCTCTTTGTCTGCAGAACGAGGGTAGAGTTTTGCTGCTGGCATCCTGTGTGATGTTGCTACTAATAAATAGCTTGTTTCATTCAATCTTGCCTCACAAAAGCTACAGTGTACAGAAAGGCATGATTTCATATTTCAGCTTGTTTCACCTTTTGAATTTAAATGGTCACTGATAAAGAATTAGTCAGTTTTCATCTCCCTTTTTTTATTGTCTTTAAAAGGGACTCAAACTAACCAATGAACTTCTAAAGAAGTTAAATCCAATTACGCGTGAATGATCCAGACATCCACAGACATGAACAGAATTGCAAATATAAACAGCAATCAGACAGACAGAATGACAAGAACATCACTTTCAGCTATTTAGAAGCACTTTACATTAAGTGTTCCGACCCAGCCTGTTTCTAAAGTGCACCAGGCTGTACTGCAAAACTAAGCAGGAAGATTGGAATTTAAGGTGAGAGCTTCAGTGTAGTTACACAAGTCAAGTATACATTCACTCATTGCCCATCCCTTCCTGCCCTCCAGACCTGGGAGGGTGCAGCAGGAGAAAAGCGTGAGTAAACACACGAAGGTTTCCTTCAGTCTCTGAAGTCACGGACACCACGGGAGCAGTTGTGCAGCAGGGAAACCGGATAACCCAATGTAAAGTGAAATTTGCAAAGTATGTACACAGATGTCTGACAATTATATTACAAATCTATTAAAAAAAAAAATCCAGTCTGTTTTCTCTATATTAGAACCAATGTTGCATTGCAGTTTGCACTAGGTTTACTGCTTTAAGGATCGCTAACTTTTAAGTTCACACTGTTTAAGTGTGGATTCATTTCAAACGTCAGCACATCAGATTTTACAAGACGTTTCTAATTTCTTTGTTCAGAAAATAAATTTTAAGAGTATATCGTACACATGAGGCATTTCAGTCTGGGAAAAGGATAATGATATCTTTTCTCCCTCTCCGAAGCCTAGGTATGTTTAATTGTCCTGGCACCATCAGTACAGATCCTACAGCTCCTCCAGGAACCAGAATCTAAGACAACCCTGTACATGAGGGTCAACCAGTGAAGGGTGGGAGGGGGAGGAGGTAATAAGTGCAAGTCAACTGATTTCCTACTGAAACTGCTGTTATGATCAGAGTGAAGGTATAAATTACACTTGAAAAATGATACAAAAATAAGAAAAAGAGCATGCTCTCTGTAAAAAATATAGTTTTCTGTTTCTTCAAAAAAAAAAAAAGGATAACCTTAAAACACTCCCAAGGGCTTTTTTTCTTAAGACAAAATGAATGAATCTGATTAAGATTTATATAACATTAAGCCATTTTAATGCCTATTTGTTAGCCACGCCTACTATTCAAGGAAGATTCTAGAAAGGAAAGCCAAATTATAATATGTAGCAATTACAAAAAAGAAATTAACTGATTTTAAAGTAGTTTTGATGAGAAAGATTTAAGATTAAGAATTTTTACTTAAACATATAACTTGAATGTGTAAAGTTATGAAACCATAAACTGTCAAGCTATATCCACTTTAAACGGTGGCAAAATGTATTTCCCACCATCTTCACTTATATTTGAAGTTTCCAGGCCCTGAGTTACAGCATACCAAAGGTGGTGTTAGAAATGCACCCATTTTTCAGGTCATGTACAGACATGTTCAAGTGCTACTCCAAAGTGAAAACTCGAAAATTGCATTTTAGCCGTTACAGTGGTTTCTCCCCGTTCTTGCTCACATTTCCACCCAGGCCATACCGCATCAGTGTTTCACTACTTTACAATACTCAACCAAATTATGGTATTCAACAGTACTTCTTCATATAAAATTTATATTAAGTTCTCATATCCTACCTCTTCACGGCCAGACTAAAATAAGGTTTGTACAGTTTGACTGCCACCTTCTTCATTATTCCTGCATTTATTGACACACCTTAGTTTAAAACTGTGCTAAGAGTTAAACACCCTTTGGTGTTTCCTACCCCTCTCCCTCCTTCATTTTACCCCTTTCCTTACAAAGAAAGGAAATTCCTGTTAAAAAAAAAAAACAGAGAAAAAATATCCATGAAATTAAGTCCCATTTTTACATAAGAATTTGCATCTCCATTGCTTCTTTTTTAGAGCCATTCATATAATGTCTGGAGACATTCATACTACTCAACTCAAAAGCCACAGCAAAGGAAAAGACACTCTGGAAGGCTTGGTGTAACTCCTACTGTGCTTTCATGAAAATGCAAATAAAATTCTAAACCTCTCAGATGGGTACTATTATATAGAGTATAAAAGCTTTCTAGTATTAAAGACAAAGGTCAATATGTGCTTTGCTGCTAGACAGGCCTGAGAGAGTTTAGAGGAGTGCAGCCTTCCTGTTTTACCTGGCAGTTGGGTTTAATTGTTACTAAAATTTAATTCTGCAAGGGGGAAGACAGAAGCACACCAATGCTCCTCAAATTATGCTTTGAGAGGAACTAGTGCTTTCAGTTGCTATATTACAGCAGGTTTTTTTATTGCAAGGTAAATCAAGAGAAGAGCCAAATTAAAAAAGGTCACATCAGAGTTTAGTTTAATTATTCCCACCTCCCCAACACAAAAAGCCTTCAAGTCTTGAATGAATGCATTAACATACAAATGCCTTGTACATGCAACATGTACAACAGCTGAGCCCTTCTAGGACAAGTACCTATAGAAATATAATTACAAGATGCCTAACATTTTAGGAACAACATTTTGGTGCCCTCTTTTATAAAAAGTATCTGCCTGCCTTCCTTCCTCTTACTTTGGTTAATGAGGAAAGGAAGATATAGTTACAAACTTTCTCCTCCAATTCACTGTACAAATACTTTAAATATCTCTATGCAGGAAAAATTTAAGTTAACCAAACCAGTAAAACATCCTTCTGCAATGCAAAAATTAGCAAGGAGGAATTATTTTAAATGTAGTTGTACATATGGAAATACTAAGATGCTAATACTGCCTTGGTGTTGCCATCAGTTTTAATAAAGGACCCAATTAAAAACCCCAAGCTGAAGAAGGAGACTTCAGGCTGCTGCAATCATCCTTGTCACATCTCAGGGAAAAACAACTAAGATAAAGGGACAAATGTACCCCTAGTGACATCAGTGGAGATAAAGAGATCAATCTGTTATATAGTCAAGTCTCGGAGCATCTTCCCAGCTTTTAATGTCAGTAAATAAACATTAAAAGTGCTTAATGTGCAAGGCTAATAGTGATGATAGCACTTCCACTGTTTTGTTTCATTTGGTTTTTTTGTCTTTTTTTACAAAAACCTTAAAAACAAACATGAAGGCATATATAAAATACACTTGGTTTATGTAACAGATAGAATATAAACCACCAGACAAGAAAAATTATTGCAAAATAGATGAGGATGTTCATTTTTTTCACTACCAAGTCATACAATAAGGAAGTTTCCTCTAGATCTTCCAAGATAAGACACTAGCTTTCACTGCTGGATGATGCAGATGTTATTTTCACATATTGGCTGAAAATTGTCTCAAAAGCTTCATCTCTGTGTACCATGGCACCAAACACCAAAGGCTAAATGACAGAAAAAAACACATCATGTCAGTCCACAAAGAAAAAGAATTTCCTCTAGGTATATTTTTGTCAAGTCAATAGGAACAGACTTATTGTACTAGAAATTCATTGATAAAGACAAAATAATCATTTTCTCTACTAAATCCTTGCCTATGTGGCGTGTTTTCTAATGTTTTTCACTTCCTTAAAAACTTCATCTGAGGGTCAGGCCCTTCCACCTCAAAGCCTCCTCCTCCATGGATACTCTCAAGCCAACAGCTTTTTGTTTCAGACTGCACAGCAGAGCAGCCTCCATGCTCCTGATGTAGGATGCTGGGGAAAATATTTCTGAAATGTTAGAGTAAAACACTCCAGATGCAGTACAACAAGCTGTATATTTAATTCATTAAAATTCTGAAGACAAACATACTGAATAATAGACAAGGGAATTTTTTAAAAAAAGAAAGAAGTCAATCACTGGCATAAGGGGACAAAAAAGCCTCTATGCTGGTGCTAACCAGAGGAGGAAAAGAAGGGTAAGAAATCCAACCCAGCAATACAAATACAGCCAGCTACTTACTTTTTGTGTAGATGGTGTCGATACAGCAATACCCATCCCTGATCCCGGGAGAACAGAGAGCACTTTATACTAAAAAAAAACACAAACAAAGACATAAGGTATCTCCTGTACTGAACAACTGCAAAAGATGCTGCAGAGGTTATACAATTCATCACTGGCATGTCCTCCCAGCCACAACTAAGAGACTTCTACTAAAACCAGGACAAAGCCAGCTGCCATTCTCAGATCCTGGACTCGGTGGGTACAGCCTCACCCAGACAGCCAGGACCCTTCTCTCCACTTTCTCCCACGAGCTGCAGCAACACCCAAGCTGCTGGAACCAGCCCCAGCCCCAAACTGAGCATCCAGTCCTGCTCCAGCACACGGGAGCTGACCCAGCCATGGTGCAGGGAACCGCAGGCAGCCGGACAGGGCGGGCAGGGCACAGCCCAGCTCTGTGCACCTGTGAGATGGGCTGGTGTGCACCTCCCACAGCTTCTCCTGCAGGTGACATCCATCCACTCTTTACAGGAGCAGCAAGCAGAACAGAAAAAGCTTATCTTTCAAAATTAGATAGAAAACAGGGTGTCACAAAGTCGTAGCATCACTAAGGTTGAAAAAGAGCTTCCGCCTTTGACCGAACACCACCATGTCAACTAAACCACAGCACCCAGTGCCATGCATGGATTGCTTGCTTCGTTTTTTTTGAAAGAAAGTCCATAGAGGTAAGAAGAAATACAGTTGGCTGAACTTGGGAGTATTCACAGGGAGAAAGAGATGTCCAAGTCAGACCTGGGTTTCCCATTTCCAAATAAAACCAGGCATAGCACATTTTTATGCCTGACTGCATGATCCCTGTCTCATCTTCATTAAAAACACTACACAGATGCAAAAGAAACTTTATGGCAGTAAAGGCCTACTGAACAACAAACCAGCATTACTTGAAGCATGATGTTTGAAATCCACTAATATAAATTATTAATTCCAGTAGGAATGTTCAGTTCGAGCATAAGCTGTCTCCTTTATAGATATGTCATATAAATAGAAGGAATTAATTTGAAAATCTGGAGGTATTTATGCAGTAGTAGACACCAGGCTGAGGTGTTTCTTTGCTCAACATTATTTAATCTGTGGTACAGGATGCAGCAGAAAGTGAGGATGTCTGTGTTTAAGATAAGGAGAAGTTCAGAAAAGGGTAACAAAAAGTGATGTTAAAGGCCATAGACTGATGCAAGGCACCAATAGAGCCTTTAGTAACCACAGCATATAAACCTCAACAGAGGAAGGAAGACACTGCCCTTGTTAAGCTTCCAACCTTCCACTTCTTGTGCCTCTGTTACTGATGGGTCCCAACTAGATAAAACTCCAGCCCATCCCAGTCCAGCTATTCTAATGATCTACCTTTCTCCACTGACAACAATCCTGCCTCCCTCTGAGGCACCTACTTTTAAGACGGTGCATCTATCATATCCACACCCAAACTGAAGTTAGTAATACACAATTCCTGCTACCAATAGATCTTCTTAAGGCCTACGCAGCTGTAGTCAACACTAGAGCTAATAAGCAACATAACTTTAATTTAAAAAAAAAATGAAGGAGTGTAAGGATTTAGTAAATCAGTTTGTCTTCATGCTCATAGCAAGTTTGCTTGTGCTGAGTCCAAAAGAGCAGTTCTGGGAAACAATCATGATCGAAGAATTACATTTTACTTATACAAATTATCAATGGCAGGCTTTTTCAAAGTAAAAAAAGCACAAATGCAAAACATGACTAGCTGAACAGAAAACCAGTTTTCTCCCCTGTTTGCAACACCAACCAGACATACCTTCTGGATATCTGTTATGTCCGATAGCTTTATAACTTTATTTCTTTTTGATGAGCCGGATTTTGAGCTTTCAAAGCACAAGTAACTGAAAACAAGAAAAGAAAATGCTCATTTTGATACAGTGTTCTAAGATAAATCCCTCAAATATTCCCCACCTCTTCTGAAGTTTGAAATCTCACAGGTTAAAATAACTTTCAAAATAAAAGAAAGAGGTTCAGTTCAGTTATGGCTTCTAATTTAGCGCAAACATTTATAAATTCTAGCAACTGGCTGGTATGTCCAAAAGCCCAGAACATGCACACACACACAAAAATTCTTGTATTTATATTACTGCACTGAACGGTTAAACCTGACAAGCATTTTAAAGACACACAAGGGACGTATATCCTTAAACAGTTGAAATACCAAATCTCAAAAGACTTATACATCTTTCACCATCCCAAAAGAAGATTAATGAGAAACACTGTGTTAGTTTCATGTTATTGTGCTGCAGACAAAAGCTCAGATTTCTAAACACTGAAGAGTGGCCTCCATCACTAGGTGACATTGCATACAGATGAGCTTTACTTCCTTTCATTACACTCCAAAGGAACTTCAGAGCAAGACCCAAACAGTAATGACCATAGTTATTCAGTCCTGGGAGGCTGGGAGGTAATTAAGGAAATTTAAGAAAATAACCACTCACCCATAAAAATTTGAAACCAAGGCTTAATTTTCAGTTTTCTTTTTGCTGCTGTCATTTCAAGGAAGCTATACATTCAGCTTGCTTAAAAAAAACCCCCAAACTAAGAATATTTATCAAATAGCTGTTGATCACAACTTTCAAAGTACACTTAGGTTTTAGGTTTCTTTTCTAGTATCTGTACAGTTAGTTGTTATCCACATCAAGAACTGCAGCTACTAACAACTGTCTATATGTAGCTACTTTGCATTCCTATGCAAGCTGTTCCAAGGCAAAATCTCATCTGTTAAGCACAGCCACACACCAGGTCCAGCTCTCCCTCTCCTATGATGCCTTCTTGAGGTTGCAAAGCACCTTGAAATGGCATTTTTGTTTCAAAACACTATTAAAGGATCCCTTTTAGATTCAAACTCTTTAATGTCTCAAATTTCCCTCCTAAGAAATGTGTGGAGAGCAATGACTCACTTTTCTGTGACATAAAGAACTCCATTCCTGATGTAGTCTGTAGGCATCTTCCGATCTCTGTTAATCAAGCAACAGCGCCAGCCATTTTCACACACTGAAAAAGTCATAACAAGAAATCTTACTTTAAGAAAGAGACACAGGCACTATCCCCAACAGTCTCCTCATACAATAGAAAACACTGAATATTAAACTTCAGATACCTAAAGCTAAAAGTGCTTAGAAAGAAAAATCTAAATCAGGTGTTTTGGACATCATAACATCTGTTTTAAGATTCATTTTGAAAAAAAAAAACCAAAAAAAAAAACAACCCACAGAATTATTCCCTTTAACCTGACCACTGGATTTGCATAGCCAAAAAAGGCACACCAGGCTGTGTGCTCTTTCAAAGAGCTGCAAGGATATGGAATGAAAGAGACCATCTCCATTCATCCTAATTTAAAGCAACACTTTTAAATCAAAAGCTTACACCTATACACTGCACAGTAAAGAATTTCAACTTTAAACTATCCTTGGCTTTTTACAAAATATTCTAGTAATGTAGCCTTCCAGGTGGCATCATACCTGGCAAAGGACGTTCATTCTCTGACAGGTTAAAAACTTCGTGGAAATTCCCTCTCTTGGTGGTATGAAAACGACTTGTATCTTCATCTTTGCTTATTCCAGTTGGGGCACTCGAGCCCACGCAACTCCTGGAGGCTGCTGTTTGAAGCTGCAGAAAAAGAAACACAATTCCAAAATCTGAGCAGCAACATCTAAGCTACACTCTCAAAAATAATTTAGCTAACTACTCTTTCTACCAAAAAACAAAAAAATCTATAACACAACAATTTTCATAAACTACTTCCATAAATTAACTCGGACTACTGCACTATACTGCTGCTAGAGCACAAGCCTCTAATATGGTACCCAAACACAACCTTTCAAAGTGCTGCCCTTTGATGGACACACTTTGCTGGGGTGAAGCACATGGTGCTAAATGCACCTATCTTAAAATACCATTTTTCTACAGTAAAGGCTATGCCTCATTAGATACGGCTAAGTCACTGCAAACAGCTCCAATGATGGTAACTAGCAGGACTACTAACAGACAATATATTATCAGTACTTGGCTTGTCTTCAAGAGATAAACAAAGTATTACTGCACAAAAGAAGTTTAGAAAGAAAAAAGAGCAAAAAAAGAGCCACATAGAACTGCATAAGCTCATTATGAATACAAATGCTGAAAATGAAAGGAAGTTTTCCACACTATGATCCATACCTTTTCATGCCCTGACAGCTAGCAGGAAAAGAAACAAACAACACAAATGTGACAGTGACAAAAGAAAAAAAGTGAAATCTATTTAACAGTATAATACACAGAATAAAACATGAACCAAGTGGCACTGCAAGATCTTGCTCACAAACCAAGAGACTACACACAATGAATGCAATTAAAAAAGAGTTATGAGTGGTTAGAGCACACCAGTTCAATTTATTCAGGTTGCATTAGAACCATTGATCTTTCCTGTGCTTTGAAGTTGCACTGAATTCTGAGAGTGCTGACACATGAAACAAAATCTGAATGGTTGTCAGCATCCTTGGGAGGGAAAAAAGGTAGTATGGAGTTCCTGAAACCAAAGTACTTGAGTAAAATCTACTTTTAAACAGAGCTCCTTAACCACTGGAGACTGCTCTGGCAACAAGCCTTGCTTCTGGAAGGACAGCTTTTGGAAAGCTTGCCTGCATTTTCATTTTCATCTTGGTGGGGCACCACATGATTCCAAAAGCTGGCACTAGCAGCTCTGTCCCTAGCCCTGCCATGCACGTGCAGTTGAACAGCTGGCAAACTGACAACATGGAAGCTCAGGACTAAGCTCTTCTTCTGTAAAGGCCCAATGCTGCTGAAGGCCAACCAGCCTCAGCTGCTGTGTTACTCTGCACTTAATTGGCAGCACTCAACACTTCGCAAGATTTACACACTAAGAAAAGAAATCCAAAGCAAATGAAAAAATGTGAACTGCAATTGCTAACTAGAAACCAGGCTGACAAAACAGGCACAGCAGAGGGAATTTGCCATCCGCCTTTTTAGAGTACCTGTAAGACAATGATGCCTCAAGGGAAAAAATAAAGTGAGTTGACATGGAAAGCAAATGGCTGATGGTTAACTAATACTGCCTCACTTCTGCGGTGCTGAGTCCCTGGAATCAAGGAAAATAACAGCTTCTCCAACAATATGTGTGCAACTAAAGATAAAAAGAATTTTCTAAAGGCCTTCTTAGACAAGCTATTTGGCTGCACATGCACACAACCAGGCGAAGCGCCATGGCCCCAAACATAAAAATGATCAGAGCAAGAGGTCTAATGCTTTTTGTGCTGGAATAAGGACTATTACTGCTCTCTGCTACACTGCTTCCTACCGACCTGTTATATACAGAGATTTAAAAAATGGAGTTTAAACTTCAATACCATTACCCACCTGGTGGCTGAAAATGTGAGTAGTTCTGCTGTTACTTCCAGCCCTGCCTAATACATGCAAACGTTTCCTCTTACCACTTAGGCTTGAGACAAACAATGGTCAATTACTAAGAGAAAAGCGTTTTGATAAGCCTTAAAACTAACTGGAAGTGATTGGATTTGTAATGCTGGAAGAGTCCTGATTGTCTAAAAAACATCACCAACAACCTGGAGGTATTCCTTTTCACTTGATCTGTCATCAGCTTTTGACATACAACTTTTACCCATCAGATACTGTTGTCAGGACTGTTCTCTAAGGACACAAGGTCAGAGCAGTGGTACAGGCAATTAATATTGCATTGTGTCTAAGTTTACTGTTTTACACGCTGTTTAATGATGAGAAGCTGAAGCAAATGCACACATGCTGGCACTACGTGTTTTTGGGCTCTGCCTTTTCTATGAAAAAAACAAAAAACCCTCTTTGGTTTTTACCTTTTAGTACAAAAATCAATTATGCATACTATGAGGTTTGCAGAAATCTCTCAAGGGTTAAGAAAGTTTCTCTAAAATTACTGAGATCGAGTTAATGTCTTCCGAGACATCTGGAAGCAGGTAATGCAGTCCTGCACATCCTTTCCAGGAAGACAAGCCAAGGCCACCAAGCCAGACCTGGTAGTACAAAAACCCTGTGTCTACTTGCAAAACTAAAGGCATGAAGAAAAGCCAAAAGGAGTAACTACCCTCTAAGTTTATGGACTCAAGTTCAGCAATTCAGAATCTTTCCACCTCTAGGGCAGATTAGAGAGACCTAGCAAGATGATGTCACAACTACCACAGTATGTGAAAGATAACCTTTAAGTGTGAGAAGCACAGAAGCTTTTAAGATCATCTTCTGCAAGCAAGAGAAATACAGGCCATGGACGGCTTCATCCAAGTGCTTATTTACCCATCTCTTCCCTTGGAAAACAGGAACAGAAGACTCACTTTCTATAATAGACTGTCCTTCTTGTCCACTTCCTTCTGAAATACTCAATTGTGCTGCAGTTATTTTACCACCCTCCGCTCCACCAGCCCCCAAGCCCCAGATTCCTTCTTAACAACTGAGGGCTCATGTACTTATCCCTTTTGCTCTCCAGTTGTATACCCAGGCTGAATTACTGCTCAGTACTGTGCATTTCAGACAGTACTCAGAAACCCGATGAATGCAATTAGATATTGTGCTAAGAGGCATTAAGCAAATGCTAAAATGGGATTAGACTCAAGATTTACTACAACTATTTTAATTTTTAAACTAATAAACACTGACAAATCCATGGATATGGAAAACCCTGACTCAGTTACCATGTCAGGCCCCAAAACCATTTACCAAGATGGACAAAATACAATACTTAGTGATTTAATTATGACATTTTAACAAAAAGAAAATGTACTGTTGGAGTACGAACAGGGTGAAGTAATTTATCACCACTAAGCTAAAAAGTCACCTAATACAAATAACCATGAGACATAATGTCTAAATATGCAAACTACCTTACTACCTATGTTAATGATTATCCCATTAGTGAGCTGCATATTATAGTCAAGCCTTTATTTATTTTTTTAACTAACTGTACTTCAATTTACCTAAGCATGTGAATTTCCACTGAAAAAGAATGTCTAAGAATAGAGAAAGTGGATACAAAAAGACTTTATTTGACAATAGAATTACACAGAACGTACGTTAAAGAAATTGGTATGAATATGGATGGTGTTCTATTTGTGTGTTTAGCTTCATGATTCACAGTATATCTATATATACATACACATTTTTGATTAATGATTCCTTTCATACAAGAAACAGAATCCATAGAAGAACTGTGAATCTTGAAAATAATAAAAAAATGGATATTACAATCCACTAACATTGATTGTAAGGATTTAATTAACCTTCTCTTTAATGTGCTCTAGTCACTGGAGAAAAGGAAAAGGGAGAAAAGGATCTGATTTTCAGAGGCTGAGAACATAGGGACAAAAAGATTCATTACCCTTACCCGTCTCGACACTGTAGCATTAGATCTTTCTTTGAGCTGAGGATCTGTCAGGAGATTTATCCAGATGATATAAGGAGTATCATACTTAGCTCTTAGTCTGGGGCATCGTTTGAAGATAAAATCAATAAGGAAAAACTTGATTCCAGCATAGAGCCCTGAAAAAAAGGTCACTTCAGTTTGAATGCTGAAGAGGCATTAAGAACATCGCTGTTTTGATCATATTTTTAAAAGTTCACAAATGAAACCGAATTCTGTATATTTAGTCACAGTGTTAAAACCATTCTCCTGGGTTAACTATTTTGATTCTTCTTCCAACACCAGAAAATCATTTTTCTTTCCTTCCCATCTCCAGTTCCTTTAAATATTTACATAGCTGCTATTATGCAGAAGAACATTTAAATAATTCAAATATATGTTCCTTATTACCAGAAGCATTCTGAAAACATGATATACTACCAAAACTAAAAACACACCAGAGCATTCAACTATGCAGCTCCTGCAAGAATTTTAATGGCAACAGAGGGCTCTCACGTACTACATAAAACGCTATCTTCCAGTCCCAACTCTTATCTTATACAAGTTATTTTCCTTGCATTCTGCCAGGTCAAAATGGGCTTAAAATACTTTCTCAAAACTTTACTGAGTGCAATTCAGATCTCCCAAGAGTCAGAGTAAAACAATTGTTCCTCACACAGCTAAATTCAGTTGCCCTGTCAGGCAAACCTACATTTATGTTCAAGGTAACAATATTTGAAGTTCAGTGCCGCTAGAAATAATACTCACTTGATTATATCATTACTTTAATGAAAAAAACGGGATTTCTTGGTTCACAGTACAGGGTTTCATACCTTAGCCAAAATAGTCTCATGATGTAGTGCAAACCCTTATCTCAATTCCCAGTTGAGACTGAGTATCTGTAACAGACCCACAGTAGTCTGTCCATTTTGTCCAGCCCATCCTTTAAGTTTTACCAGGAATCCCACTAACTCTTTTATCTTCTTCCTACATCATCATTTTCATGGCTCCTTTGTCATGCCACATATTTCATTTACAAGGATGTATCAGCAAAGAACCCTCAACATATAGGATTTTCCGGAATCCTTATAGTTGACAGTCTGAGAAGTTCTGCTAACAGCTCATCATAGACTTCTCCTCTTCAAGAAGCAAAAGCATTATCCAGTCTTTTTCTATTATACACTGAGACTGTTTTCAAAATGGTCATGACAAATGATGCCAAGCACAATGAAAATACTTTAAAACACTGCATGATTTATTAATGCAGGTTTTCTCTCTTAAACTCTAAAATTCTCCCTCTAAAGATCATGTAAGTTTTAACCATTAAGTCTGGACTGTAACAAGTGAATTATTTATTGTGTTTACCCAATGCAAGCCCAAGAATCCTGTAGGGCAAAAAGCAGGATGCAATAAAAGCTGCCCATAGAGCAATGTAGAGCTTCTGTGTTAGTTCTGGCTGGACCCACATGAACAAGCTGAAAATAAAAAAAGAAGCAAAATTTTATTACCAATGTTACAGATATTGGTTAAGTCTTGTTTTAAAAGGGAAGAAAACCTCACATCAGATAACTTACTTTCTAAATTTCTCCAGTATGTCTGCCATCTTGCCAAAAAGGTTCTGCATAAGAAGCAAGAGAATTAAAACCAAGTCCTGCATTGGTTTGGGGTTTTTTGTCCACACAATGGAAACAAACAGCTCTCTGACTTCGTTGGTAAGCAATTCCCAGAAACGATTTTTTTAAACTAATTTTTAGCCATTTATATACTTCACAACTGAGTAAATACAGAACAGAATAGCAATACTTGATGACTTCCATCTCATTTAACCTTGTTCTGTAACTTGTGATTGATTGTTACAAGAGAAGAAACCATTTGATCCCACTGTCATGACTGGAATGCATTTACATTACTGAAAATATTTTAAATTAAGCTGTCAATCTAAGAGTAAAGAGCTTCTGTTAGTAGGTAAGAAAATGGAAGGTTTCTTCACACATTTTGAATGCTGAAATTTCAGGAAGTGGTTACTGAGTTTATTAGCTTCTTGGAAAGAGACCATTATCAAGTTTTATAATAAACCCTTGGAGACAGCACATTTCAAGTAATTCCAACAACCACTGATGCAACTGATCCCGGCTCAGGACTAAGGGCCATATTCTCTGACCAATCCTTACTGTCAGAGCACCTGAAAATTTCACCTTCCCAATAAATTTCCAAAGGTGGTCATATAAACATATGCACCACCCCGAGCAGAGGGAAGGAGCTGAGCATTCACAGTTAGCAAGGGAAGGTTAAACGCCTTTCGACAGCAGCACATCATCAGGCATGGCCCAAGGCTGCAGTTCAACTGGATGGTGCAGTCATCCAGCTGCTACCTCATCCAACTCAGGGAGCTGAGAGAAAACCTTTTGTCAGCCTCTCCAACACCAGCAGATTTCAAGGCTTGGAGGGGGTGGAGTTTTTTAAAACATGCTATTTTAGAGATGCAGTGCAAACTGTTGAATAAATACAGCTAAACAGACAGCAGCCTTCAGTTAAATCTTAAAGGAACAGTCTCCTACATCACTTTTATGACTACTAGATTTGGGATATGGATCCACACTCCAGTACATTTGTAAGATTCACCACCCAACCTACGTTATCAGAAGCTTATATGCATATATAAGGTAGAAAACGGTGAGAAGTTGCTTCTGTTCCCCTCCGAGCTTGCTCAGAGCTGCAGTCAGAGTACCTCAACCCATTCTCTGAAGCATCATGCCATTTCAGAAGCTCCAGAAATCTTACTGAGATCTCCACTGCTCGTAGGTAAAGCTCCCTTTGCAAGAGAAGTATTTCTTCTTTAAGCATTTGTTTTCACATGCTGCATAACAACCTCCTTTGACCACTTGGACTACGAACCCCCCTGCTTCTAAGGAGGCAGCCGGAGAGCAGCACAGTACCTGCGCCTTCTGAGCCACGTCTAGAACAAGCTGAAACTTTTCAGACACAGTCAGGTCCTCTTTTGGGTGCTCCTTGGGCAAGAAAGAGACAATCCATTGATTTGCAGCTCAGACAAAATGTATTTTACAAAACTCGTCAGAACGAGGTGACCCCTCAACACTCTTGGCAATACTCCTCTCGCTTTTTAATAGTCTCTACATTTACCATTTTCTTCCCTTGTTTCAGATCTACTTTTTAAGTCTTTAATTGCTGCTTATTTTTATTTTTCAATGCTTTGGGGGCTGGGGGGGCTCAGGGGACACTTTATCACTCTCTACAACTATCTGAAAGGAGGTTGTAATGAGGTGGGGGTCAGCCTTCACTCCCAGGTAACAAGTGACAGATCAAGAGGAAATGGCCTCAGACTGTGCCAGGGGAGATGTAGATTGGCTATTTAGAAAAATTTGCTCATGAAAAGGGTTGTCAAGCCTTGAAACAGGCTGCCCAGGGAAGTGGAGTCACCATCCCTGGAAGTATTTACATGACACTTAGATCTGTCACTTAGGGACATGTACCTGGACTCAGTGATGGAGCTGGCAATGCTACACTAACAGCTGGACTTGATGTTCTCAAAGGAAACAGAATGCAAGACTTCTTGAAGAACCCACAGGACCTAATTTGTCCCAAGATGATAAATTAAAATTCATTTCAGAAATGTGTTTTAAGTTTGGAATATTTTAGAGTGAAGCATCTGAACCTAAGAGTGCTGTTAGTAAAGACTTTTAAATTACAAGAGAAAGAAAAAAAATGTGGTGTCTTTACTTGCAGCATGCTCTTCCTTCCTTTCCAACCACCCACACAGACACAGAGGAGGGTTTAAAGGTGCAATTTTTTATAGGCTTACAGGTGAAGCTGATCAAAGACCTACCATCTGTTCAGAAACTTCAGGCACAATGCTCCACTGTATTCTCCAACCCCTGGAAATTATGGAAATAGTTAAAGAGGGCAAGAACTCCATCCATCAACACAGATTATTTCTAAAAGGTTAAAAAGCAGTTTTCTGCAATAAGCACTTATGGCTTAAAAGTAAATAATATAATCCCTAAATTAATGAAGAACCCACAACATAACAGAAGCACAAGTGGCCAACAACAGCCAGCTTTAAAAGTATTAGTTAAGTAGAGACTAAACAGAATCACTGCTTGTGGGTTTTACAACAAAAGTTAATGGTGTGCATGGAGTAAAGGATTAGAAATATTTTTCTCTTATTTTACTATGTGAACAAAATTACATCAACTTATTCAGAAGCCTATTTGCTACCAGCAATTTCCAGGGAATACAATGTCAAACAGAAAGTATCAATTAAGAAGTCAGAAAATTATTTTACAATATGCACATTAAGGCCCTCTATATCATTTTAAGGTGCATTAAACCCCCCCTCCCCCGACTTAATTTTTAGAAGAGACTGAATTTACAAATGGAAAATACTTTGAATAAAGTATGTCAAGAGCTATGGAAAAAGGTAAAACTGCCATTTTAGGCCTAGGTGAGCATTCTCTGCTGGGAAAAACAGCACGCTTTAATATTGAAGGTGATGTTCTCCAAGTACTTTAAATACCACAGAAATTTATATTAGAATGTTAGTGTGCTGAGGGATTTGTCTGAGAGCATGCAACATTGTTTACAACAACCCAAGCCACAGGATACAAAGGTAATTCCCAATAGTAGTAAAAGATTATAGAAACCGAGCAATGACATTAAGGATACTTGAATTTGAATTTCACTGTGTTAAATGTAACTCACAATATTAGAAAAGGTAACAGTTTACAACTAAGTGCAATAATAACAAAACATCTTTCCAACAAAGCACTACTTAAGGAGAGTAAGCTAGTATTTATGCAAATACCTGGCTATGAGGTAATTTAGGGATAACCTCAAAATTGCTAAAAATAAGAACATAGGAATGGCCCAGCCATGCCATACAGCATTGATGTAAATCTGCAGATTAGGAAGAAAAAACAAAGAGAGATGCGGATTACAAACTGGGGTACAGTGAGGTGCATGAAATACCATTTCCTATTGTGGTGTTGGGCTCAGAATCATGCAATTCATATTAAAAAAATCAATAAATTTTAGCCACTCCATGACTGACAATGGCCCTGCATCCAGGAATGCAAAATCAAAACTAAGAATGAACCTAATCTCCATAGATGACACTTAACTAGTTCTCAGCTGCCTCAGAGAGAGTATTGAGTATTTTCAATACTACAATTACTTGAAGGGGTAAGAGGAAAAAAAAAAAAAGAGGTAAACCCTCAAGTTTGTGAATCTGCTACATGACCATGATATGGTCAGCAATGGCATAGAAACCATGGTATAGAAGAGGAGTTATAGCAATCAGCTCTATACTGGGCAACAGGATAAACTCTCGCTCTATCATTTCAGGTCAATTAAGTCCCAAATTTTTACCAAGACTAAAAAGATTGCAGGAAAACAGGTTTTATTTGATGTAACAAGTACACATACAAAGAGCTTCAAAAGGTATTCTGTTCCCAGTTTCTGAAAATAGAGACTACAGTCTCTCTGTGAGAGACACTAGGGTTTTTACTGATAACCCCAAAGTGAAACATTGCTCTGGCTCCCAGGCCCCAGAGCTTTCAGAAAAAACAGCTCAAGTTTCTTCTTTCAGCTTTTATCTGAAAAATGGGCTTGCCAGGTGAGGCAAGAGAGAAATCAGCAGATACGGAGAAGGGACAGACAGCGGGCACTGGGAGGGAAGTCTCTTCAATATTCATTCAGCTGTGCCATGCAAAACAGCATAAGGTCTGTAACTTACAGGGTGGTATTATTTAACAAAAAAGTGTGTGACATTTTCACCACACAAGTTCATTCAGCTACAGCTACTAAAAAGGAAAACAAATCAAAACTCCACTAGATACTTATGTCTCTTTGCAGCATCCAAACCTCATTAAGATAGCATAGAAATGCTTGAACTTAGCTCACAGACCTGATGTTTGCACATTGAATCCTACTGAAATCAAGGCATTTTGCCTCTCATCAGTATGATCCTAACAAATGGCACAGAGCCCTGATGGGGACAATAGCTTCTCATCAAATGTAACCACTATCAGCATTTCAGCCCTAGACAAGAAGAAACTTCGATTGTTACTTCAGCCTCTGCAAATTACCAGGACTGGGAGATGAGACACAAGAAAGGAGTGAACAATATCCAGATAGCTCTACGTTATTTTAACAATTACAAAACTATGCTACAAGAGACCCAGGAAACACAATTTAAGTGGCTTTATATATAACGGAAGTGATCACTACTGGTATTTAGAGTTAAATGAAATTACACTATTCTATTTCACTTGAACTGGAGCACAACCCCTACTCAGATATGGCAGTTTCAATGAATTTCAGCAAATAATGTATTTTTTCAAGTTCTTACAACTCCCGAAGGAGTAGGATAACTTACAATAAAGGCAATAGCAGAAGTGTAGATAGAATACCAGTCTAATAAGGCAGAAAGATTCTTCACAAAATTTGTAACAGGTTTGGCACCTCTCTCTAAACAGAAGTTGAGAAAAAACACAGCTGTCAGAATTAGCTGTCAAGGGTTAATCAGTTGTAAATTACAACCAACCAAATTAGAAAACTATAGGAATATTCAAGACATGTAATGATAAAAAGGCTTATCCAAATGAAAAAAAAATTAAACCCACCAATGTAACTGAACAATTAGAGAATGCATTTCCAAAAACTAAAGTACTACTCAAGACAAAGATTATGTCTAAATTCTAAAGTATACACAAAGGAAAAAAAAAAAATCAACATCCTTTATAAAGGTACCCTGGATGCTAAAAGTCGTTTGTTCTCAGCCACATTCATATTACTCCAAAGACCACTGTACAGGTGGTTTGTCTCGCTGTAAAACAATGTACATTAGCCTGACTGAATCACAAGCCACCAAGGAACAACTCAGAATCACAGAATCATTTAGGTGGGAAAAGACCTTTAGGATCATCATTGGGTTCAACCATTAACCCAGCACTGCCAAATCCACCACTAAACCATGTCCCTAAATGATTTTCTCTGCAGAGCCTTCCTACCCACCATCAGATCAACACTCCTATCCAACCTGGTGTCATCTGCAAACTGACAGGGAGCACTCCGTCCTGTTTTCCCAATAATTGATAAGGATATTAAATGGGACTGGCCCCAGTACTGAGCCCTGGGGAACACCACTTGTGACCAGGTGGATGTAGCTCCATTCCCCAACACTCTCTGGGCCTGGCCATCAGCCAGTTTTCTACCCAGCAAAGCATACACCTGTGCAAGCCATGAGGAGCAGCCAGTTTCTTCAGGAGAATGCTGTGGGAAACAGCATCAAAGGCTTTACTACAGTCTAGGTAGACAACATCCAGAGCCCTTCCCTCCCTTGCTGCTGTTCACCAGTTAGATTAAAGCCAGGCTAGATCTCCTGGCTGTATCTCTGCAGGACTCTACCCATTGCTAGCACTTTGCTGCTTACTCTTCCTAAGCCACGCAACGCAGCACATCAATCCCTGAAGTCTGTCTCCCACCTCTGCAGACCTTTGGTCTTGCTGTCACTGCATGGGAGAGGCCCACACACAGGCACAGCCAGCCCACAAGAGCAAGAGGAGCTCTTCTTCAGCACCCTAAAACCCTCTTATCCTCTACCCTCTTCCTCTACACTATTTCACTAGTTGGGCAAACTAGCTAGGGAACGCAAGGAAACAGGAGAGGGCAGCTGCAAGACCACCTTTGCTTTCTCTGTTGGATCACACCCGTTTTGCCTTTCCTGATGAGAAGAATGATGATAACTCCTGCACAGAGACTCCCAGAAGCTCTCACTCTCTGTCACAGCAGAACTCACAACTTTTCAAGTCTTTCTTCAAGAGAGCCTCTGACTTGCTGTCCTAGTTTGTTTGGCTTGAGACTCAGCTATCCTAAACACAATTCCTATGTGAAGTAATTAAGCAACTAGGACTAGATTTCCTTAAGCGTCAGCAGCACAACCAAAGCAGCAGATGAAGTAAGTGGAAGGGCACATCCAAGGCATGGGAGGAGGTCATGGACTCAAGTGCTGCTTCCATCTGCTCTGCTCCAGCACCCTACACCAAGCCCACAGAGAAGATCAAAACTTGGAAATCACTGGTGACAACAATGTTCTGGAGAGCTCTGAGTGACCGTCAGGCTCCTTGGACAACAGGGATCTAGATTTTGTGGCTCACCTAGTGCAAGTTAAGAGCCACCCAAAGCTTAAGTTTAATACTGTTCTTTAAAAGGTATTCTGAAGGCAATGCACGTACACCACTGACAAGTCACAAGTATTCTCACAAATGAAACTAGAACAGATACAACTAATAAAATACTGCTAAGTACTTACTTAATCTTCTCATATTTTCAGTCAACCTGAAAAATAATAGATAAAAGCAACTTGTTTAATAGACAACTAGTGCACACTTGTGTACATTTGATCCCTGAAATACTCTTCACAGTTATAAACTATATGTACATAAAGCTTCATTCTTGCCTGTTACAAAATGTATTTCTAGTAACTAATACAGTCTACCTTGCACCAGACTGAAAACTGAAGCTTAAAAGCTCTCCAGCCTAACTAAGACTTTGTTCACAATTTTTGGGAGGCATCTGACAAACCTGGTAAATAATACAAATCTTATTTTATTTCCGGCAGCAGATAAACTTAAAATCTCATGTTCTGTCCAAAGCAGTCACAAAACTTTTGAGGTAGTTCTGTACTTTTGGTGTTATTATTTGTTATTGAAACACTTGCTCAAATGATATGAAAGGTTGGTTAAAAAAAAAAAAAAGAGAAAAAAAGCAACTTGTAAAGGCACCAACAATTTCTTACAATGACATTGTGGATTTACCTTCTAGCACTAAGTGGCTCTTCTGCTTCCACTGTATTCTCTTCTGGCTGAAATCTGAAGTCCTCAACATACTCTCCAAATCTGTCACAAAACCACTTTTGGAGTCTTGAACAGACTGTGTGACTACGCTTATCTATAAAAGAGAAGCACTAAGTATCAGGATAATGCTAGAAGACATCTTTATCCAATGCCAGCCCCTGCTCCCACACACCATGCTTCATTGGGAAGCAGGTTTTTTACAGCTTCCCCATCCCTCACCAACACTCTTTGTGGAAACTTCCAATTTACTTCTGCCGTTGCACAGGACCCCCAACTGCACTGAGTTGCTAAAATAAGACTAAAGGTGACTCCTGCATTGCTCTTAGGACAGTACATGGAAGCATCTTATCACCCTAAGCATAAAGAGTAAAACATCCTAACAAACAATAATTTTTAGCAAACACAGGAAAAACATTTTCTGGTTAAGAGACTTCTGTAAACAAAAGACTGACGTAAATCTCAGTGCTCCTGTTGTGCTAAAGAGTCACCTTGAGAAAAGCGAGTGCAAAGCAAAACACTCCTGAGCAGAAAGCTGGACAACCACCTTGGAGCCACAGGGATCTGACAGGAAAGAGAGGTGGAAACATAAGCGAGATTCTGCTAGAGGCATTTTTACTTCCACTTTCCAACCACTGATAGTCCTTAAAGATTGTGTGTGCATGTGTCTTTATAGAGCCATACAAAAAAAATGATGTAGTTTCTTTTTTTCTAAAGTCAGCCTTCAGAAATTATGCTGCATATGCCACTTTCTATATATGGAATATACAGTCATAATACTACCTGAATAATGAGCAAAATAATGAAGTGACGCACACGTTCTCAGTTTCAGTGCAGAAATATAACGTAATACAGGGGCACATGGAAATAATATCAGGGTAAAAGCCTTAAGGCACAGCAAGTGTGAGCAAAACAACCACTTGCAACTCACAAAATTGTGGTCTAGAAGGAACAGACAGACTATTTGGAAACGTAGCTCAATACAGCAATGTCACGAAGAGGATACTTGTCATAATTACTCCAGGACCAAATTTAGTACAGAACTCCATAAAATTAATATATGATTAAACAGAGGCATGGAAGATTAATCAGCCAATTACAACAGCCAAAATGATGCATTTAAGCTCATGAGAAAAAGCCACTGTTGCTCAGAAAATAGAATCAAACTATTTATTAATGACCTACAATGAAATCTAGAAAAACAAGGAATCTAGTGACAGTTTACAGGTGAGACAACACTTCCATCCAAAAATAAAAATACGAAGTAGCTTCCCAAATGCTAATACTTCAGAAAGTACTAAGAAAGAAATTTTGAGTGTACAAGAGAAAAAAATGTCAGGTTGTAGTTCACGTAACAGAAAGCACTGACATGATGGAAGTACAGGAGGAGAAATTTCAGATTTAGTCTGAAAAAAAGCCTTAGTCTCGATCACAAGGTGTGCAGAGGAAAGTTAAAGTGTACTGAAAGACTGAGAATTTGACTGTTGCCTTAGTTCTTTCAGAAATCACTACATTATTGAATTCGTAATTAGCATCAGCTTGAGAAATGTAGATGACAGTGTAGGCGTCCAAAAAATTAATAACTCTTAAGCGTACTCCTTCTCCAGAACGTCTCCTCTTTTAGAGGAAGGAAGTAGTAATATGGTTAGTGGCATAACAGAACGTCTGCAATTGAGAACAAACTTTTTTTCTATGTATTACACCTTTTTCTGGTAAGTGAAGGATCAGCAAGACATGCAAGAATGATGAAGCGAGCCAAGAGGTTTCATTACATACCCAAAGGCTTTACAATACACAATAAATTCCTTGCTCAGGTATGCAAAGTCAACTACAAAAAGTAAACGCATAATCATGTACAGAGAGGGAAGCTGCTTGAATGGTCATTCATATTCAGCTTCTTCAGAAGCAAGGTTTGATCTCCTAAGGATCAAAAAAAAAAGGAAAAAAAAAATCCAACCAAACCGAAGTGCTGTTAGAGGTCCGACCAAGCTCACCTGTTCCATTGGCCTGTGCCTGTGGCTTCGCCGGTTGCTGGGCTGCAGGTACCTCCTCCGCCCTACAAAGAAAACAGAAACAATGTGAAATGTTACAGAGGAAGAATTTATTCCCTTTTAGGTAAAGGAAGCACCAGAACCTCCATGGTTTCCATAGCTGAGATTATACAACCATGACAAGAGAAAACCCAACTTACGCCCTTTCACAAGATTCAAAATATCCATTGCACTTAGGAACCTGGGAAATACCATCCACTGTGAGGAGAGGTGGGGTTTAGCCATTCCTGCCAGCAGCAGCTCAATTTCTTCTTACAACTACTCAACAATGTAGTATCAAATTTCTTGCATTATTTATCCCTTTGTGTGGTATATTCATTGCAATGTCTGCCAGGAAAACTCTTCAGAGCCATGACTTTTCCCACAGCAGTAAACTAAAGGGGATTCTGTATCACAAGTTGAGAACCACCGCAGCAGAGCAAAACCACATTCTAATGCACGAATCTTGAATTCTGCCATCACAACTAGGGTCAAACACCACTCAACTTCACAAGAGGAACAGGTGTTAAGAATGATTTAAAATGTTATGTTGTAAGCTCTCAAAATACACAGATCACAAACAATTAGAAAAATACCTTTAAGAACTTGAAAAATTGAAATAGCCTAAAAATATGCAACAAAAATATTCTAAAAATATATGTCAAGTAGCAGGCATCATTGGTCTCACCTTTCAAGATGAATTGAGAATATTCTCATCTATTAAAAGTGAACAGACTTTTTAAAACACAAATGCTTTTGCCATTCTGTACATGTGCAAGGCTTCAAATTACATTTGCACACAGCCTCCAACTGCCAATCTGCCTTGAGAATACTTCAGGCTTCAGTCCCGAAGTCTTCAGTTATCCATGTAGATATCAGACAGGAAGATTCTTCTAATGGAGCAGGAGCTTTGACAACATAACACCAGCCACAGCAAGCTTTACTTGACAGGGAGTTGTGTGATTGAAAAGAAAGTGTCAATTGTCCAATTTCATGATCACTCCTTTATCAGGCAATATAGGCACTTTTCAAATGCTCCTTTCATCTCTCGCTCCTCGGGAAGGGAATCAAGTGAAACATGGTCAGCAAATGAAGAGCAAAGAAGAGGGATCCCACTGCACTGGGCAGATTGCAGCAATACAGATGGACATACAGTCTCTCTCCTGCTGTTCCTCTAGAAAGGATGTCAGGGAAAGATCTCACTGTACTGTCTGCACATGGAAATGGTCAGCACTAATGTGTGCTGTCTCAACGTCACCACACATCAATGAGTATGATGGAAAAACTATTGAACTTGTCACCTCCCTTCCTTCCTAAACATTGCCCATCCTTAATGAGCTTTCCACATCCTTGTTCATTTCTAAAAAGAACATTTAGAAGTAATTTACTGATTTATGAATTACAACTCGACATTTATTGGTGTGGATGAGCTGAATTCAATGGCTTTTGCTTTCAAAGACACTTGCTTTCATGACTCATCAGGACTTTTCCCCATGGCTTCTGTATTTGCAGCAATTCTTCTTTTCAAAAGCCACCTGAATTGTCACCAGTTTATTTTATTTAGCTAAACTTTGGTTCCTGTGCCATTTTCTCCCAGTTTCTATATAAGCCACGGGTTCCTCACCTAAAAACTTCTCCTACCTTTGCTTCTTCTCCCACACTGTTGCATCTCCTCCATTTCCAGCTCTCAAAAGACAGCCAGCAATAAACATGATCAAATTTGCACCAACTATTACACAGTGGTGTCTTGTTTTCCTCTGTCAGCACATCAGATGGTTAGACCCTATAGTTGGGCATTTTCATCTGAAATCTGTCCCTGGAACTCTGTACCATTGAAGCTGAAGACATATTTAGGTGGAAAGGAGGTAGTCATTCACAAGCAGGCAGAAGCCAGTTACTCAACCCATTCCAGCTGTGTGGAGGCACTGATGGGTGCTGTCACATCAGAACAATTCCTGCGACAGAGCCAAGACGAGATCTCACCACTGTCAGCTGTCAGAGACTTCAGGCTGGGTCTTCCTTTGACATGCTGGGATGTATTTTCAGAAGCAGCACAGCATCATTACTCCCCATGTTTCTTAGGCAAAAAATCAAGAAAATCTCATCAAGAAGTAGTTCTGTACAGCAGCCTTACTGGGCTCTATCAGGAGTACATGACAGTTGGCTTTGGCCCTTCTTGGTGCTTTTGTTTCATTTTTTTGGCAATGTCTTACTTGCCATCTGCCTGTTACTCCTTCCCCATGAAGAACCTGACCTTTACGAATCATCAGGTTAATGACAGCTCATTACTGCACCTGTGAATCAGGTTATAATTAGCCACTTCAGACAGATCCGGGCCAGGAAGCTCAGAATTCATTGTTTGGGCTTGCACACCTACTGGGAAGTTCAATTCCAAAACCAGGTCATGTTGAACCATCCAGTTCATCAAGACCACTGATGGAGTGAGGAAATTATCTTTCCAAGTTTCTGAACCACTCTTCATGCCAGAAATTATTTAAAAGGCTGGAAAACATAAATAGTCCCCGGAACAACACTGTGTTTCTATGTGGGCTTCCTAACCGAAGCCTGAACCTAAGAAAACAAGCTGCATTAATTCCTCTTGGACCACACTTTCCACCCAGAAGAAGGGCGTAACTGGTAACACCAATCAAAACCCAACATGAAGCTAGGCCATCTTTATGCAACTAGAGATTACAGCCATTTAAAGCACAGGCTGTTTGAAACAGATAAGAGCAACCTCAGACAGTGGAGGAGACAAACTACCTTTTTTGTTTCTCTCTCTTTTTTTTTTAATATACTGAGGTCAGGGAAGCATCAATATTAATGAATATTAGAGCTGTTCATGACCAGGACACATGTACCACTCAAAAGCAACTAGCATACTCCTGATGCAGTGTCCATTCAGTGGTGCCCCACAGAACAGCATCAAAGTGTTATTTTTCAGTCGCAAATATAACACAAAAGTTAAGGGAACCTTGACACTGAAGGCCATTTCCCTTAAATGAACATTTTTCATTTCCACATATTAGGCCCTGAATACAGCTGCAAGTTGAGATGTGTGTGAATCAACAGACTCCCCCAAAAAACTGGATGCAGACCAGAGTTGCTGCACACAACAGGTGCAGTCACTGCCAGGATGTTCTCAGACATATTCAAAGCAGTTTTCCCACAGGCTTACTCCCAGTTCACAAGCGACCCACCACTGGCTTTTCAACCACTGTTGTGGAAGACATTCAAGGCTGCTAACACCTTTCCTACCACTCAAAGCAACCTGAATGTATGTGCACTTCCATCAAAAGCACTTCCCAACCTCATACACGCAAAAATAAGCAAGCATTTTCTTAGCCTTGTTTAAAGACATACCTTTCAGGTATGCATGGCTTCTTACCCTGAAGAGCTGTTAAAAAACCAAGTCAAATAATTTCCATGTTTTCCATCTCCTTCGCATTAAAGTACACCAAACATTTCAGAAGCCCTTGCTGTTCTCACCCACAATGAAGGAATAGTGACTTATGCAGAAGCATTGTCTATGTGGTCCTTGTAAAAACAGTTCACAATGATTCTAATAACAAGGTTTGCTTAAGTCACAGGCTGCTGGTAAGTGTTGTTGCAAAACTTTTTGGGTTTTTTTTTTCTGCGTGACTGTAGCTCACAATTTGCAAAACATGGCAGTAACAGCTCACACAAACTATTCCAGATTATTTATGCATCATTCCACGAGCAAAATGTCATAAGCTTCAGCTGCCATACCAAATGCTGGGATGTTACGAACTGTATCTGTGGAAAATTTCAACTGAGGCCACTAAATTTCTGAACACTCAGATATATAAACAATAAACACCATGACAAACTAAAACACCAAAAATCTTCTTCTTCCACTCCACGCTCTTCCCTGTGCACAACTGTGACCTTAACAAAGGAAGTCCATATTCTTCACTAGAAAAAAAAAAAATTAGGTTGTGAACTTGCTTTCTCCTTGCCAAACATTTTGCATCATGTTTTATATTGCTGCCTCACAAATACTTTTGAGTACTGCAACTTTTAAAACCATTTCTTTCTTATACCACAACATAGTTTGGCTTTCATTAGCAGTTCACTTCTGCAAGCAAAAAGAACAGTACATGCAAACCCCAGCCTTCAACTAAGTACCACAAAGCTGCTCCCTCGCCTACCAGGGGACATATGAATATCTATTTTTAAATTGTGCAAACAATTACCTTAGAAGCAGGGTGAATTTGACATAAGCAGATAGAACTTTCTGCAGTTTCTTTGCTTAATAAAATTAAATTTCCATCAAGCATAAATTTGGCCTATTACATATTTGATTATGTAAGCCAACATTTCACCTATAGACCTAATAAAAGTATTTTTAAATGTCCACAATGAAGTGCAAAATACAGTAAGCAGTGAAGAAGTTCACAAAATGAAGCACAAGTTAAGGAAAAATCATAGTCAACCAAATTTTTCTCCTCCTGGGTAGAAACTGAAAAATTTTCAAGGTTTTATTTTGTTGTCACCTTACATACCCTACCTGTCACAAAAATGTTGCAATAGTAGTAAGACTAGTCAGAGAAACACTTGGGTAGAGAGGATAATTGGCTGAATGTAATCCCCAAGTGCAATACCCAAGCTGACAGGACTAGTGTAATCCTTAGGATATCTAAATGGGAATACAACACCCAGGGAGCCATGTCATCCTACCTTAATTTAGCAATGTCACTCCTAGAGATTTGCTGCTGTCCACAATCCAATAAGGCACAGATGTTGACACAAATACTGATAAACAAAGACCTTCCATGTATTTTCTCTGTGAAACCTGTACTCATAAGCTGCAGTGGGCCAGGTCAGACTCTGAGTCAGCCTTATTATTCTGAAACGGAGCAGGATGATGAGTACCTTCCTGCAGAAGGAGACGGCTACTCATCCTCCTCCAGGACTCGCAGCAATGAGATCTCTTTCCCCTTCTCTGTGCATGACCTGGAGCTGCCCTCGGGACAAAGGGACAAAGCCAAAGGCCTGTGCCAGCACTAAAGACAAGCATGTGGAATTTGCATCTCAAGCAACTTCTTCGAGGCAGCAAGTCACAGGCAAGAAAGCATCCTTTCCTTAAGCATCATTTTCATCCACCAACAGTGGAAACAATGCTCACTGCTTTGTACAGCTGTTACTGCGCTAAACAGATACTCACAGCATGCAACAGGCCCAGGTTTCTCCTCTTCAACTGTCCACTCTAACAGGCAATACCAGTCTGGATACACAGCCAGACCAACCAGCACAGGCAATAAAAGTACACTCTCACATCCTCGCTGCAAGAGAAACTTCAAAATGTCACTCAAAAAAAGTCCAGATCAGAGCAGTCTGGGCCACCGTCCCACTGCACGGCTGTGGTGCTGGCTCGGGAGCCAGACTCCTCCGCAGGACCTTTGAGAGCCCCTTCTAAGCTGACTTGGCAGCACAGGTCAAGACTTCACACAGCCCAACCTTGCACAGAACCAGATTTTGGAAAACCGTCACTGTGAAACATCACCTAAAAAAATCCCACTGTACTGGGTACTGAGAATAAGAGGGAAGGCCTAATTTATCTTTTATCTAAAGCCTTGGTGCACCGACACTCTGAATGCTGTTCAAACTCTTAGAACAGTTAAAGAATGGCAACCGAATTGATGAAAGGGATGGAGTACTCTCAAAGAGACAGTGGAAAAGCTGGAAATCTTTAGTCTGGAGAGAATGTAAGAGAAGAAAGGACTCATTAAGGACGGCAAATAAACTGAATTCTGAACAGTTATTCACCAAATCTTAAAATTCTGTAACAATGGGGTGCTTCTTCAAACCACTATAATATCTGTTAAAAAGGAAAGCAAATAAAATGCTTCTTTAGAGTTAAGAAGGGATTTCTGTAATGTACCGTCTCCATAGTTTCCAGTGGAAGACAGCTCCAGCACTTAATAGTGTTAAATAAATTCAAGGATAACAGGTCTGCAAATAGACTGAAGTGAAAGACAGCAATGTACCTTCTGACACCCATAAATAAAAGTATTTGTGGATGCTTACAACATGTTGAGGGAACAGGGGCTGTTTAGCCTGAAGAAAAGGAGCCTCAGGGGAGATCTCGTTGTCTACAACTGCCTGAAAGGAGGTTGTAGCCAGGTGGGGGTCGTCAGCCTCTTCTCCCAAGTAACAAGCTATACGACAAGAAGAAATTACCTCAAGGTGCACTGGGGAGTTTTAGATTTGGTATTAGGAAAAATTCCTTCACCAAAAGGGTTCTCAAGCACTGGAACAGGCTACCAAGGGAACTGGTTGAGTTGCCATCCCTAGAGGTATTAAAGACACATGCAGATGTGGTCCTGGACTGCATGGTTTAGTCGTGGACTTGGCATTGCTGGGTTAATGATTGGACTTGATGATCTTAAAGGTCTTTTCCAAACTAAATAATTCTATGATTCCATAGGAGCAGGAGGTGGACAACAGAAAGCAACTAGGCCCACACGTTTCCTAAAAATAGCCCCTACTTCCATTGCTACCAGTGGACGTGGACTGCTGGCCTGGGCAGAAAGGTATTTCTACAGTTCAGTACAGAAGGAAGCAGGAGGCTGGGAAGAGTTTGCACGGCACTGGGAAACCGCATATCCAAGCAAAACGTTTTGCCTGTTTACTCTTGCTTGTCACCTCCAAGTAAGTGGCAGTGCTTAGCATGTGATCACCAACTCAGCCTGCACTATCTCCTGATGACAGCACTTGGTGTTGAGCCACAGATCCTGCTGCTCAGCCGGGTAACCTCAACTACTGCTGGGGAAGATAACACAGGCAGCGACCTTCACAAGTGGTCTAGACCAACCAGGCAACCAAGCAACTGCTATGGTCTTAAGATCCATGTGCCTAAGCAGAGTAAGGAGAGACAACATCAAATGTGATGCTTTGCATCACCAAGATGGATGTCCTCGAGGCTGAAAGGACCTAGGGGCATGGGGAGGTGTTTCCATTTGTCATTGCAGCGGCAAGAAAGGCCCGAATTCCAGTTACTCCTATGCACTTAGGGCTTTGCTGTGGCACTGGGCCGTCCTTGCTGCTGCGAGAACAGGAGTAATGAGGATTGGGCAGTCTGGAGAAGACACAGGTTTTGAGAAGGCAAAGCATATGCTATAGTACGGCAAAGGCTCTGGCATTCAGAAGCTCCAGGCAGGCAAGACCCCAGAGGGAGGGCATCAGAAGAGGTGAAATGAACAGTATCTCGGCTAGAAAGGGTCATGGCACTTCTGTAGCTAGAGCAGTATGTATGGCCAAGTAACTTATACGTACAAGGATGTTAATGATGTCGTTTTACAGGCAAACATAGACAGCTGCTCTCTCTGTGAACTACTAATTTATTTTAAGAGCACCTAGGCCGGAAAGATATGCTTTCACCAGCACTTCCCAGAGAGAGTCAGAGATCTCAAGTGGCTTTCAGCTTTACTATGAAGATATTTCTCTTACCTTGCTTTAAGTACTTCATTGACTCTTTGCTCTAGTTCTAATCTCCTCTGCCGTTCCTTTTCTAGCTCCTGCCTTAATGTTTCAGCGTTTGTTTCTTCTCTCAGCTTCCTGAGCTCCTCCTCTGTTAATTAAAGAAGAAGATAAAGATTTAGTTACCCTGAAGTATTTCTGTAAGAAATTTAAAATCTAATTATGACAGATTAGGTGTGGCGGATTTTTTTATCCATGCTATACCAAATCTGTCCACCAGAAAAAAAAAAACAAGTATTCAAGGGCCAGACAGAATTCATAAAAAGCACACAGCTGTATCAAGTACAAAATGCTTCATTAGCAAGGAGGAAAACAACTTCAAAGTTTTCTTTCCAAGACGCAAAGTAAGTCCTTGGTACAAGCTATCTTTATTTAAACATGACATACTCTTCATTCCCCAAAGAAATAATCAGCAGAAAAGGCTGTTTATTGCTAAATCCAGTGGTCATAACAAAAAAAAAAACAACAACAAAAGAAAAAACAAAACAAAACAATCCACCAAAAGTATCTGTTTTCTTCCCTCATGTCTGTGGGTAGGAAAACACAAAACCATGAACTCACAAGAAGTTATATGATGTCATATAAACCCATGCCCATCAATTTCTGGCACCAGGTCAGATGGTCCCTCTATGAGCCTCAGCATCTTCAAATTTTAAGAAAGGGGTGTGAAACAAGAAACTAAGTTAAAATTGTTACGCTTTTCCAAGGTTATAGTGTGCCCTACCAACTTGCATGTAATAATTATATATATATTCACATATTTACTCATACAAACACATACACACTCTCACAACACTTTTCACAAGAGGTAAGTATCAACTATGCATAGGTTTTTTGTGGCTAATTAGCCTTGCTTTTTTGTCACTGGCAGTATTCTTGCTCACGACTTTATCTTACTCTAGAGCTAAAATGGGGTCACTATTACTGACAATTTTTCCCAGATAGGCATATGTGAGGCATGGCAAAAGTAAGATTGGGAATCTCTTTTTTTGTTTTTTCTTTTTAAACCAAAATTTACTCTACGTTTTGCTCTCTGGGCTGGTTTTTAAGCTCAATCACAACAATCAATAGTAGAACAGCAGGCGTATTTCAAGTTTACAACAAACCAGATCAGAAAATACTTGCTATTTCCACTATCATCACAAACACAGGGGTTCAGGCTTTTTACATTGTTTTACTAGATTGGTATATTATGTTATACCCTCCAGAGAGTATATACAATCTCTTTTGTTTCTTTTTACATACTGCTTTCTAAATCTTTGATAATCAGGGAATTGTGACATCTGAGCCTCTCTGACTCCAATCATTATGCTTCTTGAGAAGGTCTGAAGCTGGAGTGCAGATGTCCAGAGGAACTGATACATGCTCTGTGCCCTGCAGGAAGCCCTCGAGCAGTGTGTCCAATCACTTCATCTGCTGGTGGGAGATCGCCTGCACTCCTGCAGCAGTAAGAGCTTTAGAGCACAGAATTAGGAGGGATGGGAAGAAGATACACAAATCAAGGGCAGAACACGATGGCTACCACTGTAAGGCTACAGACTGAACTCCACCAAAGAGGAAGGAGTGCTGTTATCCATCTCCCCACTGAGAGCTGGTTAGTGACCCTGGGAAGAAGAGCTGGAGCACAGAAACCATGTTATCCTGCAGCAACTAAAACTGAGAATCCCCAAGGGTAGGGTAGGGAAATATCACTGTTGCAGCAGGTATTGTGTCTCCTGCAAATAAATGGAAATATGTGGATGTACAGGCAGACTTAAACATGGAGATGTTCCTAATTACGTATCCACAAGGAATTTTAAATCCAACAAGAAAACTACATTTATAGTTAGTTTACCCTACTTTCAAGGGCTTGCCTTGTTCCAGAACAACAGCCTGCACACAGCTGAAAGGAAACATCTGTTGCACTTCAAATGCACTGGAGCTTGTGCAATATCATGAAGATATCACAGAAAGTTCCAAAGCTTGATAGAGATGTTATCTTCTCAAGACCATTAAAGGGAAAAAAATTCTTCATTACGTATTTTTTGTTTTATTAAAGAGGAAGTGACTATGCATTTTGCGTACATGAGAAAACCACACACATTATAAATTAACCTCAGTGTCCTTGAAAGTCAGATCTTCCAGCTTCCTTAATTTCAGCTGTTCTGATTATGCTACATCTTGTACTACTAAAACCAAAACAAAACCCCCAGAAATTTTACTACTTGTCCTCCAAAGAGGACAAATAGTGCCAAATAGTCTTTATGGAAAGAGGCCGAGTTAAAGGGTGCACAGTGAATGAGGCAGAATTCCTATAAAACAAACCAAAAAAACCCCAACATCCAATCCTAAAGGACTGTCATAGCTTCACATTTCAGAGCATTTCCTAACTTTCTCATACATGACTGCAATTCAAATCCACCCCACTAAGTCCTTAAAGCAGTATTTGTTGCTACTTTGGCAGCATTGTGGTCTGGCACTGTAAAACCTTCGTGTTCAGTTAGTTAAATGCTCTTAAGTCTGCTAAGCAACAGAAGCCACAGAGAGAGGAAGGGGGGGAAGTTCTTCCTTGCTCTCCCCCCTGAAATAATCTACCATTCGGCCAAGCTGAACTGTACTTTCAAAGCATATTTCTCCATCCCTGAAGAGTCCTCCCGCAGAATGAGTGCAGTCAGCTACAAAGAGCAGAGGTCACGGACCCCTGAGAAGAATCCATGAGAACATTTCACCATGGCATCTATCTACTGAGTTTTAGAGATGAGTACCCTCCTTGATGATGAGAATGGAGTGCTTCTTGGATTCCACCTTCAGACAGCCAAAATTCAAACATGCTCCCCGCTCTGCACACACACAGAAGGGTAAAACATAAAAGGTCAAGCTTCAGCTTCCCGATTAATCAGCTTCCATAATTTCCTTCCCAGGCATATCCATCACAGCTCACTATCTTCTCTGGGCCAAGAAACATTAAAATATTGGTGGAGGACATTCAGGTGAAGAGAGCAGCCATGAAGGTGACCTGGTGAGATGGGGGAAATTACTTACAGAAGAAAGTGTCTGCTGAAACACTGACAGAGAAAATGCTGGCAAGCCTGGGAACCAGGCCTGGGAACCAGCAGCATTGTTGAGAAGTGCAACTGGCCTCTCTGAAATGCATTGCCAAGTATACCTAGAAACCTGAGACACCCTGAGATACCGCTGATAAGCACAAAAACAAGGAACAGCAACAGCCATTTATCATCTGAAAAGGTGAAAAATAGTCTGAAAACAGGGAAAACATCCTGGGAAAGTAAGACTTGGTAACTGCCATTGGCTGTTATATCTGTAAATAAAAGAAAACAGTCTGGATAAATAATAATTGGCCTGAGAGAACAGAAAATAACATCTGTTGGCTCTTCTGGGTGAAAAATAGAAAATAACAGCATCTATTGGCTGCTGAAGCAGTAATGTCCTACACCTCCTTAATTCTCTCTGACATGACTTAACTTTTATCCAAAACAAAACTTCCCTCTCCAAGAACTTCCCATGCTGCACATACTTTTCCTTTCCTAAACAGGATGAACTCTTAACACAAACTTTTTAAGAGATCTTGGACCCTCACCCAGGACAGTTTGGTTTGTCCTCCCACATCTGGGATGGTTTGGCCCGTTCTGACATCTGTCCAATAAGCTTATACTGGTATTAATGTAAATATTTGCATATGTGCATATAAATAATCCAACATAATTACATTTTCTGTGGTTTTACTGGGAAGTTTGCTTCATTAGTGAAAAGTTTGTAGTAGCCTGTAACAGCATACACCTACTTGGTTGCTTCCATACTACTGATTGCTCCCAAGAATTTGTAACAGCTCAGTATATGTTTATATATATATACACACATACATATATATATGAGTTATAAATCATAGGTACAGTTGCTAGCCGTGATTTTTGTGGCAATCTGTAATAGAGAATTTAGAGTAAAAAGCCTCCATGCTCTCAAGCCTTACAGAAGCCTATGAACTCAGTCACAACCTCTAAATACCTACAGACTGGGTAACCCTTTAGGTTGTGACAGCAGGTGTGACCCTGAAAAAATGCTTTAAAAGCACTCTAGCAAAGTCAGCTGGTGTAGAAAAGCAGGACAGTATCTGGATGCTATTGCTCTTTTAAAATTAGCTACAAAAGTCTGTAAGACAAGGCAACAATGGTGTTTCAATGACAGTAATTATTACACTTATTATTGCACTGTAAACTCTAGGAGAATTGACCCCATAGTAAAGAGCATCATCACTGATGTATCTCACAGGTTACCAAAAAAAACTTATCCATTTCACTTTTTCTACAGCATGTTATCCTCTCTGAGGTGTAATGGAACTGTCCCACCTGAACTCTAAGAATTTGACAATTCAAATTGAAAGACTTAACAGTTCAAAAAGCTTAGCTGATTACCATGTAATTGCTAAAAGACAAGCAGCCAGTGTTGTGTTGCATCATCTTACAGCATCAGCCACTAGAGCAAATGAAGAATTTCAGTTTGCTCCTCAGAATACTCACCTGTAAGAAATGTTCTGATAAAAAGCACTTAAACACCCAAGTATTTCGTTCTGGTGAGACTGAACAGAATGTGAGTAGTGTTTAGAAAAGAACGATGATACATCAGGCTAGAAAGGCGTGGCAGAAGGTTGGATTTCTAATTCAAAACTGCTTGTGCAGTAAAGCGGATGTTTCCCTTAATCCCAGGATTGGAGGTAGATTAGGGAGCCTCCTCATAGCTGTTTTATATAATACCATTTCTTCCTACACATAAAGGTATGTTGCAAAATCCCCCTCTGGGACAAAGTGACCAAAAATTTCTTTCAGAGCAGAGCTAGAGACCACCAATCACTGTTTCTAGCTACCTGAATTCAGCTCAGTGTTAAATCTAAGGAAACCGAGTTAAAAACTAGAAATGGCAAAAAGCATGCATGCACCCTGTCATATTTACATGGGGAAACACCAGTACTTAACAGGACAAAAATAACCCTTCTACATCTATGTTAATCATGGTAAATCTCCTTACAACCCTTTGAACATTACTGGAGTTCAAGTATGTTATTTAATTGTTACTAAACACACTAAATCCCAACCACACACTTTCAATCTGGATCTCACACTAGTCATGCTGATGGATTCAGACACTGGGAGTTGTCTCCAACGCAGGCAGCTTCCACCCTTACCAGACTCCCAATTCCTACAGAAAGCTAGTACGTTAACTCTTTCCCAAGTAAACCGACTATATGACACTACTAACAAAATGTCAGGAGTCTGAAAACAGATCTATTTTTATCATCATAGACACTGAAGAGCTTTTAGTCTTCACCTTAAAAACCAGCAGCAAATGGCAGGACTGTGAAAGACATGGAATGGCTCCATCACTTACGATAAAGGAAAGACAAACAAAGAACATTGTCTGACCAACAAGCAGTGATGGATGAAGGACCGCAATGGAATTCCCTAACCTGTTTTTTTTCCTGCTTACAGTTACTCGGCAATTTACATACTCCTTCAAAGACATGTTCACAATTCATAGCTATAACTAGATACAGCTTAATTGTGCACTATTTGTTACCTGTTCTTCTTCTTCTAATCCATGATTCTCCTTCTCCAGGGCTATGTTTAAACCATCAGTGACTTGAGAACCATGGAGATTGCCAAAGAACTTACCATAAATCTACCCAAAAGATTTCAGATAAAACATTACCCTTTGATCTCAGACACCGTGAGATACTCTAGTTCCTTGCATGCCAGATGCTTAGCAAAGTGCTTATTTAAGCCATCGCTCTAGCAGCTCCACTTTATTAACTGTCCTTTCTTCTTTAAGTCATCTCTTAACTCACGTCATCTTTCGTGCTTGGACTTCCACACTTCACTTTGGAATCCCAAAGCTCACTGCTCAGGAGGATTACTCTTAGGGTTTTATGAAGGAAGAACCTAAAAATGTCCTCTGTCAAAATGGATAGCAGCATTCTTGTTCTCCATAGCTCTTCTAGAGCTGGACAACAAGTGGTCTGAAAGAACTCTTTTCTTTTTTTCTTCTTTTGCATTTGTGAACACCTTGATTTGTCAGTTTAATGGCTTTCCTTTGTGGTCAGGCCTCTTGCTTGTTTGCATAAATCTTTCATACAGAACACATAGCAAAAAAGATTTTCTAATAGGAATATTGGTGTCATAAAAAGCCAAAAGGCAGACAGAATCATTAAAGATTAAATATCTTTATTGAGTGCATCTCCTTTCCTCCTCTCTGCCCTCTTTTATATAGGCATTTTGGTAGAGTGGAGAAGTGAAATGGATAAATATAAACCCCACATTTGCAACATCACCTTTCTCCAGCTAAGTCTGCACACATCAAAACAAAGAAGTGACCTGTCATATTCAGAACCAGTCATGCCAATTTCCCTTTAAAAACTTTACCACAGGTTTGGCAGTTAAACAATCACTTCTTACTTTGTTTTGTTTCCATCATTCTTTTGTGCCACTCTTTGCTCTTCCAAAGACAGAGCTCCTGCTCCAGTACTTACACTAAGCAGAGCTTTAGAGGACCAGTTTTTGAGTCTCTTTGCATACGCCTACAGTGCGGGGAGCAGCGTGGGCTCCTGCTCTGCTGACAGGAAATAAGCCAACTCCCACGCAGAGACAGTGGAGGGAAGGCCGAGTCTGAACCATCATCCTCCCTCAGTCAGTTAATATGCCCTGGTACTGTTCTCCTCACCTGAACAGCAAGAGTTTCATATAAAGTGTTCTTCTCTCTCATGTGATGAGGAAGACTGATTTACAAAACACATCATATTTGACAAAGTCTTCTTCCTCCGTGCAAACTGTTCCAGTCTCCTCTCTCACCACTCCTGTTATGTCCTGCTTGGAGTGGGTGAGGTTAGAACTAAGATGCCATTGCTAAGGTTTGTACAAAATAGTTATGCTAACTACCAATTAGTAACTTTACATTTACATTTAGTGCTTTCAGTGGAGCTTTATCATGTTGTAATAGACACAGACCTAGATCATTTCCCCTTCATTATGGAAGGATTTTAAATCAGACTTCCTGAAAATATAGCTTACTGAGACAGATCCCCTTCTCAAAACATCAAGTGGAAAGTGTGCTATTGCTACATACACTTAAAAGGTCAGCTTAAAAGTCATGAAAAATACTGCTGCTCTATGAATTTTCAGAAATTTCAGAGAATAAAAATGCCAGAAGTGTTGCAAAACCCACCTAAAATAAATAGAGCTGCAAAAATTTTGTCATTATTGCAGGAATGGTTTTCACTCTCTGGTTTTGGCAGAAGTGAAACAGTCTATAAATGCTGAAATAACGTCTGGCTTAGGAATAGCAGCAGGCTCTTCCAAGGCTTTTGTGTTACTAAGCTGAGCAGGGAAATGCAGGTTCCACATGGGGCTCCCAAAATCTCCATCCCAGTTACACAAAAGGGAGAGCACAACAGTGCTGACCATTGCCCTGCCTGGGTTTTCACACCCTCTGCAATTCATGAAGCCAAGCTGGGCACACAAAAAAAGCAGAAACAAGCATAGCCCACATACATAACAGAGTGTGTAGGTGGTATCTGTTCCAGGCTCTGAAGGAGCTCAAACAATACACCCCTCTGAGCACTGTGCTGCATTTTGGTTCATCAGCCTCATGAAAAGGCAGTGTGACAATATGAGATCCTCCAGCATTTGGGCATCTTCACGTACAGCATCATCATCTACATCATCAAGTACATGCTTTGTCCAATGATAAGGGCAGATTGCACAAACCAGGCACAGACCAAGGATCAGCCCAGGACTCCAGCCTGCTGCTGTACTGGGATGAAGTCACATCCTTTCCCTCTCCCCTGGTCTCAGGAACCTCATGCTCTTAGAAGCCAAGTTGAGAGCGAGCAAAAGCCCAATCTATCTCCTCCACCAGTTAGAGCAGCATAGGTCTTTTTCTGGTCACAATCACCAGCACACATTTGGCCTCTGAGGTTTAAAACTTTCTAACATGCCTGTTCTGCCTGAGAATCGTGTATGGTTTTCTAGAGCTCTACTTCCATGAGGTCAGTATTCTGCTAGGTTGATCTTAAAAAGAATCATCAGGTCATTTATACCAGAAAGTGGGAGCCAGAGAAAACACTGTGGAGTTAGTCACATAAATGGTTCAAAAAGGCACATGAGGATGAGCAGTGTGCCGGAGCAGAAATTTCAATGCGAAAGCAGCATAACCCCAACTTCTTTTGTCATGTGGTAGAAACATCATGACTGAAACCACTGGCTTGGTAAGACCTTAAAAGACTCCTGCCACAGACTGCTGTATGGAGTGGAATGCAAAAACCCTTGTGGGAGAGGATTATATTTCCTTCTAGTACTCCTCATCCTCATGTGAGGTTCCTTTGACTTACCAGTCCATGACTAACCCTCTTCTCTAACAGTCACCTGGTTTCTTCACTCTCAGCTGCTGCTACCAACTCCTCTTCCCCGAGCTGCTAAATTCCGCGTTGCAAAAGGCTTGAACAGCCTTGAATTAGAATTAGCTAATACTTCACGTAAGCCACAGGATGCACATGTGCTTACAAAGCACCTTGTGGCACCAGGACTAGAGCGCTGGTATCTCCAAAACTGCCCTCTATAAGCAGGCACAGGAAGTAACAGGAAACAAAGTGTTCACCTCAAACAAAAAAGGTGCAAAAGCAGAAAGATGATTTTGTTTGGTCTTCCAAATGCAAGAGCAGCAAGCACAATTTTATTTTTTGTTAAGATACAACTAGGTTTTGAAATGGAAACACTAAAACCACTACTAACCCTAGCATGTCAATCTAACTGCTCTGGGCCAGTAGTTGCCTTCCCAAACTGAGCCCTCAACTAGCCCAAGGCAGTGTTCACTTGTATTAAAAACTAGGTTATAATAATAGAAAATCCTTTAGAAATAAATTATTCTGATTGTCGCAGCTCCAAGACAAAGCTTTTTCCATCCACGTGGACTGGAAACTCTGGCAGACTAAGCTCTCTGCACTTTTCATTCAGCTGGTGTTCCAAGACTTTTTCTGCAGGAACCCACACCAATACCACAAACCCAAGAGGCACATTTTCAGCATTCCTATAATAAGGCTCAGAATGAGCCACTAGATCAAAGAGATTAAGACCATTCCCACACAGACAGGAAAAGCAACTTTAGCCCCTTTGGCTGGGCGAAATCAGATGATCCCTCTCCCTTGCTTAAAACATTATCCAAGATCCCTTTCTTCGCACGCCTCATCCTCCTGTCAGTCCGCAGCTTAAATCCCTGGCATTTCCAGACACGTTTTATTTGCATTTACAGCTCTGCACATGCTAAGCAATTCCTCTCCATCTTCACATCTCCAGGTGTTTATGTTACCTCTTTGCTAAGGAAGACATTCATCTGGCATCTCAGATAAAGATATTTTCCCCTTAGAGACAACAGCCTGTCTCCATACCTACTTGCTCCGGATTTCCCCTCCAGCTTGTAGATTTGGGATGTGTTTCACTGAATGTACTACTCGGCCAAACTGCACCCATTGCTTGTGCCTACTAATGGCTGAATGCAGTTTAGAGAAAAACTTTAGCCAGGCACCTGCAGTTACAGACCCACACTGGCTTGCAGCTGTGTAGTGTATGTGTACATTAGACATGACACAGAGCTGAGAGGAAATCTCTCCTCCTTAAACCTCCTCCTGGCTAATGACACACCAATACAAATAAAAGTACAGAAGAGGCAAAAAAAAAAAAAAAAAAAGCCAGAATCAAGCTGATGACAAGTAGAACCTCAGCAGATTAAACAGGAAATGCACGAAACTTTAGATATTTCCCTCATAAACTAGCAATTGCTTTGATTTTTGCACGCCCAGCTGGAGAAAATGGAGTACGTGGACATGGCAAACAGTTTATGCGAAAACACAATCAAAGCAAGGTGTCCTTAAGGAATTCCACAGTTAAAAATAGTATGGAAATACTGCAGAGCAACTAGCCTTCCTACAAAACACCTACTGCAGCAATAGGATTTTAAAAAAATAATGACCAGGCTTTCTTCCAAGGGCAAACTGAAGTGAACAAACTGCACATTTCAATAATGTTTTTCTGCACACCATTAGTTCACTTTTGGGAAGAAAACAATGAATTTCTAGTATTTCTCATATAAAAATATCCCAAAATAACTCAAAGAGAAGGAAAAAGGAAAGGTAAGAATGCAGGAGCCATATGCAAAAGCTGAACTCCTACTTCACTCCAACTGACAAACATGGTGACCTATTTCATCCCAAAATTTTGAACAGAATGTGGCCGAATAAGGTATAAGCTTTATCTCATTTATTTCTCAACCAGTTTATGATTCTTACTCTTGTTTTTATGTACAGAGTTACAACCAATTTGTCAGGACAGCTCTGTAATTTCAGCTGCAGCAAATGTCAGACTTTGGTGAAGAGGTGAGGGCTGGAGACACCCCCAGCTGACTCAAGCCACCCAGCTGAGCCACCCCACCGGCCTGAACCCCCGACCATCTGCTCAAAGTGTACACAAAAGGGTGAACTTCTTTATCCTTCACCTTGGAGTTTACTACAAAGCTCTGCGCAAAGGAAAAATGATTCAGCTACAAGTAACAGTTGATCAGAAGGTTTTAAAATTACAGCAGGAACCTGAAGATTACCAATATTCACAAACCTGTGTGCCCCATTTAATTACTATAAGAACATAGTAAGAAGGAGAATGAATTCACCAGCCATAGAAGTGCCTGGGAGCCCTATCATGTTTTTACATCAGAAAGCACATCCCACTTCAAATCAGAAATCACTTCCGGTAAGTCCTGCTGTTTCTGTTGCACATTAGATTGCATCAAGGAATCACATGTGTCCCATCTAGTTTAAAAAATGATTGTGTAACAGGAACGTAAGCAATGTATCTTTGGGGATGGAAGGAGTACATAGTAACTCTGTATTGAAGAGCTAAATAAAAATCAAGTAAATCACTGAAACTAAGGCAAGTCAGACAGATCTTCCTATTTTTGCTTGACATTCAACCATGATACCTCTTCCAGGTATCAGTGGAAGTTGATAGCAGCTTGTTATAAATTGCTGCCCAGTCTCCTTTATCAGGCCTCCCTCTTATACACATGGGGGGGAAGACATATCAAAGAAATATTGCCATGTGAAAAACAAGTCACAGAAAATAAATGACAAATCCTTGAGAACATGCTGAAGATAAAACCCCAAGTCTTGTCATTGGATTATAGTCTAGAAATTTAATAGAATCTATAGTCTTGTTATTTTTACCCCTTAGAAAATATCTGACAAGCTTTGAACCCATAAAAACAACCCTCACACTCTGAAGTTCAAGACCAAAATATTAAAATGGTCATTCTGGGAAGCAACTGAGCAAGAATTCTCATTGGTTTATTACAGAGATCTCTACTTCTATCAACTTATTTTGTTTTCCATTTTTCTGTTTTTAACTATCCTGTCTTAAAAATCAACAGTTCAGACCTGCTGAGATAAAATCCCCAAAATCTTGCAGCTGCCTCTAGCCATGAGTGACAACTTTTTCTCATTATACACACATACATATATATATAAGCATAAACCCAAACAACTAACACTTGAAATTTACAGACACTCTTCTCTGTATTTCTTACACCACCTACCAATAATTCAGATAATGTTAAGAGACATGTGTTTTGAGATGCATTATTTGTTGGAACAGCTGCCAAGAAAATGAACAAGTCTCCCCTTCCTAAGTCTTTTCTTAGCAATTACTAGTAGAAAGAAAAACACCTATTGCAGGCACAGTAAGGTTGACTTAGTTCTAAGATAACCTGCAGATGTCAACATCAAGACTTCAACTAAGCAGCTTTTGTCACACAGTGAGCATATTGTGAGGAATGCAACAAGGAAAAAAATACCCAAGTGACCCAGAAACCCTGGGAATGCTTTTAAGTTCTTCTTAGGGAAGCATAAGCCCACGTGCTATTTGCACATCAGCACACCTCAAAATTCTGATGCCAACTTCTACAGTTAGAGGAACATTATTCCAGAAGGCCTAAGCCATTCCTCCCCACAGAGCATTTCATACTTACGTAAAAAGTGTTTTTCCAGTAAGGCTATTTCCAGGTGACCTTTGATCTCATTCAGTCTGTCAGACTCTGTTCTGTTAAAATCCTGGACTCCTGAAGCCATGATGATGGTCCCTGGACCAGCCTGTAAGAAAGCCAGAACATACTGAAAGTTCAGAAGCATTTTTTTTTTTGTCATTTAAATACATCGACTGATTTCTGGGGCAGTAAAGAAACAAGCATGTGAGAAACATGCAAGTATCAACAACTCTACATGCCTCTTTCAGCATCAGATTACCAAAACAAGTGTATGAAAGCTAATCAAATGTGAGTTTACAGAACACACTTCTGCAAACCTTGGGAAGTTACAGAAAACAAGTATTTCCCACCACCACCCTTACCAGTTCTACAGCATCATCATTTAAGCCCTTCTGCTGCTGACTGAAAAGCCATATTTACACTATCTCTCTCCTCTTCCCATAAAATGAATGGTCAATGCAACTCACTTTACACATAAAATTGTGAAGCCAGCAAAATAATGCCTTTCTAGATAATTACTGAGCTATTGGAAAAGGCATATTGTATATTTTAATATCCATTTATGGAATGTGTAATTCTCAAGACGACAGTCTCTCAGCAAGGAAGGGGTTCCTCACTCCCCCACAACCCAGTTACTGCAGGAGGATGTCGTTGGTGCCCAGGAGCTCATCCTGGCAGCCTTGGAGGGCAGGAAATCAGAAGATCACATGCCTGAACAGATTTACCAGCACCCCTTGAATGAACTCAGCAGAATACTGAAAATACTGCAGAAAGTAGGAATTAAGAAGCAATTTGATTAGTTAGTGAGACCACTGACAACCACCACCTCCATGAAGTAAACACAGAAAAACCACAAGCCCACACAGAAGAAGGCAGGTGATGCCTTCTTTCTCTCATGAAATGGGCATTTTCAGACAGCAGGGAAAAGGGTGGGTTAGGACATCTCCTGGGTAATGGCTGTTCAGCACTTGGGTACAGTTCCCACCAGGTACGAAAAATCTGTCAGTGAGAATTACAGGAGCTTCTCCAGCTACTCAAAACCAAAGTGATAGATTACAGAAGCCTACATCTCAGAAATGATTTGAAGACAAAAAGGAATTTATTTACCTATTCTGATTATTCCCCACTCCTTTTCTGAACCCTGAAAACATACAGGAACTGTATTCCTTTCAAAAGCCAGCTTGCATATAATATTTAACCATGACAGCTTAAATTACATACACATATCAACTCAAGTAATCTACAGGAGACATTAAATAAAGACATTTTCTATGTTTCAGGAAAGATGTGCAGAAAGCTTCCTGACAGCAAAGTACTTTCACAGTTGGGATTGATTTGCACGTTCAAGATAAAACAGTGTGGAAACACCTATTAAACATCTGTTTTCTTGTTTGAACTGAACAGATGCTGAGCTTAAGCCTCAGAATTTGTCTATACAGGCATATTAGCACTCTGTAGGCAGTTACTGCCCAGCGTTTACCTAGCACCAACTCCCACCTGGGCTTGCTCGATACAGTGCCAAGCAGAGATGCTATTTCCAGTCCCCTAAGCAGCACCCACCCACACAGCACTCTGTCAACGCTGCTGGCCCTGACGAGGAGAAGCTGTTAGCTCAGCAGCAGCCTTGGGCTACTTCCCATTTTGGGGCCGGCACAAATCACGCCATGGCAGAGAGAGACAGACCCCAGGGCAGTCCTCACACGGGGAGCGGCAGCACAGCATCCTCCTCGCCATGCTCCAGATTTCCCAATCACTCCTGCCTTTAGCCAGGGAGGTGCAGTGAGAGATGCCATTTGCAACTGCTCCAGCCACTGCAGAAGAGTATCAGAGACTGCTTTCAGATGAGAACAGGATGCCAATTAACCTCTGTGCTGATCTCTTATCTACAGAGCTGGGTTGTATTTATTTACGCTGCAAGATTTAGTGCTATCACTTGCCAGACATTTGGAGAGCCCCAAGGAGGATGGTGTGGCTGAAGCCGAAAAGCAGCACCCTGACAACACACTCCACAGGCAGGCACAAGTGTTATTAAAATACAGACTGCTGCCCAGGTGTTAATGCATGGCTTTCTGTACTGTACATGCACATGTAGCACATAGGGACAATCTCTGCTCCCGGCACACAGGAGGTCACAGCAAGCTGTCTGAAGAAACAGTGCCACTGCTTTAACAGTTCATTGATAAATAAAATAAAATCACATACAGGTCAAAGAGTAAGGTGCTGTACTCAGAAGGAATGTGCCTGGACTCTGGGCATCAGCCCCATGCTTAGATAGCAGCTGGTTCCCACCCCAGGTGAGGGAGGACAGGAGAAAGAAAGGGGCCAGCAAGTATTTAAGCATATTCAAGTTTTCATCCTCATTGAAGATACTCAAGATATTTCACCCAAAGATGTGCTACGTTTCAGAAATCCATCTAGAGAACCAGCTCTGCTTTTGCTTCTTAAGAGATGTTGAGTCAATAATTAATGCTCAGGATACCTTAACTGTGCCTCTCAGGAAGAAGGAAAGAGCAAGAGGTGCATACCACTGGGGAGAGTGATACCAGTTAACAAGACCCAATCTTAGAGTTTCCAAATACGTTTATCTGCTAAAGCATTGGATCCAAGCAGCCTCACATCCACTGATGGGTTAAAAATCAGAAGGTAAACATCTTTAAACTAGCTACAAAAGGTTACAATGACCTTCTAACTTACAGAAAAAAAAAAGGGAAAAAAATCCACTGAGTTAAAGCATAAGGCTGCTCACAGGAATTCTAGGAGCAAGATCATGTAATTCTCATGTAATAATAAAACGGTTTATTAAGATACACAGTGACACAAGTTTGGTGGTGCACCCAATTTCCAAAATTAGCATCACCACAACATTTTATGACTACCATTTAGAGACATTCAGAAAAACTGAGCACGCCCAGGACAGTGATATGGGAGACACTTAAGCATATGTCTCTTTCTGTCACAGAAGCTTTTTCTCCACACCAAAACACTTAAGAGAACAAGAAATAAGGTCTCTACATTTGTTGAAGGCCAACTGCCTGCCTCTGAATTCAAAAAAGTCCCTCTGTCTGAAGCTACCATATCTGACTCAATTCACAAGTTAACAAAATCCTTGTATTAATTCCAGTTATACCTTGGTAAAGGTTTCTCCTCTCTGCTGCCTCTGTAGGACAGTGCTGGGACTCGGACTGGATTAACTACACCGCACTGTACAGATGTCCTTTCTAGTTTCTGACTCACAGTAAAAGCCTTGAAGGCTTCCACAGACTTCTGCTTTTCCTTCTGCCTCTCTAGCTTTGACAGTATTTGACACAGGAGCCCTCTTAAAACGTTGGTAGTTGTTATCTCTTAGCCAAGACCATGTGCAAGGCCTGGCAGTGCCTAGGAAGACAGAGAACTGCCCAAGGTGAACGCAGAGACAGAGGGGTTAAAGGAACATTTGTGATGATGACAGACTGCGTGTAACCCAGCAGCAGAGTTAAGGGTTGCTTCTCCAAGCCACATCCAGCTCCAGATCTAAAATCCCCATCTCCCCACAAAAGTGTTTTTCAAGCCATCTGCAGTTCAGGCTTTTCATAACAGCACTTTCCAGGCCAAGACTTCTGTGCCCTCCCTCTCCAAAACCCCATTATCCTGCGAGCCCTGGGATTTTGTTCTGTGTGCTGGCACTGCCGCCACTGCCGCTGCACAGCCACAGAAAGGGTCCAAGCCACTTCCTGACTAAGCGGATGTGGATCTGCCCTCTCTATCTGCAGCACAGCATATCTTCAGCATCACACAGAAACACAACTGCCCAACTCTCTGCTTCTAATCTCCTTCCACAACATCATATGTATGTGGATGACTTTTCTCTAGGAATAGCTAGCAAAATGGTGGTCTGATTTCCAAGTTTGTAATTAACTTGGAGAGGAACAGTTCTCAAACGTGAAGGATGGGGAGCAGTGAGGACACAACATGCCAACTCCATCCACTCCAGTCACTCCTCAGAGCCCAGAAAATAGCTGGGACACAACACAGGGAAGAGGTAGTTTACAACAGAAAATTTTAACTTGCGTTCATTTCAGGAAACAAGAGGTGGGGGGAAGTCTCCAGCAATACAACAAACTACACAGCTTGTCTTGCAAAATTCTAGCCTCCTGAGTTTTTCACCTGACACTTCGTGCGCATTTTTTTGCTTCAAATTGCATGAATGCTGCAATCACCTGCTGTAAGAAAAGAGAAAACTCAACAACACTGCTTAAGAATGAAAGCATCTGCATGAATAGTTAATCCTTAGTAGCTATTCTTGGAAGCATAGCCATACTGGCATGCTCCTAAAACACAGCTATATTCTACATAAATTTTTAAAAATCTAGTGCTAGGCCGGTTTAGAGACTTTAACTTCTTAACTGTAATGTTTGCATCATGCTTTTTACGTTCCAATCACTGTAAATGAGATGACCAATAGAGCAGCATTTAAGGTTTTAATGGACATGTGTCAGGAAAAACCAAGCTGTACTGCAACAGCAATTTAAGTAATGTTTTCTGTACCACAATAACTCAGATTTAATCCTAGCGCATTGGCAGGGAACTTGCATAAGTAGATTAGACTGCTTTCAGTAAAATATGCCAGATACAATAGAGTTTTACTTGTAATTCTCACTGCCAGGTTAGTGCCAGCCTCTACAGGTTTAAACACAGTTTGCTCTTTCCCCACTCTGTGAAGGGGATGTGATCTCCTCTGTACTGCGTTCATTCATATACCTGCATGTAGAACTGGATCTTGTCTCCCTTCTGTAAAAATAGGAAGGGCAGCGCTGAATAAAGGGGACTTTAATTACTGAGCAAGCAACATTACCTCAATTTCTAATGCCACAACAAATCAAATGCTAATTGATTTGGAATGGACTAGGTTACTCCCTCTATCTATTTTGCAACTGTGGTGTTTTTATAAAACAATGCAGAAATAGTAGTGCTGCATGCAGTTTCAAATGCCCTTGCCTTAAAAAACGCAAACAAACACCTATGGTAAAGAGGAAACAAAGGAAGAAATCTAGGAAACCATTCAGGAATTGAAAGAGATGTTTAGCAGAGAGTTAAATTTGTTAACCAGCACTGCTGTCTTGGCAATCATCTGATCACAGTGTCCAAACACCCACAGGGACCTAAGAAAGTATCTCCTATTCAAGGCATATCTGGTAGCTGGGGCACTTAAATGAGAGTGAGAAACCCACACAAGCAATCAGCCAGCCTGTAAGCTGAGTTCCAGCTAGTTCAAATTAAGACATCTTTTGAATAAAAACTCTCAGAAACCACTTAGAATTCAAAGGAAAATATAAATCCTTCCATTTCCAGAGTCCTCCAACCAGGAGCTAGCTGTGTGCTTCACTCAAACACAGATGTTTATTATTGAATTAAATAGGTAAAGCTTACATTTCTAAGACAAAGAATACGAAATTACCTCATCTGGCCATCCTTTCTGTCTTTTCAAAGGGTGTAAATTTTACATGTGCGACTTCAGTAAGGCATGTGAAGTGTTGGGACTAAGTGCCACTGTGCAATCTGTGGCCTGGGACTGAACATTCACTTCATTTGCTAGAAGTGCAACAGAGGATGATGCTTTTCCTGGCAGATGGTCAGGGCTCTGCAATCACAAGCTTTTATGACAAGGCCTTTTACTCTGCAACCTCCATTTGTATCAAGTTTTTGAACACGCTTGTCAAGTTCAGATACATACCTAAAGCAGAGGCACCTCATGTGCACATTTTTAAGTGCACTGCAAACCCGTGAAGCACAGAAGCGTCCTTCATTCATATGACAGCACAGTGCTGTTCTAATAGACAGAGATCTTTCCTTAATGCCTCCATAATGATTAATACACCAGAGAGAGGCAGGGGGAGGGAAGTAGAGAGGGGCAGAGATGAAGCCTTTGTCTAGGGAATGGCTGACAGTGAAGATGCAGATAAGGGGACTAGGACTCTAATTCTGCATGCCTATGTTCAGTTCCAAGCCACCAATCTTGCTCTTCCAAGACCATGAGTTCTGTACTCAGATTTCAATAGAAACAATGAAGGAACAGAAGTGGAAGCATAGTACAGCTCACACCTATCTGAAAAGACATGCAGCCTAACTTGCATTTACACAGAAGACTTGCATTGGTTTTTGTGTGCTTTCAACAGTTTCCCAAAGGTATTAAACAGGAAGAAACCAATAAGACTTGGTCTTCTCATGATCAGTGTAATACAAGCATAATACTAAGTTGCTTACAGAGCCTATAAAAGAAAAAACACCCTGTACAAGCAATTTAAGTTTTAGACTCTGAAATAAAACCAATTCAGCCACAATTCAATAAGAAACAGACAAATAATTCAGAATTGCACTGTTCACACAACCTCAACCACCACTTCTTAATATTGATTTAAATATATAAGCATTACTGTCTTTACTCTTGGCACCTCTGCAGCACAGGTGATTATTTCTTCTCCTTTCATTTTACGGATGGGCAGCAACGCTTAGTGGGCAGATGCCTGTGAGGGCCAACTGCTAATCCCTCAAATCCCTCAATTCCCATCTGAAACTTATCCTTCATATGTCAGACCTCTTTCCTCCTACCAACTTGCTTATTTTGCTCCTATCTGTAACATAGCTGCCACTCTTAGGCTGTTCCAGCATCACACTGGGTTTGGAGCTCTCAAACATCAGGAGTAGGGCCAAACAAGTTTGATGCCATTTCTGCTTTCCTCTCTCCCTTTCTCCCTGATTTTAAAGAACTGCCCTCAATTGTATCCCAGGGATTTAGAACTCAACAGCCTAGTGCAGTACGTAATCAGCCAGAAACCAAAGTGTTGTCTCCAAGTTCCCTTCTCAGCACACAGAGCTCAACATATTGAGGAAACAGAGACCATCACTGCAGATGTGTAGCTGTTAAAGGTTTATAACTATTCAAAACTACAGGTTTACCTTGCAGTTCCCTCGGCTACCCTCCATACCACCCAGGAGCTACTATTCCCCTGAAGAAATACAGGAAACAGTACCTGGAGTTCAAGGCAGATCTTTCTGTAGCCTCTAGCTCTGCCATCCAGATACTTCTGATTAAATACAAAAAGCATCTAATACATACCCACACAAAACATAAAGCCTTAAGTTTAATGAAAATAAGCCAGTATTTACATATGAAAAGCTCACAAAATACCATGTTGGAAGAGCAGCAGCAAAGATCAGTCCCAGTATACACAATACTTACATCTTAACAAATGACAGATGAGTTCAGTAGCATAAGAGCAAAGGAATAGCATTTAACAGACTTTCTTGTCTGAGAAGCTTGAGGATTTACATATAACAGACTTTTTGTGACCAAAACATGCTCTGTCATCACCACCTGTTTGTTCCATGATCACAGGAAAAACATTCCGGCAATAAAGCAGGACTGTATGTGGTACCATGAAAGCCCACTTAAATTTAAAAAAGCTAATAGCTACAGAACTGGATACAAGCTGCCAACCCCAAAGGAGACGCATAAGCATACACAGTTTGATATCTTTTTGTTTACAACTTACTGTGAGCAAGCCCCATGCTCCTAGAAATGAGCCTTCAGACAACAGTCTAATCACATTTTGGGGATAAAAACTGCACAGTAAGTTTTCATAGGGTGATATAAATTCTGCATTCCAAGTCACTTCTACAATACAATTATATAGACAAATCTAAATTAATACTGCAGCACTCCAAGTTCATGGATCCACAGCCATTTTTTAACAGTTGAAGAAGGATTTTATCTCACTTTTTTAACCAATATTTAACTTTTCCTGAAGCAGTGTCTTTGTAAAAGGCAGGTCTGCTTTGGTGCTCCTGCTTAGAAGCACCAAAACATTTTAGCACTGCCTTCACAGGTTTAAACCATCTCTAATAGCATGGAAGCACTACTGGATACAGCACTTCAGGGCAGAAGGAGGTGGTGTGACCCTCTAACACTAATGAAGCAAGGAGAAGTCTTATCCCTAAAGTCCTGGACAGTGTCATTTGAGCAGATCTGAGCTCCTCAGACTGAAAAGTTGCCTTTTCTTTTTCACGTGTTCATTAGTAATCCAACAAAACAAATAAAAACCAGAGAACATTAAGAAGCACACCCAAAGTTAACAAACACGTCAACTTACAGTATCTAAAATTAAAAGCAGAGACAGGAAACCCTAATATTAAGAAATTAATTGATCTTTCCACAAAATAGAGGCCTATTACTAAAGTTACTTCCTAGTCTACAAATCTTCAAGTGTTACAACCATAATATAAGGATACAGAATTAGTAATTTCTGTTATTTTTTTGCCTGAAAACTATAAAACATAATATAACAATACTTAAATCAAGTACTTACAGGGTCTCTCAGCTCTTCATTGTCTCGAGCTGACGTTCGAGGTATCTTCACCGGGATTTCATCTCCACATTCAGTGTCTGAAGCATTTGGAGACTCTGCTAAATCAAGGAACTCATCTCTCTTGTGACCTCTGAACCTTATTTTGTCCAACTTCTTTAGCATGTTCAGCACTGCACTTTTCTGCTTTACCTTAACATGACGGTTGGAGTCTCTGCAAGATCAAGAAATCAAGAGTATTTTAGAAAGCTTGCAATAAATCTAAATACACACATTCTTATCACTAACTACTCCCAACCACCTTTCAAGTGCCTTCCTGCCACTGGAGGAAAAACAAACATGCTTCCCTTTTTAACAGGCATGTTTTCCACAGAGTAACAGATGCATGGTCTGTTTTCAGTAGTTGATCATTTACCTTCTTCCCATACTATCATGGCCTCTCTCTCCTGGCAAGTCAGAACAGGCACAAAGTAACAACCTGCACTCCAAAGAAAGATTAGGAAGTCAGTTCCTAAAGGTTACTTGAAACAAAAAAAAAAGTTTAGCTGATAAAACAACATTCTCCAATTTGTGATGCCTCTAATCAAAGACAGGAAAATCCATTAAGCTTCACAACCAACTTTTAAATTCCCAGACAAACTAGAGCAAAAGAGTAAGGATGTTATCATATCTCCCTACAACCTCAGGCTAACAAAACAGAAAGTACCAAGGGAAGAAAGCCACAGACAGATCCATGCGGAAGATAGCACCAAAAATTAGACTGCTGAAACAGACCATAAATCATATTTAAACACACTGCCAAAATCCTTAAAATTACCACAACTGGCAATCTTGTACACCCCTGAAATTGGACTGGGAGAAGTATTTTGCTTTTTAAAAGACAACAGAAGAAAGCTTAATTTATGTGTGTAAACTCAGTGTAATGATAGCTTTCCAAAATACTGCACTGTGTAATTTCTGATTTAAACCAGATTTGCCAAACTGGTCTCATTCAATGAATCACACTCTGTAGCAAAGGCCCCAAGCTCCTGCCTTTAAAAAAAAAAAAAAAAAAACAAACCCAACAGTTAGCTCCTTGATCCTGTCACTTCAGCAAGCTCCTGCTCTGGCAGTTTATAACAAAACAGCCACAATTACCTCAGCACACAGAGAGCTCATGCCATGCTCTAGCAAACAGATTTTTAAAAAAATATTTTGAGGCACTTGTTCCTGGTACTACCCTTTTGTCTTCTGTGGTCAGCACTACCATCCTCTTCATTAGAAGTCATGCTTAGCTTCATGGTACATCATCCCAGACACTGGTGTGAGATGAAAGTGCCAAGGTAAATTCAGACACACGTCACTTCAGGAGTAAAAATAAAGAGCAAAATAGAAAAACCTTTTGCTACCACAGACTTTGCACCTAAGGCAATTCTCACCTCCTAGGACAAACTTCTTTTCAACAGAGCACTTCAACTTTCCCTACGGATTCTCCACTTACCCTAACACTTTGGCAGTGACTATTCACGTACACCAAGTTCAAACCAGATCATTCCCTTCAAATGTGTCTTAGTTTGCACCTCTGCCAAGGTTTATTATCATCTTCCAGTTAAACAGAGAAGTTCTAAACTAATACAAACCCCTTACAGTACAGCTGGCAAAAAAACCCCACAAAATTCTTCCTTTATCAGAGATGCTTCAAGTTGTAACCCTGTGTTTAATCTATCACTTATAGAAAAACACTTGTGGTAACTCACACCAAGGTTATTTTCTAAGAACAGCTTTTCTTTGAAGTTCTTTTACTTCTCAAAGCTAAGTTTAAAATAGAAACACTTCTTGCTCATTCATTGACTATTTGATGAAGAAACTTGTCAGCTATCACATCCAGAAATATCTCTCGGCCCTACTATTAATAGCAACTAGGGAACAAATGGTATGAGGAAAGTTTAAACCTCTGATAACCACCAGCACAACTGTATCGCTCTCCCTCTCATCACAATGATCTCCACCTATGCTGAACCAGATTTCCATACCATGTAAAAGACCTGCACCAAAGCAGCTGTAAACCAAATGCTGTCTGTTCATCATCCATGCTGCCACTGCTAACGATACAGCAATGCAAGGAAATAATAAAGCATGGTAGAGTGTTACTCCTTTTCTGGAGTGGTTGGCAGCCATCAGCCCATAACGATGCAGGACAAGCATGCATCCCATGCCTTCTCTATCCCTCTTAGGGATGGACCAATTACTGCAGATGAGCATTGCTGTCCTGGACAGAAACAGGAGTCCTTGGCATTCTCCTGCTAAAACCACATTTATCCTCTGTTCCTCAAAGGCCAGGGCTGGATCTGGACATCTTCTATATCCTGGCATATCCAGCACTTCCACGGATGGTTCAAGATCAGAATCCAGTTTTCTTTCCCCTTAGCATAAATTCACACTCACTTATCACACAAAAGAAATGAGAAGCATCAAAAAACATCCTGAGACAAAGCAATCTCTAACCCTTACCATCGAGCTTTGAATGAAGACTGAAAAAGCTACAAGGACAGTGAAAAGGCCCATTGGCGTAACTGCCAAGGATGGACACCATTTGGGAAATTGAAATCCAAAGCTCCATTCTCATCCTAGGATGGCTCATGCATTTCAACCCTAGGTCACAGAATAACCCGGCCAACAGATTACCCATGAACACATTTACGGTATTTTTTTACTCGCAAAACTGATGACTTACCCCTACTACGCATGTTACCACCTAGCCTTTTAAAAAGGCAAAATTTTCTTTAAATCACTCCACTGAACGAAACCAGCTTAAATTCTGAGGCTAGCAAAACAGACACGTCATGAGGGTCAATATTTTTAAAGGATTATTCAGTAGGTTAACCATTAAAAGAGGACATAGTAAAGAACCACACTCCAAGGCATTCCTAAAATGCTTGAAGTAAAAGAAGCTGGTTTATAAAAATATCTTCTCAGTTAAAATTTAAAAATAATAAGACCATTTTGTCTAAAAATTGTTTTGCATGTACCAGGTTCCCAAATTACTTACAGCTACATTACATTAACCTAAGCAAAAACGTAAGCTTGCCAACAAGCTCCTATAAAAACTCATTATCTGGCCTCCAGCCAAATGCTGGATCTAAGACAAGCTTTTCATGTCAGCAGCCTGTTCCTGCAACCAGCAACTTTTTTTTATGGTGACATTTCAGCAGTTTCAGGCTCACGAGGAAAAAAGATTCTTGGAGATTCTGTATTCCAACTGACTTGAGTCAAATTTAGAAAAGTTTGAGGAAGCTTTTGTAAAATGAAGGACTAGAATCTGATCTAGAATTAGATTGTAAAATATAGTAACTAAATAACTAAATATCAAAACACTTGCTTCACCTCCATAGCTATTTATCCCTCATCTTCTCCCAGCTACCTATCCTGGACCCATTCCTACTCAAACACCCATTCTGAGCTCAGCTGGTTCAGCTGTGAGTTTCAGGCTGTTTCTAGTAACTCCCCATACCCACAACATCAAAACCACCATGCAACTCTGCACATGCGGAGCTCAGAGCGCGAAGGCAGATCCACATCTCACTCTGCTTTCAAACTAACCTTTAACAAATACTATAACACTTGAATTAAAATACAAGTATTTTAACTCCATGCATTTTAAACACTGCCATTTTCCAACACTGTCATACATGTGACAATAATGAAGTGAAAAAGGTCTATTTTTTCCACGCTTAAAACCCCCCCCTAGCTAAAATAATCTTTAAAGATTTTCTTTTTAATTGCCATTAATATCTACCCGCTAACGCAAATCCTTCAAGCTTGAAGCTTTATTCTTTTTACAGAGGGCCAGGGAAGAGATGCTTTTATTTTGATCTAATATGCAAACCCCTCAAACAACTGGCAGACCTTCATTTTAAATGAATATATCAAGACTCAAAAACCAAAACAAACATACATTCCAAATTTATCTCAAGAACAGAAAAATCAATTTTTTCCAAACTTTCACATAAAAATCATAAGGAGATCTAAAAGACATTTTTCAGCCTACAGTTATAGAGAGGTTTCAGTAAGCAGACAACCAGCTTCCAGGGAATATTGAGAGCCACCCCTGCCGTCTGGAGGGACTTGTTTATGACACGCGTTCCTATGGACAACCCTCCCACCCCTTCGTGCCACTGCTACCCCATTTCTACTCCTGCATGAACATGGAAGAGGTTGGGATGCAGAGGGAACTCAGGGAAGCGCAGTACCCAAAGTACCACTGCTGTCTGAAACCTGCCTTAACTCACCTCAGAGTCTCCTAAAAGTGGTTTATAGGTTTTGGTTTTCTGTTGTTGCATTTAGTTTTTGCACGAATACAGTCTGTGGCCTGGTAGACCCGGCAGGGATTGAACAGCTAAATCTCCATGTGTACTTTTCAGAGAAAGGGCTCTGCTTCTCAACACAGAGTTCAGTCAGTTTTCCTTAGCTGTTAACAAAACACAAACCTGCTACACAAAGTCAAACAGTACTGCCTCAGCAAGTTAGTCTGGAGCCTGAGGGAAAACAAAGAAACCACTTAAAACATCATGGATGAATTTCATCCCAGGTCAAAAAGGCCTTACAAGACTATGACACAGCACAGTAACCTTCAAAGCACCCATGTTCCTTTTCCTAGAAAACTAGCTTTTCAGAAAGCTGAAGATGACCTGCAAATCTAGCATACCCCTAGTTTTCATCTTTACATTCCATTTACTTCATATTCTCCTTTCATTCTCAAAATACATTTCTGCAGAAGTCCAAGGTAAGAGCCCTGGCATTCAAGAAAAGCCAGGCCGTATGTGGATGAACAAATACAGACATTGTTGTCAACACCGGGACATTTTGGTCTTATCATGAGGAAGAGATGTGCAAATTGAGGGAGTGGGAAGTATCAAGATTATGTTTGGTATTTATTACTTCCACACTGAAATGCTCCTGAATAATATCCTGAGAGTTGACAGGAGAGCAGTAACACAAGACAAACTCAATCCATTCACATACACTGAAAATTAAGCTTGGTGTATTCTTTTCTAGACATGTCTAACTAAAACTGGAAGGAACAGTATGTCTAAGCCTAATACAGATTCAGAGTCCTCCGTATAATGTTCTGTGCAAAAAGTTCCCCCCAGTTTCTCATTTTAATGAATGGAATCTCATTTCAAGCCACTTTCTGAACATTTTGTACTTATTAATATTTAAGAAACTAACCAGAGAAAGATCAACTGCATTTGAGAGCTCCTTGTCTGCTCAGCTTTTCACAGAATCACAGAATGGGTCAGGGTGGAAGGGAACACAGTGGGTCATCTGGTCCAACCTCCCTACTCAAGCAGGGTCATCCTAGAGCACAGGATAAAAGAAAAGGACACTTTTCTTCCCCCTGTGCACAGACTTCTCCCAAACTACTCTTCAGAAGGCTCACATCTACGAAGAAAGCCCAACTTTACCCACAGCATCTCTTCTTAAACAACAGGCAGTGGTTTTATAAAGGTGAGGTTGGCACCTTTCAAGAAAACTTTACATTAAGCTCGACTCAACAAAGACATTTAGCACACAGAAGGGGCACAACCCTCACTCAATGTGGCCCTTTCATGAACATGAGATTGAGCTCATCCAGGACAATACAACATTTTAGGTTCTCTCTCATTATAGAATGATGTCATCACTTGTCATTGGAAGCCAAGACTGCAATACTTTGAGCCAAACATTCAGTTGGATTGGTCAAGAGCAGCTTACAAACACTCTCTGAAAGCTACAAGCATTGCGCAAGTGCCCTCAATTTCTGACATCAACAAACACGCAAGCAAATCTTCAAACTGAGCTCTCTCCACGCTCATCACAACAGGTTCATCCTGAAATAATATTCACTGCCTCAGCGTCACAGTCTGGTCAAATCTTCTTCCAATTACATCACCCTTGGCTTCAGGGTCATAACATACCCAGAACTAACTCTTTGCTGGTTTTGAGTAACACCTACTAAAAGCTCCTTTCAGGGTCAGGAGTCCTTAAAACTCAAGGAACAGACTAGACAAGACAGGGATAGACTAGGGGGCTGGACTCTCGTGGGTTGTTTTTTCATGACAGATGAAGTTACCAGGCTACCTTCGGAGAAACATTATGCTTAGTAACTCAGAATTATTTTGCCTTTAAGTTTAAAGGGAGATGAACAAAAATATCCCACCAGAATCACTAACGGTGTGTTACAGACTACCAGCAGAAGCAACACTCAGTTAACACAGGTCGGAAACCAACATGAAGTTGTGCTTTGGTGTTGCAAACTTAATTAGATGCAGCTATTAATCAACTCACACGATTTAAATTGTCCACTGACAGGGAGGAGGAGGGGAGGAAGAAAAAAGTGGAAAGCTGTGTAACATGTTCTGCGGTTCAATATGGGGACTGGAGACAGAAGTTCAACATACAGATTTTGACCGCCACTGGTGAGGTTGCCACAGCAACCATAACGCAGCTTCATGAATATGCATTACGCTAAAATCTGGGGGTTTTTCCCCAAAAGAGAATAACGTGTCATTCAGCTCACAACATGAAGCTGCCTGGGAGACAAATCAGGACTGCACAGTAAAAGTGACTTGTCTTCAAATCCTTCAGCTCGGCTGCTGGCAACAAAAGGGCTGGAGGAAGAGGGGAGACACAGAACTTGGTGGCTTGGGGCTGTAGGGCTCTCTTCCGTACCTTCTTCAGACAGTACTTCAGACATATTTGGCAAAAATTTCAAGGCAGACATTCCCAACATGAGCTGCTCAGTTCCTGCAGAGTTGCAGACCTGTGCAAAGCATCAGCCTTAATCCCTCAAGCACCTGGGGACCGGCCTTTCGGTCAGCCAGAGGCAGCAGCACCAGTGACCCTTCACAGAAGGATGGAGAAGGGGGAGCTGCTGCTCAGTGTCCAAGACAGCTGAAACTGGGGGCCTTGACTTGACCACCACTGGAAAACTGTGGGTGGAATGGTTCACAAAAAAAAAACCTCCCAAACCACACACATGCACCTTTCCAGGCCACACCCCACTGTGTCAAGGAACAAAAGGCAGTAATTGTTTCCGCTGAGTAGCTGTGGGAGTTGTACTTTGTCCTCAACTCCCCACTTACCCTAACACCTCTTCCGCTAACATAGAGCCACTATAAACACTTCTGTCTGTCATGCTGAAACCTCTGTCTCTCATCGTGAAACCCAAAATTAGCAAGCTTTGTGAAATTAATTTGTCTGTAAATTGAGAATTTTAACTCTCAAACAAGAAGACAAAACTCATTTTTCCTCAAGACGCCTATGTGAGAGATAAAAAAAGCAAGACACTGATTATGCCACCAGAAAAGCTGCACAAAAGACCTTGCATGAAGACTTTACCTGCAGAGAGGATCCCCAGCAGCATGCATGGACTGGAGGAGACACCAGTTCAAGCTACAGCAGATATCCTATGAAAGGGTTAGCACGTCGTCGTGATAAAAACCTATTGCTGACATGAACTCCTCCCTTCCTGGTCACCCACTGGGTCCTCCTTTCTCCCCTGCTGTGTTCCCATCCCAATCCCAGAGGAGCCCAGCCAAGCCTGAAGCCCATCAGATCACAGGCAGACACCAAAGGGAGCAACGCCATTCATTTCTGCCACAGCCTTTATGTCATTTGATCACTCATGCAGTTTATCAGCTCATTGCTGAGCAACTAATTTTTGTGCTTGTTTCCCGGCAAGGTCAGTCTAATCAGAGCAGACAGGGATGCAGCTTCACTTGGGGAGCACAGACTATTGGAGTTTTTGCTACTCCCACACAGAATATGTTTGTGGTGGTGGGCAGAGGGAGAAAGCATCCTTTTACAGTAGCCACCTGCACTTAAATGAGGTTGAACAACTGCAAAACTTCACCCTAAAGACATTGTTTATGAAGCTGCCACAAGGCACATTTCAGAAACTGGACACCAGAGCTTCAGTCCTCCCTCTGAAGGACAGGGAAGAGTTTGTCACAGCTTGGCATTGACAAAAGGCTTTTTTCTGCTTCCTTGCTCTGAATTTTGTCTACTAGTCAGGGCAGAGCTGAGGGTGAAGACAGGAAGATGAGCATCACCAGCTTAGCAAGAGTGTGTCGTATGCACCTCTGCATACGACAAGGTTCAGGCAGCTCAGAACTGGATGGGCTTCCAACAGGTAAGAAGCTGGGACACACGACAAGTGCTGCCCTAAGCAAGTACAACTTCTGCCTATAAAAACAGAGACATGGGGGTGACAAATGGGGGAGAAGGACAGGACTAACAGGAAGGACAGAACTAACACAGGGTAAGATTAGGTTGTCACTGCATTTATCTCCTCTTCCACTGTTCAAATGGAAACTGTAAGAAGTCTAGCTTGACACAACACTCATAATAATGCTGGTCTTTTACAATCTACTTTAAAATAAATATTTAAAGTCAGAAGTACATAAACTGGCAAGAGCATCTTATGCAGACTAGTAAGTTCACTAAGAAGGTAATCACTGACTGTTTAGAAAAAGTGTGAACCCTGCCAGCCGTGAAGAATTTTAATTCTAGCCCTTCAAGTTAAAAAAGGGCAAGTTATTGAGACCTCTTTGATGGCAAGTTTTTCATCATCACAGCTGCATGTTCGTCATCTTCAGAGGGTAACTACAGATAAATCAGAGAATGAAGGTACTGCTAAGAAAAAAAGACACTGTAGAAATGAGCTGCAATCCAAGCTTGAAAGAAGATTCTTTGAGAACAGCCTTCCAAGGTCTACACAGAAGGGCTTGGATGGACCTAGCAGGCATTTCTTTGAGAGGGCTCTCAGAACCAAGCACCTCATCAGCTCAGGGTGTCTTATTATAGCTCACTCAGCAACCTAGGAAAACAGAGTAAAGGTACATAGCATTGTCTAGTTTTGAAGAATGTCTGTGCATTTCTTTTTGTTCATTGTGTCTATAAACAAAGTTGTACCCATGTGAAGCAGGACACAGCTCATAGCTAATGACCCGCAGCCTGACTAATCTCCGCTGTGCACGTGCACCCACGAGCAGAGCTGAGAGACACAACCCAGTGCTGAAGAGAAGCCTGCCCCAGCCCTCACCAGCCCCTGCACCTCACACATCCAAGAAACACTTCCCCTGAGCCACAGGGCCAAGCCTCCCGTGCATTACGACTTCACTTACAGCAAGGCCATACAGAAGGAATTACTCAAACTAACAGGCAAAACACCACAGACCTACAACTGCTGTGTTACATATGCAGTGATAAAATGAACCTCGCTACCCTTCTGACACTAAGCAACCACAGAGTGAGGTTCATACTTCCCAAGTCATTCACCTATCAGGGTACCTCACTGAGAACAAGACTAAGGGCCAGAGTGCAGCAAGATGGTCTATTCTGAGGGCATTCCCTCAACTTAGGGACACAATTCAGTAGAAACCGACACCAGAACTTTGTGAGTATCTAGTTAACATGAAACCATCTGGATGCAAGTGTTCAGTGAAAGATTCTCAAGATGCAGTAATTTTGTGTACAACGCTTTGTAACTCGTTTCTGCAAATTTTAACTATCCTACTGCTGATCTGAGAATTCACTGACCTTCTAAAATGTGGATGCTGAAAAAAAATCATGTATTTCAGTTACGCTGACTACAAAAATCAAAAGACAGACATGGCTGAGGAAAAGAACTGAGCATTTTACCAAACACCAGTAGCTCTCCAACTGCCATGCAGTTATAAAAATAATGTTAATGCATTAGAGAATTTTAACTTCTCCCCGTGTGGTTAAATACAACACTGCTGTTCCATGAAGAACTATAAAGACATAGTTAGCACATGCCAATTACAACCACCACTATAATACAGAATCTTTCATTTCCTTCCTATATACTGACCCTGAGCTTACAAAGAATGTGTATGACCCCCAAATCACAGACATTTCCATGCAAGAAGCAGAGCTGCTGTTCATTCTATTCCTTGTCCCTGTCTCCCACCAAAAACCTGAAAATGCTTCTGAAGTTGGTGCTACAAGTACACAAGACAGGGAAGGGGGAAAAAAAGTTAAAACACACCATGGATTACACAAGTTTGCAGCGTTATAATTACTCATCATGTCAACCTCTAAATGAAGGGGCATAACATATTGTGTAAAAAACTTGCATAAATAATGTGTAAAAGGACAGGCACAAGACACAAAGACAGGATTTATCAGACTAAGTTAAATGAAGGAGTAACACAGGAAGATCAAGTTTTATACAGTAAGTCTGGCTTCAGGCATCAGCTTAATTTCTGGCATTGTCTGTACTACACAGCCACTTGTAAAAGCCATGTAAACTATTCCTTGCAATCTTACCGCAGAGTAAAAAAGTCAAGGTCAAGTTCCCACCAGACTGACAGCAGCTCTGCTGGAAAACAGCACTCTGGAAAAGAGCCTCCTTCATTCCACCCACACAGCTTGTCAAAATATGAGACAGATATTTTATTCCACGTAGAAGAGTTAGGAAATAGCAGAGGAAGTTGTGTGACACAGGAAAGCACCAAACTTGGTCTCTAGTTATCACAGACCCCTCCTGCATTTCTTCTGAGTGCAACCCTTTATGTAAGTCAAACTGCACTGCTGTTACATTTGCTGCAAAAAGAAAGAAATCACTGTACCCGAAATACAGTTTTGATATCTGAACTGCAATTACTCGTTTAAATAATTAACCTAGTGAAATGGCAGGCTCCAGATTGAAAGGTAATCTGCCTTAGAGGAGCAAACCTCTATATTCTCTCACATTTCAAACTGCATCATTCCCACAGTAGCCAGCATGTCTGCTCTATATCCCCATCCTTACAATAGAAATCTTAAATTAAAATAAAAATCCCAAAACAAACCCCCAGCTAGTATACTCATACCATGGAGCAGAGGGTACAGTCCTGTGAGAAACTAGATCCCTATGGAATAGAACCACAACCCTGCAAGTTAACTCTTTTGTTCAGTAAACTGCTCGGGTCTTCTGCCATAACTGCAGACCTTTCATTTCACATGTTGATTTTAACATGCTTTGGACAGCAAAACTCAGGAGAAATCTTTGCTATTAAATCTGATTCTTCCAAGAAACTGCTGTTGTCTGGGTATCTCCTCCACACTCTTTCCCAACAACCTCTCCCTGTAGTTTGAACCGCTGTTAAAAAAGCCAATTTGGGTGATACCACTAACTGCTCTAAGAAGAGGACTGAAGATGGACACCAGCCCAGCCCAGGAAAAGGCTGCCATACCTACTTAGCAGTAGTGAGAGTTAAATAGGCAACAGATGGAGAAGTATGAAGGTGGGGCTGAGCAAAGTACATCCCCTCACCCCACCAACAGTTACAGATGGGGACCACAGCCTAGGAGGAAGTAGAACAACCTTGGAAAGAATGATGAAGAAGAAGGGAGGGAGTGAAAGGAAAAAAATACTCAAGTTTCCCATGCATTCCTGTATTTTCTCCCAAATTTTATTAGTTGACAAAACCCACCTCATTTTGCAAACAAAAACAAAGTAACTCAGCACTCAAGACACTCAACACTGCTGGAAACCAGCTCCAGCCAGCAATCATAACCCACTCAACTTCACACACACATACACACACAGAGCAGCTGAGCTCCCCACCTTCAGCAGCCTGGCGCACTTCGATGGCTGCACGCACGGCTGACACGGGAACAGGAACAGAAGATGGAGATGCGCAGCCACATTCTATGAGCAATTTTGAGGCTTCCTTGAAGCATGAACAGAGGCAAGGAAAACTAAAGAAAAAAACTGCATAATTTCAAGGAAACACTGAAATTATGCTTTACATAAGTCTATAAGGAAGATACAAAGCCTCTTCCTAACAATAAACCAAACAGTTGAGGTTATCACCATAAGCTTGCCCAGTTCATACTAATTTGATCATATTTGTAAAAAATTAACATTTTAATGGCACATCTTATATTCTATTGCCTCACAACTACAGATGACAAAAAGTCATGCACAGGAGTGAACAACTATGTTTCTGAAGCTGCTTGAAACAACTGGAGCAAGATTATCTTAGAGCAAGTCTTTAAATAAAGCAGGGCATATCAACAAACCCAGCTCCACTTCTCTGCAAAGGGGGAACCTGCGGTTGGCATCACCATCAAAGTATACACATATGCTAAGTGGCATTTCTCCCAAGAGAAGCCAGCTCCTCTCTTGAAACAGCCGTATTAGCAAGTTTGCCACCAGGTTTCAACATGAGATGTACTGAACACATAGAAAAAAAAAAGAGCATCTCTGCCAGATTGGTCCGTTTGATCCCAAACATGGGGTAACACATGAATCCAATGGTGTCTGCACTTCATGGATCAGCTTTTTGGTTTATTAACCAAGTCTGTAAAAGCACTCTAAATTACCATACTTTTTGCATGCTCTATTAAAAAAAAAAAAAGTACTTTCTTGTCTCAAAATGTCACAGATACAACGCAAAGCCTGTCAGGCTGCTAAGATAATCCAAACCCAATGACAGCAAATAGCAACCTGGCACATGGCTGATGAGCCTTCAGACTCAAAATAGATTTAAATTAACACAAAGATAGCAGGAGAGAGTTTAGTAACAAAGTGAAGAAACCAAGGGAAAAGAAATAAGATTATATCAGTCATCATTTCAATCAGACCAAACAAGTTAAAAGCCAGCTAGAGGATGGCATTTACATCTGCCTCTAAGGCTGGGCTGACGGCCAGAATTACACTCCTTGGTCTGACTTATTTATGCCATGCTGACACTTCAGTTGGCAACGATAAAGGTCCAAAGGTGAAAGCACTCTGAGGCAGAGAGCCATGTACACACAGCGCATCTTTCCAGGCAGTCATGTCTGGGGTGGGGAAGCAAGGAGCAGGGAGCGACAGTCCTTGCACCTGCCCACCTGCCTCCACAAAACCACCAGCTGTGCCCACTGCAAATCTCTGTCCACAAAGGAGATTCCTGGAGAGATCCACCTTTCTTCATCACACCTCTCCCACAAAACGGTATGTTTTTCCAAGTCAAAGCCAGAGAGAAGCCAGTGGTGTCTCACGTTAAAACTGAGAGGCCACGTCACCAGCTGAAGCCCAGAGACCACCCTCAGACATCCAAAAGACCTCATGAAAACTCCCTAAAGAATGTGGGGATGGAGTACAAATGAAGGCAGAGAGCGACATTTTTGGCACTTCTGTCAGTTTCTTAACTGGGATTTCTTTCAGCTCTAACTTATTCCCAATTACTTAAATGATATTCACATATTTAAATCTTGAAATTTTAAAACCTAAACCATAGATTTCACTTTTCAAGAAAGATCTCGAAAGTTGAATTACAGGTCAGGCTCAAATTCCAGTTTAGAGATGTCAAGCCTTTTGTTTATACGACACAAATGTTTTAATAGATACAGTCTCCCAGAGTTACAGAAACTTGGAATTCTGAGACTTTTTGCATTACTGTCAGAAGTATACTTGAGATTGCAGAATATGATGGAACCACTAGCTAGCACTGAACTCCCGCTAACCTCTGATTTGCTTACATGACTGGCATAAAAGTTTAAAAAAACAAAAGAAAAAAAATTATACCACATTATTCTTGAATGTTTTAGGGATCTCTAGACCAAAATATGCCCAAAAGCAAATTACAAAACATCAAATTTGGTGAAAGGTAAAAAAAAAAAAAAAGTAAAAGAAAGATGATATCTTTCAATTTCTTTCTTGCAGACATCTGGAGCCTTCATCCAGCTGCAGGATCCAGGCAGACAGACTAAACTTGAGCAGGGACTTGGATGGCTGGAAATGGGAGTCTACTCTAAACAACACCTAAGTCTTGGAAGATGAGTTGACAAGTAACAGGGACCAGCTGCCTCTAGGATGAAAAGAAAAGCTGTAAATACACAATGAAGGGATAGTTCATCTCCTACTGATACTCCTGCCAAACCATTCTATTTATTGGATAGTACAAAAGCTTCAGAAACTAAACAGCAGTTTTAATCAGGGACTGTTCTAGCTTTTAATTGCTGCACTCAACTTTGATGCCTCACAGCATACCAGGGGCATCAGGCTTTTCAACAGATGTATTGCAACATGCAAAATAAAAACCACTCTCTACTAAAACCCTTCCTTCAGAGGAGGCAGGCACACAATCCAGAGGCATGAAAGCAAGTTTTTCTGAATTAGAAGGCTGTTTTCTACTAAGTTCGAAGGTTTCTGAGTGCCTAGGAATCACAACTGACATTGGGATCAGAAAGCTGATCAAAATCAGGGTCTGATTTGTATAAAAACAGTGAACTTTGACCAAGAGCTCACCTATGCACAGAAAAAAAAGTCTTTGGATTTTGTATATAGTTAACAATGCTACAGAAGAGGTCAGACCACTTCATACTGGCATTCTTACACAAGGATGCACACTGGACTATAATCACATTGCTAGTTATGACTGCATTTTGCAAAACAACTTTTGCTTTAAAAGTTGAATATACTAGCTAGTCCTTCTTTAAAAAGAAAAAGAAGCCATTCCAATTATCAACTTGTAGGAAAGAAAACCTGCATGCTTGTAGCGAATCTACCTCAAGAGCTGGTGTCTGGTGCTTCCTCCATGGTTCAGAAACATCAGCAATGCATCTGTTTCCTAAACACAGTTTCCCATCTCCCATTTCAGATAATGAGCAATCTGTGGGCATTGAGCCATCTTCAAGGTCAAACTCCTTCATAGTGCTTCCAGTAAGTATATGTGCCTTTAACTGACTTTTCTTCTGACTTTTACAAGAATGCAGTATTAACCCATAGCAACTAAACCATTGATCAAAAAAGTTCTAGAAAACATCACCCTGTGTAATTACCAACACTTGGGTCTGCTGGAGCTTTTGAAATGAGAAGAGGAAGTAAAAAAAGCAAGGAAACAGACACTGTTTTTTGTGTCATCCTATGTAGTGTTTTCAAAACTCATCTAACACAGTTGTTCAACAGTTAAATATGCACACGAATTTTTTTTTTCAATGAATGAGGTCTGCTGTACTTTCATATTAGCTCTCAGATGTTATTATGAACTTTTAGCCAACTGAGAAGAAAGCCTCCTTCAGGGTAAAACAAACAGCTGTAGTTTGCTTCAGACAATAAGGAATACAAACTGCATGGAAGGATTTTCCATGATTTAACAAAGACAATAAACTGTCACCAACAACAGACTAATGAGTCACAGACAACAGCTTAATACTTAAGGCTCATTGCTAAAGAAAAAGATATTTATGCAATTTCAAAGTATTAACAACAAAACACAAAATGAGTTTTGAATAGATCCCATAGTGTCTCAAACCAGGTTAGTGGTATGCATCCAAGTGAAACTCAAAGCAGACACTGGACACGGCCAGGCTTGCACTGCTCCAGGAAAACTGGACTGAAAATGTCAGTCATTGTTTTGTACTCAAAAAGCATATACTGTCCCTGCTCTCCTTTAACAGAGGACTGCAAGGGCCAGAGAGCTTCACCAGGCAAATTCAAACTGCTAAACAAAGTAAGCTCCACATTCCTCCTGTAAAATGTTCCAAGAAATGGTATTTGTGCTTCATTTATTTTCAAGAGGGATAAATGATCCACCGTTAGAGGGAATCTTTGTTGGCAGAGCCCTCAAACTGAGGAAAGATTGCTACTGGAAGAAACAGGAAAGAAGCAGAAGTAGCTTTACAAGAAGTGTATTTGCTGTAAAAATATTCCGTAATATAGTTTTCTGGGGAAGTCGGAACTATCCCACTTTGGCTGGTTATTCCCATGACTGAAAGTAAAAAGAGCTGTTGAATGCATGTACAATCATCAGTCCCATAAGCAACTCTGCCAGGGAGGGAAGGCAAAATTTTTCAAAATAGGCCGAGACCCCTCTTAAGCATCAAAAGCTTTAGTATTCAGAACATTTCTTCCAAATAGAAAAGAGCTTGCTCCAAATAACCTGGAAGAGAACAGAGTTCTCATTTCTGTAGTGCTTTGAAAAATCTTGACATTAGTTTTATTTACTGCAAGTTTCCAGAAAGTTCTTACACCTGAAGAAAATCTTGCAAGCACAGCACCTTGTAGCAGCTGACTGTTCTCTTAAAGGATCAACGTGTCCAACCACACTGTTCATGGCTTGTTGGGAAGGGAATTCCTCACTTCACGACCACAGGTGATCCCACAGAGCTGCTGAGACCATGCAGGGTTTTACACAAAACCAAGTCACACTACATTTTTGTACAAAAAGTGATCTCGGACACTTGGAGGTATCTTTCGGGTTACTTTGTAGATTAGCTTTTAAAGTAGGGTGAGATATTGGATAAAAGAACTGCAGAAGTGCAAAGAATTACAAACTTACTCTAACTGCAGTAACACCTGCAAGTGGTTTAATGCTCTGGAAAGTCAGACTACATACAGAATATATTCAGACAGATTGCCTTTTTTCCTACTCCTTCCAATGACATGATCCTTGCAGGGTGATGCAAGACTTACTAGTCTACAGAGCTGGTTTTTACTATCATCTGTTGATCACATCAGTCCAAAGACACCCTAGGGTAAGTCCCATGAGGATGCTTTGGATGTTTTGCTGCTCCCAAGTTCCACGCTTCACAGTTATCTCTGCTCCAGACAAACAGGATGGCAGCTGCTGGGAATCAAACATCTCAGCTAAAGACGGCAAGGTACATGCAGGCAACTCCTTCGGCATTACTCCCTGTCTCACAAGGGAAAAGATGAGCAAGAGAGAAGATGAAGAAAGCCCCTAACACAAAAATGAGTTCAGAGATAGGACTGTGGATTACAGATCATCTTGCACTTGATTTGAATCAGGTAAAGGTCATGTTCATCAGGGGCCATGTAACTGTAAGGAACATCACACCACAGGTACACAGCATTTCATCTTTGGGTGCTTAAAATGCTATTTTTTTTCCCTTTTCCAACTTGGTATCTCGTTGTAATAGTCATGCATTTCACAAAACACTCAAGAGCCCAGGCTATTGTTCCCTGCACTCCCAGAATGGGGTTATAGATATTTTCAGACTGGTCTCTGCTGCTAAGATCTCTAAGGCTCAAATTGGACATCTCATTCTCTCTAGACAACACAGAAAGCATAAACTCACCCATTTTCTGGGTTATCCTTGGAACAAAATCTGATACTGGTAGTGGTCCCACTACTACAGAAGTGTCTAGGGAAGCAGCTTTACCCAAAGCACACAGCCATACAGTCCCCTGGATTCTGATCTGGAGCAAATTACAGTATATTACAGGGTTTAGACACCTTCATCAGTCCTAACATAACTATGTGGATCCCTGAAGCTGTACTGCTACAGGTATCACCTGGCTCTAAAAAACAACATGGAAAAAAGAGACACTCTCATCAGGCTTGTAACACAGCAGCACGGACCATGCAAGGTGAAGTCCAAAAAAACCCTACATTTCAAGAGATCCTTCTCCAAACACCTCACGTTTCCCCACCCCTATGGCTGTGACACTGCTGAAAAACTGCTGACAGTTAGAAATCCACACGCCTCTCTGTAGCCCTGTGACACCTCTCCAGGTATTACAACACGCTTTTAACCTTGAGAACTGCAGCAAGGTATTTTAAAGCACAGTTATTGTGCACACCTGGGAATGCAGAGAAGCAATCCAGAGAGAAGGAAAGAAAAACATGCAAACCATTTTCTGAATGTAGAAGGAATGTGGAGCCTCAGTTAGTAAAATACATAGTGAGAGGCTAGAAGACTTTTTTCTGAAGGTACATCTAAAGCCAAAATTCTTTTAAGAAGTCTTCTTTTCCATACACATATCTAACTCAAGAAATCACTTTTCAAAATTTAAGCTAACGATAAACTTTAGTTTATGAATTAAACCCTGTCTTGAGAGCATCTAAAGATGCTTGTGTATCCTTCACTGAAAAACCTGGTACTAATTTTCGATCTCTGAAAATTGGTTGGTTTCCAAACCAATGAATTTCATGTGTTCTGTATGTAAGTAACCCCAATACCTGAAATGAATATTGAAGGAACAAGTGGCTTTTACAACATGGTAAAATGCCAAGCATTAGTAATGCTAGATACTAATACAAACTGCTGATAGTCCTGTCGAGAGATCTGATAAGACAGCTTTAGCAGCTGGAAACTAATTGTACTCAGTCACTAATTGCATACATCAGGCCAGCATTAAGTGTATGGTTTTGTTCTTTCTAATTAAGGTAAATACAGACCTCTCACGTTGTGCAGTTACTTTTGGGGGGATACTAAGAAAATTTGAAAGGTGCCTATTAACCATTGTATTTGGACATAGAGAAGGCGAGCAACTGCCAACTGGTTTTTCCACCCGATTTTGCTATATTCTTTCAGAACCTTCCAAAAAATCCTATCTTGACCAACTACACATACCTACATTAACAGGAGGGGACACTTAATGGTAAAGAAATGAGTGTCCCTTCTCAGGGAGGTTGATGCAAATCCCAAGGATAAAGTGGTATTTTGTGCTTTATGGCCTTTTTCTTGCTCTTCTCTCTCCCACCTGTCCATGACAGGTGTTAGCAGCACTACACTAACATCTTTATTCTCCACCCAGAAGTGTTCACCTAAAAATAGAAACCCTGTTGACCTAAAAATAAACCCCCTGTTTACAAATTCCGTATTTAACATCAACTGTGGAATTACCCACATACGCACACAGCATCCAAACTTCCCTCGGTTTAGTCTACAGACAGCTGCTCACCTCCAGGCTCGTCTCCAGGGAAATGCAGAAAAGCAGAAGGTGCCCACGGGCCAGGCAGGTCAGCCCCAACAGAGTACAAGGGGGGCTGCTGGAGAACCAAACCAGGCCACAGCAGGAATGTGCCCTCAAACGTAAGCACACATTCATTACAAGCTGCAATGAGCTCTGTTTCAGACAGGAGTCTGTATCAACATACCCCAAAAACACATGTCCTCATGTGACTCAGCATCCAATGGTTACGCTTATTAGGCATGTGTAGCCAGCAAACCTCGTCATAAATCCCTTAATCACAGGTCAAAAGAGTTGTCAAAGCCTGCACTGATGGGATCAGGAAAATGCTGCAGTGTTTTAAACACGGAACATTAGCTTCCATGGAAGGGCAAAAGTACGCAGAAGCTGCATCAGTGATTTACAGCACCAAAGTGACTTCTAGGACCTGCATCCGAAAAAACATATGCACAATTTACTTTTGAAGTTTCTTATCTTTAAAGCATACTGGGAAATATGAGGCCACAACTGGAGTATTGTGCCCAGCTCTGAGGGCCACAGCACAAAAGATACATGGACATACTGGAGATAGTCCAGCAAAGGGATTGGAGCATCTCTCCTGTAAGGGGAGCCTGGGAGAGCTGGGACTCTTCAGCTTGGAGAAGAGAAGGCTCAAAGGGAGGATTTTATAAATGGATATAAACACCTGACGAGAGGGTGCAGAGAGGACAGAGCCAGGCTCTGCTTGGTGGTGCCCAGTGACAGAAGAAAAGGTAACGGGCACAAACTGAAACACAGGAAGTTCTCTCTGAACATCAGGAAACATTTTTTTTACTGTGGGGGTGACTCAGAATTTGCACAGGCTGCCCAGGAAGGTTATGGAGTCTCCATCCTTGGAGATACTCAAAAGCCATCTGGACTCGTCCCTGAGCAACCTGCTTTAGGCGGCTCTGCTTGAGCCAAGGGTTGGATCAGGCATTTCCAGAGGTCCCTTCTAACCTCAGTCATTCCATGACTTTGCGAAATAAAAAGACAAGTTCTCTTCAATTACTGATGAGACACCTAGAACAAGTTTTAAAAGAATACATCAAACTTCATCTAACGTGTATCTACAGCTGATGTGTTCTTTATGGACCATCACAAAAAACTTTCTGCATTAACCTGGGATTTATAGGAAGCCGCAACTAAACGGAATTTCAGTTTCTATTAAAATGCAAATTCGTTTTTAAACTTAGAGACAATTTTAAGTATTCTCAAGGCATGTTTAGAGAATACTACCAGTGGGTTTTTTTTCCTCATTAACACAGGCAAATATTAAACATATATAGTGACCCAAGATGCCAACAGAAAGGATTTTTCAATGCAAGTGAACAAGCTGTGAATCTTTACCTTCTATTATCCTCAGAAGCAAAAAAACCCCTGCATTTTCAATCATTTAAGCACCTCTGAAGATCTGGTCTTGTAAGCCATGGAATTAAATTTACTGTTCCCAGAGCATGCACCAGGAGAAAGGATTGAATGTTCAAGAGAGAAGAGGAAACCCAGCAAGAGTGCTCCCACCCACAACTACAGTATTTCTGATTTGCATCTGATAACTGCTCTTTCAGTTTAGTCAAGACAAGAAGATTTACTGTGCAAATGAAACCACACGATTAAGGTGAAGAAAAACATCCAGAACCTACTCTCTCTGAAGACTGCAGAGTCTGTTAATATTTATGAAGTCTGAAGTAACTTCAAAGACTTTACTTCATTTTCTTATGTCATAACAAAAAGCAGCACTAAGTCATTAAATTTTAAGGAGAGTTCACAACTAAACTATAACTGTTATAGTAAGTTCTGACCTCTAGGAAAAGACCTAATTTCTTTGGTTTGTGAGTGTGTGTCCTATAGCAACAGCAATGAACACAAGGCGAAAAGAGGAAACTTGCATGTTCAGAAACTTCAAAGACCAAAACACATAACCTCAAAGCACCCAACATTACAACTGAAGCACTACGTTTGTTGTCTGTATTTCTGTGCACAGATTATTCCATGGATTAACCTGCCAGGTTAAGGGCAGTGGGCAGAGAGAAAATCTATTCTGAAAAACCCTGATTAAGCACTTACTGTCCAAAGCTTTCCCTCTGATCAAACTCTGTGTCACAAAAATAACACATTAGAGAAAGTGATCTCTCCTCCTAGCATGGATGCTACCACACAGATATTCTTTAGCTGTGAAAAATCTGTGTAGAAAAGAAATATATCCAGTGTTACAGATTAAAGCTAGAAAATGGTGTACTTTATTTGGGCCTGACACAGTCACGTTTGGACAAGAGAGCCTCCAATTCAAGATAACAGAATTCTCTGAACATAATACTAGAGTATTTTGGTTATAGCCAGGGCTTTCAGGACTTTGAAGTTAAGAGTATCGCTGCTAAACCTGATAAATACTGGGGGTAATGCGAGGGAGGAAGAGACCATGACAAGCCACTGAATAGCTACATAGCTTTAACACAAAAAATCAGTGAGGTATATGTTGCCCTTGACTCAAGCCTTCCTGAACAGTATTTACTACCCAGACCTATAAAAAACAAAACATTAGGAAATGTGATCTATTACTCCTTAAATAAAAAAATATTCACTGTAAAAATTGTTAATGGGACCATATGTTACACAAAACACAGACTGGTGTTCAGGAGTCCCTATAGCTTTGCTGGTGACACAGTCAAAAAATAAAATACGGATTTTCAGCAGACAAAATAAGGAGAAATGGGATCTTCGTTATTCTTCCAACAGATCTGTCATCACTTTGGGGGTTAAACAGTTAATGCCTCTCCCTAGCTTTGAAGTCTCTGTATTAAGGATTGAATACTCAAGTACCAGAATGATGCTGAAGACACACCACATGTATGTAGTATCACATGTGTGTACTTCGTATGTATCCACAGACAATGTTTCATACCCAGGACCTACACCTGACCTTTAACAGCAGCACTAATCACTTCTCAGACACTGCAAGGGTTGCCTTGCCAAAATAAAGTATTCCAGCGTGAGGTTTTTTTCCACAGGTCTCAAACAACACTGAATCTCTTTGGCATGTAATACTGCTCCAGCCATTCATTCTTATAATGAACTTCCATTCCTATAACCTTTCAATATCACTCACGGGATTAAGGGGTAGGGCCAGGGAACAGCTTCTGCTGTAAATCACTGGGAATTAGTTTCCAGCCGGAAAGACAGCAGGGCTGCCAGTCAGCCCCCTGATTTTGCCTCCTCAATCAGGATCTCCCTTCCACCAGTCTCTCTGAAACCGGGTCCCACGAAACAGCAGAGCCAGGACAGGCTTTTCCCAGCTGCTGCCCTTAATTCCTCCCCCCTCACAGGTACTGATGTCAGGTCACCAGGACACAGCGATGCTGGCAAGGCATCAGGCAGGAGGTCAAAGCCTGGGTGATGCCTTCACCCAGAGCAGAAGCTGTACCATGCCAAGGAGTGGCACACATACATGCAAACAGCAGCAGCCAACCCCAGGCCGCTCAAGAGCCACCCCCCGACCAAGGACATGCTGAGCAGATCAGGTCTCAGTAGCGCCACAGTTAAATGAGAAAAGAAAACAAAACCAAACCCATCAGTCTGATACTCGAACTCAGGTTAGCCTCACCTACCATCATCCAAAACCAGCTCCAAGAGCTTACCTGCAGAGCAGGATGCACGACATGGCTCACTTCAGTTCAGACTGGCATCTCAGCCCAAAACCACCTTTATTAGGGCAGAGGGATGAGCCAAACATTCTTGTGGCCACCATATAAAAAAGAGTGAAACATAACTCAGGCTTTCATGGAATTTTGCACAATTCAGTGTCATAACAACACCAATTTCATATTTTATCAGTTTCAGAGCTACTAGCTTAACTGTCAGCTTCTGAAGAACACAGACTAGGACTAAAAAAAGTCCTCCCTTTCTGAATAACTAGATGTGGTATTTGTTAACTAAATATGGCATTAAAAAAAGCAGTTAAGCTCACATTTCTAATTCTATGGAATGAAACTATTTATCACATGGTAAAAGCAAAGGCAGGATACTGCCAGATAACGCAAAGCACAGGCACCTGAGAGCCCTACTTTACTAAATATTTCCTCTCCCCACCCACATCTCAACCACCATTGGAAATTCGATACCCGAGAACTCGTCCATCATTCATTCCATAATCGCACAAGCTTAACAGTACCACATCTACTCATCTAAAACTCCTGAGCTGCAGCAACAAGGCATGACGCAAAAACGTGACAAAAAGCTGTCATTTCCCATTTGCCCAATTTGTGTGCACAAGCCCAGCGATGACCCACAGGAGCACGCAGAAGGCCACAAAATACACGCATACCTATTGACCTGTCTGAAGGAGTCCAAGCTGACAGTCTGGATTGCAAAACAGCCATTTACCATGCCATCTTCTCTGTCTCCATGCAAGTAAGCTCTCCAGCAGCATTCCTCCGCTTCTACTGCTCCAACACTCCCGTGCCTCATCGCTCCACACCAAGATGCATCCAGACACTCCATGCTCTGAGGAATCAGTACACTGCTGGCTGCTATTTAACACGAACATGCGGCTAGCCCTGAACTCAGCTAGGCTCAGCTACCGCTGAGGAATCAAACCTCACAGCAGAACCTGCATTCCCAGCTCTTATTACTAAATCGGATGCCACCCAGCTGCCACCCCGGCCGGGGGCGGGAGGAGGCAAAGGAGGGTGTGACGCAGCTCGCAGTGCTGCTGCCTCGCCAAGGGAGATCCCTGCACGCAGCCGGGGAACACCGCCGAGCAGAGCCAACGGCCGGGAGCGCGGCTCCGGCAGGGACAGGCACCGGCAGCCACCACAGCGTCCCCGAGACAACAACCGGGGAGCCCAGATAGGTCGGGCTTGCGTGTGCACACAAGGATGTGACCTTTACCGGGCTCGCCGCCGCCCCACGCGCTGTGTTTACTACAGCCGGTGCCTTCTGGCTGGTGGCGGCGATGCCACCGCTTGTCCCCGCAGCCCAGGGCGGCTCCTCCGTGCCGGAGGGGCGCGGGGAGGAGAAGAGGGCCACTGCTCCGCCCGGGGAGCAGGGAGGGGGCAGCCGGACCCCCCTGCGCGCACGGGGACGGTGTCCCGTGTGCCGCAACCGCCCGGACAGCCGGGCCACCGGCCGAGACCTCCGTTGGCTCCCCCGTAACCCCCGGTCCGCCCCTTCCCC